>JAJOZX010000722.1:612500-1208723 GCA_023014485.1 Bathynomus jamesi
ATCGTCTTTACAGTAGGAATTTTTAAGTGCTAATTTATACATTTCACGTGAGTAATTTTTCTGCTTCAACAGAACATTTGTTGTCTGACAAGCCAAGTCGTTATATTGTTGAGTCAAAACAAGACAGACTGTAAGATTCAATGTTTGTAAATTTGCAGCATAGGTAAAAATTCAATGGCTGCAGCAATTTAGGGTGTGTCAATTTTGTCAACTTTTTTCAAATCAATTTTGGTAGTGAAAATATAGTGTCTTTTCATGTCAAAACTTGAAATTGGCCAACCAAAATGAAATAAAATAACCCTTACCTACATCAATTTTACCTTAAAGTTTCAGAAATTGACTCATGGTTTTCTTACTACAGGGTGTGTCATAAATCTCCCATTTATCCCCAAATGTGAACCATCTTATCGAGACCAACATTGGATTGCACATGCTAAACCATAAATTTTGTTGTTATAAACTACAGTAACGCTTACATAATAATGTAGGGTAAATATATATAACAACCAGTCCCGTTCCCAGCAAAATACTCTCTCCCCTCCCATCAATGGGTGATTAACATTTGGGGACAGATGAGGTATTACAACAGGGGACAGATGAGGTATTACAACACCCCTTGTAGCACGAAATCTTTAGGTGATAGAGTAAAACCTAATTAAAGCAGAATTAAATAGCTCCTAGCTCTTGGACAAGCATATTGCTTGTTTATGAAAGAATAAAAAAATAACTGAAAGAAACAAAATATATTTACCTTCTTTACTTGCAAACATTTCAGGACTTATTCCAAAGACTTAAGACTACGAAGGTAGATCTGACTAATGACGACTAAACCTGTGCTTCTTTGATGTTTTCTTATGCTGTGCGTTAGGCTGATCTCGTTGCAGACACCAGCAGTAATCCGCCATCATATTTGTATGCCATCTTCCTTGATATCTTCTTTCCATGGTTTTGATGTCCTGGTGAAATCGTTCCTCTTGCTCCTCACTGACATCTCCGAGATTTTCGGGAAAACGGTCAAGATGCGAAAATAAGAAGTGAACTTTCAGGCTCATGTTGCAGCCTAAAGCGCAAAACTTTTTAAGGATATTTTCCACCAGTCTTTCATAATTTTGGCTTTTGTAGTTTCCCAAGAAGTTTTCAACAACATCTTTGAAACCAAGCAATGCTTCTTTTTCTTTATTGGTCATTGTGTTCAGGAAATGATCGTCTGTCAATAACTTTCTAATCTGAGGACCTATAAAAACACCTTCCTTTATTTTCTCGTAGCTAATCTTTGGATATTTTGAACAAATGTACTTGAAACACTCACCTTCTCTATTCAATGCTTTGACATACTGCTTCATCAAGCCTAACTTAATGTGCAAGGGTGGTAGGAGGATTTTATTTGGTTCAACTAGATGTTCATGTAAAATGTTCTTTGATCCTGGCCTCTCTAGGAGGCCAAGTTTTCCTCTTCCAGTGCTGGTCACGTGCTCGACTATCCCATTCGCAGATGAAACATGGCATCTTAGTGTATCCTGATTGCTGCCCAAGTAACATGCAAAGGACTTTGAGATCCCCACACAATATCCATCTGCGATTTTGATACTGAATTTTTTCCAGAAGCAGTTTCATGTTATCATAGGTCTCTTTTAAATGAGTAGAATGGGCCATTGGGTGGGATTGATGCATATTTGTTACCGTTGTGCAGTAACACTCCTTTTAGACTGGTTTTAGAGGAATCTATAAACAACCTCCAGTCACTGGTTTGATATTCGATGCCTAGCTTGCACACTAATCCTGTGATGTCCTTGCAAAATACCAAGGGACCATCTTCTTCGAAAAAAGGCACGAAGTCTTTCTCACGATTTCTGTACCAAGCGAAGTATGTGTCGGATGCCAATAAATTGTTCTCCTGCAATCTAGACCCCAAAAGTTCTGCAGAGTCCTTAGGCAGATTCAAATCCCTGACTAAGTCATTTAGTTCGGCTTGGGTTAATGGTTTAGGAGGATCTCGGTCAGCTGTTGGCTGTTCATAAACATCATCATTGTCTGGATTTGGAGCTGAATCAGAATCTGAATTGTACTGATCCAGACTCTCGGGTGGGCGGGGAATAGGAACTTCTGGACCATGGGGAACTGGCCTTATTGCAGATGGAAGACTTGGGTATTGAAGGTTCTCTTTATTCTTTGCATTATAACCTTTAACATTGCAAAAACAGAAGTAGCAGTCGTCGGTATGGTTTCTAGGCTCGCGCCATACCATAGGGATCCCAAATGGCAAACTTTTCTTTTTACCTTTGTCTCCAATTCCTTAGTGCCGAAACACACGTAAGACAAACCTTGTGTGGAGCCCAACTTTTGTCTTGATCTCCTAATTTAATTCCAAAATAAGCATGATAAGCTCTCTTAATGAAGGTCGTTACATTTGTTTTACAACAACATACCGACCACAAATATAACAAAATATGTCTGGACTATGGGTACATCCTCTAGAAGCCATTATTAAAATTTTAAAGACGTAATGTTAGAATTATCTATCTGAAAAATATGAAAAAACGAAATTAATTAAAGATAAAAAAGGTAAAAAATTACAAAACTCCCGAAAATTGTTTTGCTAATAACTTTAAAACTGTGGGTGATAGAAAAAAACTGGTAGCATTTTTTAATTCAGCGCAGCGAACTGCTTCAGAATCACAACTCAAAATAAAGAAATCGATTTTCATGCAGACCGGTGTAATAGGACATAAATTGATTAACTATTCATCTGTCACAGAATTATCCCACTGATCGCATATGGAGTGTTTTCAATGTCATATAGTTGTTGTACAATGTACAAGTCACAACATGAATAGAACTGTCCCTCACTCTCAGTCCTCAGTTGTCTCTTAGATGTCATAGACGGTGGTTTGCTGTTATTGCTCTTGTACCTACTTCATAGTTATTCTACTAGACGAATACTACAGTTTAACTGTAAGTATGGATTATTGATCATTACAATTATTTATTATTATCATATTCTTCTGTCTAATTATGTTGTAATCCCATGAAATATTTTTTTATTGAAATTTAGAACATCGAATGACTAAACTTTGAAACATCGTAATTGATATAAAATACTTAAATGTTTTTCTTCCTTTTCAGATATTCCTAAGATGCCAAAATTGAAGACAAGAGGTCAGTCGTCATGCCACTTGAGCCTGTTAGTCGGTACAGGCAAGGAGCTTCCCGTATCAGAACTACCAACAGTGCGAGACATGCTGAGACTAGGGTTACTCCTTCGTGAACAAAATACAAAGGATAGAAGGAACTACACAGAGAAAGAGCTCATAAGGGACATGATTCCCCCTCTTCTGCATCAGTGGAAAAAAGCTAATGTGTTATTTAAACCACCTGTACTCAATCAGTATAGAACTATTGAGCCAAAATTAACAAAGCTGTGGCACAAAGCAGTTGAGACATCACTTGGTAAAGGAAAACTAGCAGAGAAAAATAAATTTCTGCACACACTTGATATTCTTCTTGACATTTTTAACTGCCAGTGCCAGTGTTTCATGCAGAAGAGAACCTCACCCTCACATTGATTGTCGCTGTCCTCGTGAGAAGAAGATCCCTGTTTTGCAGCTGGCTTTCATAAAGGCGCAGATAACAAAGGCAGGAGGCCAAGGAAGTATGCAGATTGGTTCGGCAGATTATTCAAAAACCAAAAAACAGATTGTTATTGCAAAGAAAAAAGAGAAAATCCGAGAGAGGGAAGAAAGGAAGAAAAAGAAGAGTGAAGAAGCCACCCAAAGAGATGAAGAGCTCTATCAAGAGGTTTCTCACTTCTATGAAAGCTCTTCAGATGAACAGAAAGAAGCAACATCAGATGATAGCTCCAAAATGCTATCTGAACCTTCGCCGAAGAGAATGAAATACAACAATAAAGACATCTCAAACATTGCCCTTGCCAGTATTCGCCACCATACGGGGCTACGAGAGACTGCAGAGATTGCCACTGCCGCTTGGATAGATGCAGGCCTCATCAGCCGAGAGGATACATCCTTAGTGAAAGATCATAATAAGATAAGAAGAGCACAAGAAAAAATAATGAAGGAAATATCTGATCAGCATGAAAAAGATTTGAAGGAGGAAGGTCTCTCTTGCCTTTTGTTTGATAGAAGAAGAGATGACACAAAAGTTCTCCTAGAGGTAGAGGGAATGGACAGAAAGTTTCCCGGTCTCATCAAAGAAGAACACTACTCTGTGTGTTCCGAACCTGGTGGCCGCTATTTGTTTCACTTTGTTCCTGAAGCAGAAGTAGAAGGCAAGAAACATGCAGAGGCAATTGCTGATCAAATAATATGCTGGCTTCAAGAAAGAAGACTTGACAGTTCACTGCAGGCCGTTGGTGGAGATTCAACTGCGGTGAACACTGGATGGCAGGGCGGTGTTATGACGCATTTAGAGAAAAAACTTGGAAGAAGGCTTGTTTGGATTGTATGTGATTTGCACACAGGGGAACTACCTCTTCGTCGTCTCATCCAGGAACTTGATGGTCCTACAAAGAGCAACAACAAGTGGTCAGGCCCCCTTGGAAACATGCTAGATGAAGCAACAGAATTGGAAATAAATACGAAATTTCCAAAGGTCGAAGTAGGCCCTCCCCTTCCAGTGTTGTCTGAAGAAGTTATCAAAGACCTCAGCACGGATCAATCTTACGCTTATCGTATTGTTCAAGCAATCAGATCAGGAGAGTTGCCTCAAAATCTGGCTCTCTTGGAGATTGGACCCGTAAGTCACAGTCGTTGGTTAACTACAGCGATTCGTTTCTGCAGGATTTGGGTTTCCAAACATGCACTGAAGGGTAAAATGCTACAGAATTTGATGTTGATTGTTGAATTTATTATTGGGTTTTATCTTCCTCACTGGTTCAATGTAAAACTTAATCCAATGTGGATGGAGGGGCCCAACCACATCTTGTTTCAATTACAGCTACTGAGAACCAAAAGGAAAGTAGTGGTGGACAGCGTGTTACCTGTGGTGAGAAGGTCCGCTTGGTACGCTAGGACAGAGGCAGTTTTGCAAGCAATACTCTGCAGCCAATGTACCAAAGAGCGAACTGAGGCTGTGGAAATCATTTTAAAGCTTAGAGGAACATCACTAGATGATGACCAGCTGGGAGACTGCTCTGTTCAGACAAGGAAGGTACCCCCGATAAACGTCAATGCTACGAAATTGTCAGAATTAGTTAACTTGAGTTCGGAAGTTTTGGAGCCACCACTGACAACATGTATAACAAACAAAGATTTAACACAACTTAAAGAGGCCCCAATGCAAGTGCCAAAGTGGTCTTCTCACACTCAGAGTGTGGAGAGATGTGTGAAAATGGTCACAGAAGCAGCTAGTCAAGTTTACAGTCACGAGAGGCGAGAAGCTACATCAAAGCGCAAGTAGCAAGCCGAATGCTGATGTCAAGGAACCGCAGCAAAACGGACATGACTGCATTGGTTACTTTCAAATAAAGACTCTGAATGATATCTTATTGCCATTTTAAATGTTGATAGGATGTTTGCGCACATTTGTTATTTTGTTACGAATTTACGAAAAAATGGAATTTTTTAATTAAAATTGATGTAGGTAGGAGTTATTTTTTATTGTTTTTGAAGCAAGGATATTATTTTGTATGCCAAATGATTACATTAAATTGCTACCAAATCACATGATTTTCAATTTAGTCATTTCACCCCCAAAATTGACACACCCTACTGCAGCATAGGTAAACATTTAATATTGGCAAATTTTGCGACCCCTATTTTTGCGGCGCTTGGAGCAAACTGCTCCACAGTAGCTACGCCCCTGCCTGGCTCCGACGGCATTCATTTTGAAATGATTCGCTACCTACACCCGTCGGCTCTCTTTTTCCTACAGGGTGGATAACAGATTGGCAGAGTGAATTCAAGGCTAATTCAAGGTTTTCAAGGACAAATTTCATTCAAATTCAAGGCTTTACCCATTCATATGAAGCAAATGTACCATACATAAATGTGCCATTTAGTCAAATGAGAATTCTAGTTTGGCTAAAAAAAGTATTCTTTCTTTTCTAGTTTCAGGATAAAATTAGAATTACATCAAGTGGCTTTCTAGAACACAGTCTGGAGGCAAATAAAAACAAAAAATTTCTCAGTATTGAAGACATCGAAATCCAAAGTTCTTCATCAAATATTCAGCAAATTCAAAGTTTTCAAGGTCGTTATCCACCCTGTCTATGGAAAACTGATACGTGTGGGTAGTTGGGAGGTAACGAAAATGGTTCACTGAGTAGGTAGGCAGTTAATCTAACAATTATTAAACTCCTTTTATGTCAATGACTGGGTGGATGAAACCAATTAGTTGCTCACCAGTTATTCTCCACACTAGTATTTATATACTGTGTGATAGATCGTGCTTGGTAGTATTGAAACACACTGCCAATCAACCAACAAACAAAAAATGCTGGAAAAAAGTAAGAACAAAGGACATGCGTGAAGAGCGGCATGGCGAACGAAGGGGCTTGAAACGCAACATCACCCCCACCAGCAAGTGCGCTCAACTAAATTAAGCAACTAGAAGAAAGACTCAAGTAAGAAGATCAGGCCTGACTAAGGAGACCAGGACTTATCTAATAACACTCAGTAAGTGAACAATTGTATTTCTAAACCCTAGTTTAGTGATAACGTTTAAACTAGGTCCAGTTGAATTAGGCCTACATTGTTGTCTAAGAACTAGCTTCAACTCATAGCTTAACAAAGGCTAAGGTAAATTACCCTAACCTAATTTGGTGAGGAATCCTACTGTGGACTTTAATTTATTCTACCCGCCCTGGGCCCTTTCTGGAATCTATAGGCTGACCCCTACAAGGCTAGGCTTAATCTACTCTACAGTTAAACTGGAGATATTAGGGGTGGGTTAATTGGGGACCAATTCATACAGAGCATTTTTCACAATGATGGCCTGGTTTATCCATAGTCCGGGTCTTATTTTGTGATGAACTACTTCTCAATTTGAAATTAGTTAGGATAGTTGGAAAGTGTTTTCTGATGTTTTCAAGATTACGATAATTTTCTCCCCTCCTTTGAAAGAAAACATTTTTAATCCTCAAAAGGAGGCAACTAAGAACTGCACCTTGTATGAGCCAAGATGAAGCTTTAACATTTATCTCATTGCTAACCAGTTGTCCCATAATAGCTTCTAATTTTGAATAAAATCTTTCCATATCACTATGAGTATCTTTTACGGATGCAAAATTAATAATTTGTTGAGATAATTCGAATATAATCTCATCTTTATTAATGTAATTACGTTTCAAGAGATCAATAGCTACTTCATATGTATCAACCACAGCTAGTAAATAGGCTATCATGTTATAGGCTGCACCTTTAAGGTGAAAAGAAATTGTCAGAGATGAGAGATCAAATGAATTGAGTAATCAGACAAAAGTCAAATTTTAAATTTAGTTAAACCCCCAAGGATTTAATTAATGCCAAGATTTAGTCCAATAAGTACCCTAAACCTTGAAATAAAAAAGTAAGTTTGATTCTGGTTAATCTGTATGGCAATACTCAGTTCTAAATTTGTAAAAGAATGGGACTCCTTAAATGTAAATGTTTCCTAGTTAGGCCTTAGGTTATAGACCTAATTAGGCAAGTTTGTTACTTAAGGCTTCATTAGGTTAGGTTTAGGCTAGACCATTTAGCCTAATTCTGCAATTATTGTAAGTAAGGTTGAGCCTAAAGTATGTAAATTCCTCACACAAGACTGTCTCCAGAGACCAACTAGCTACAGTCAAACAGACAAAACCTGATACTGTAGACTCAAATATGACCAACTATACCACAAGGACACCTACATTACAGAACTTTAATGTAACTGCTACCTCAAATTACACACCACATTGTAAATTTTGTGCAAGTGATGAATACAGTAGTACTGGTTGTGGCAAATATTCAGACTTTAACTCAAGATCTAAAAGATGTAAACAGTTGAACCTATGTAAAAATGTGTACTGGCCAGGGACATTATAAGAAAGACTGTAAATCTAGGTTAAAATTCAATTGTAAATTTGTAAAAGTCAAAGACATGTCACATCAATGTGTGATTCACTAAAGTGTCCAAACAACAATACTCAAACTCAAAAGATACCTCCTCCAAACAAAGATAATCAAGATAATGCCACTTTTATGAGGCATTCTGTTTGTTCAAACAACGTAGCAAAAAACACTAAGGTTCTTTTACCAACTATTACTTTGGAATTAGTGAGTAGTGAGGGTAGCACCACTCCAGTGAGATGTCTTATAGACTCTTGTTCTCAACAAACATTTGTCTCACAAAATTTAGTCAATAAATTGGGTGTGACACCAAACCCAAATGAACAAAAACTCAACATCACATTCTATGTTAAGGATGACTCAAACAAAAATAGCTATAAGACAAATGACCCAGAATTATATGTAGGAAATGAACTAGAAAAAATTAAAACAGTTATTGTTCCAAAAGTAGAACAAAACAAAATGGTCGTACCCAAACTAGAACAAACTATTAATCATTTGAAGAAACAGAAACAATATAGCTGATATACATATCACAAACAACACAGTAGCTAACATTGAAATGTTAATGGGGCAGATTATATTTACCTTATTCATAGGGGCATAGTGAAGATAGGTAATGGTATAGCTTATCAGACACCATCAGGGATAGCCCCCTTGGATGACCTATCCAGATACAACCTAAACCGAAACCAGGATAGTTCATGACTAGCAAATACTATGTGCCTGAACTCAGTCCTACATAACACCTGTAAGAATAGCAACACTTTGAATAATATTATAACAACTGAGAACATTAATTCATCACTATCAAATGAAACTCTAGATGAGCCGATTCAAACTTTATGGCTGCTAGAATCTGTGGGTATACATGACACAAATTAAACTTCAGAAGATCAGTCAATGGTAGAAAGATTTGAAGACACCATTCAGTGCAAATACAAGTTATTTTGTTGAGATACCTTGAAAAATAAATTGTCCAACTTTAAGAGATAATCTCAGAGCAGCTAAAGGACATTTATATAAAGTAATGAAAAAGCTCAAACAGGATAATAGAATTCACATGTACAGTGATGTCTTCAAAGAACAGCTACAGAAAGGCTTCATTGAAGAAGTAACAACCAACCCTTATAAAAAAGATGGTTGTCATTATTTAACCCACAGGGGGGGTTTATCGACAAGATGCCCCAACAACAAAACTCAGAGTAGTTTATAACTGTATCCTCAAAGGCAGTGATAAACACAGTTTGAACGATTGCCTGGTTGAGGGTCTTAATCTCATTTCTGACCTTGTGAAGATCTTACTCAGGTTCAGGTTAGATACATATGCCTTACAAAGTGACATTTCAAAGGCATTTTTGAGAATAAATCTTAAAAATGAATATGACAAGGATCAACTTAGGTTCTTATGGTTCAGGGATCCTTTTGATTTGAATAAAGGGTTCATAACCTATATATTCAATGATGTGTTGTTTGGAGCCTAGCTTATTAGCATTGACAAGTAGACATCATTTAACCAGTTTAATAACTCTTTAAAACTAAACTTCTTTAAAGAACATTTTTACGTAGATAACATAATAGGCTCAACAGCAACAAAATCTGAATTATCTGAGGTTGATGAAAGTCTTCTGTTGGAAAATCTAGAAGAAGAAGAGCCAGTGTTGTCCCAAGGCGATATGATGACTAAGCTGATTGATGCAGCATTGCTTGTATATATTAAGTTAAGGTGTGTATATATATCCATCTCATAATTGTGAGGTTAGTGAAAAATTCACTTAATTTAGAGCTAGTATTTTTTGGCTCTTGTGGCATCATTGTTTGGGCACTCTTGTGGCATCATTTTTTTGGGGCCACTGGCCCGTCCTTTCTACTCGTTTGTTAAATGCGGCATTTACAGGGCATGGTCTTATAGAGAGCTCTCTTGCAATTCAGTTTGGTTGTTTAGATACAAGATTGTTGCATCGTGCAATGGTGCAGATTGTGTGTTGTTGCAAGGTTTAGAAAGAAGACCATAAATAGTGCCCCTTTTGTTTTTTATCTTAATTTTATGCAACTGAGGCCTAAGGTAGGCCCACATCGAGTCAGCTGTAGGTTGAACTGGCCCTTCAGAGTTTAGCTGGGATTCTGAACCCAATAAAATAAAAGATAACATGGTCCTTTGAAACCGGATTCTAGCCTAAGACTGAGTCAGTGACTATTTTTCGGTAATGTTCTGATTGTGTAAATTGTAGCCCAAGTTAGTCCTGGACGAGTTGAGCATAATTGAGTTAAGGTCCCAGGGTAGAAAGTTTATCGCCCAATTGCGAAACTTGGCCGCTAGTCTGTCGTTGTTTTGGGTCTACATTTTTACCGGTTTGGTTAATTTTGGTTTCATTGTTCGTAGGCGAAGGCTGCAGACTTCATTGCGCCAGTTATATAAAATTCAGGATATTGGGAGGGTGGTTGAGAGAGAACAGAAATGGTCTTCAGAGGGAATAGATTTGGTAATCTCTTTAATGTACAATAATTTATGGTTAACAAAGGTATGTGAATAATTATTCATCTTACTGGGTCATATCCACATTAGTAATTTATTACTATGTGGTGAAGGGTATGCTCGGTGAGATTATCTCCCACCGACAACAACCAGCCAACCGTACTGAAGTCAAACACCAGAACCTTGGCTTCAGTATCCTTCTTCCTTTTGATCGCATCAAGAGAAGAACAATTACGCAGTTGGCTTGCGAACTACTCTACAGAAATAGTGACTGAAACGAGAGTCGCAGTTAAAAAACAATACAGGCTAGTGTACCCAGAATAGGCCTACTTAAATTAGCTTAACTGAAGACTACGATATTGAGATTAAATTTACAAGACGCTACATCATCCCTTTGACCAACTGAGGTGAGTCAATTCTTTCACCTTACCTTTTGGTTAACAATTAACAAATATCCCCAATTTATTACATGAACCGTAGTAAATTTCTATGGTTTTATTTGTGGGAATTGTATCTGTGACTTTAATCATCCTATTTGTTCCGGACCATTTCTGGATTCTTGAGTCCTAATTTAATAGGTTGGATTAATTTAACCTGCGTTAAGGGTTGGGAAATTGAGGTAGGTTTAATTGAGGTCAATCTCCAACAGTGCAATTTTTTCACGAGTTACTTGGGTGGAAAATTTGGTATTCCATTCTGGTGGTTGGTCATTACCCCAACCAAGCAATTCAGTTTATTTGAAGAAAGGCAAAATTTGAGTTTGATCAGTTTGGTTAAGTATTTTCGCCAATTCAGCTTATTTGGCATTGAGCCCAATTGTTGTTTGCATTGAAGATGAGTGCAGCTGAATTGAACAAGTTTAGAAAAAGGAGAAGCGCCTACAAAGGTCTAATTACAAAGGTCATTGCCACTACAGATTACGCCATAGATCAAGAGGATTTAAGTTTAGTGAATGCGTACCTTTCCATATTAGAAACTAAAAAGGTTGTGCTAAGCGAAGTAAATGTTAAAATTGAGGCTCTTATAGAAGAGGATGAAATAGAAAATGACATAATTTACTTTGAAGAGACTATTGATGACATAATTAAAGCATGCCACAGACCAAAAGAGTTTAGCAGCTCAGTACAGTTAGAGACCAGGTCTAATAATGAAACACAGCCCTCAACAAATAGTGTTTGTGAAGTTAAGGTTAGCAGATCTGCATTTCAATTAGCAAGGCTTGTACTCAAAACATTTTTGGGGAGTATTCAGGAGTGGCAAGGATGAGCAGACAGTTTTCAATCAGCAGTTCTAGTCAAGTGTTAAGTGCGGTGGAGAAGTTTAGTTATTTATAGTCCCTCTTGGAAGGGGAGGCAGCAAAGACAATAGCAGGATTAGTATTAACAGAGGATAATTATAATGTGGCTTGAGATATATTAAAGAAACGATTTGATAAGCCAGAGATCTTAATTAAAAGCCACCTCCGTGAACTTTTAGCTATACCCCCTGTTAGTAATCCCAATAGTGTCAAGGAGTTATGGCAGTTATATGATGAATTTGAAGTTAGAACTAGGTCCCTGGACAACTTGGGTGTAGGAATGGAAAGGTATGGTGTAATGTTGGTTACTATACTGGAGTCTAAATTGCCTAACCCAGTTTTGCTTGAATTAAGTGGGGGACTCTACAGAACATGTGTAGATCACCCTTCAGCAGATGTTAAGCCTTTTAGGCACAGAATTAGCAAGACGAGAGGAAATTGAGTTTGCACATTGGGATGCTAGACAAGGGGACAAAGGCAGTCACAGCATCAAAGTTTCTACAAAAGGGAATAGCCCAGGTACAGCGTCAGCTCTACATGCAACCTCTGAGAATAAATTAAAGGGAATCAAGGAATGCATATTTTGTGAAGGCAACCACAAGTCATATAAATATGAGGTGGCTTAGCCTTTCCCTCTTGGGGAGAGAAAGGACAGGGTAACTAAGTCCACAGCATGTTTTAAATGTTTTTGAAAAGTCACAGAGCAAGGTTTTGTAAGTTTAAAATTTTGTGCAAAAAATACCATGGCCAGCATCAGCCATTACTGTGTGAAAACACTCCTAGTAGGCCTATCCCAGAAGTAGAGACATCAGTGGCACATGCTACTGCTATGAAAGGGAGTAAAAGTAAAGGGGGATTATTGCAAATAGCTGCAGCATTATTAATTGGGAATGATGGAGAAGCTACTGTAAGTGTTGTTTGATAGTGGTAGCCAGTGTAGCTTTATTAAAACCAGAATTTCCAGAAAATTGAAATATAAAGAACTTGAGAGGGAAAATTTTAAGAATTTCTGGGTTTGGGGGTTCAGTTCAAAACCGAACCAAAGTTAAGAAGGTAGAAGTTCTGGTTAAGGGGTTGTTACCATAAAGTCCCACTATCAAGGTCCAAGCTGAAGAGGTTGAAGAACTTTGTGCTCCAGTCACTACTTGTTTAGATATGGCATGTGTCCAAGAATTGCAAGTTAAAGGAATTAATTTGGGCAATAATAAGTTTGAAGGAATAGAAGATATTAGTTTTTTGATTGGAACTGATTATTATTGGGACTTCATTACTGGTAACATTGTCCGCAGATTTCAAGGTTTTGTAGCTATTGAAAGTAAGCTAGGCTTGATGGTACATGGTAGCTATTGCAAAGAAATGGAGATTAAAGCTCTTATTGTTAAGATTGAGGAGAACAGCCATGGTTTGGAAAGGCATTTGAAAGCCTTTTGGGAACTTGAATCCATTGGCATAAAGGACAAACAGGAGAAGCAGGCAAGCACAGTGAACAGTGATGTTTTAGAGCAATTTAAAAAAGGTATTGGGTTTAGAGATAGTTGCTATGAAGTTGGCTTCCCTTGGAAGGATTCTTGCAAACCCAGTTCAAACCTTCAGCTAGCTAATAGGAGGTTGGAGACTTCATTGCACAGGCTAAGGAAAAGTGAGGAGTTGTTAAATGAATACAATGAGGCCATTCTAAGCTACGTAAAGGAGGGTTATGCTGAAAGGGTACAAGGTGAGTGGTGAGCCAGGAGGCACATTATCTGTCACACTATGCAGTGGTACGGTGAGACAAAACTATCACAAAACTGAGGGTAGTTTTTGATGGGTCAGCCAAGGACAAAGGTGGTGTGTCCTTGAATGACTGTTTGGATGCTGGGCAAAATTTAAATGCAGATTTATTTTCCTTGTTACTGAGATTCAGGTTTGGTAGAGTAGCATTGATTGCAGATGTGAAGAAAGCCATTTTGAGGATAAAGTTAAAACCAGAGGACAGAGATGCAGTAAGGTAGCTGTGGGTGGATACAAAAGGCTTGTTGGAAAATGAATTCAAGGTTCAAGCATATAGAATGAAGTCAGTGTTGTTTGGCCTCAGCTCTAGTCCATTTCTGTTGGCAACTACTATGCAGTACCATTTTAAGAAATATTCTGAAGTCTATCCTAATACTATTGAACACATAAGAAAAAATTTTATGTTGATGATTTGCTGTGTTCATTGGATAATACAGAAATGGATAAACAGATATTCATGGAGTTTAGAGCTCTGAGTTTATGAGTCAGTCCTGTGTAGGACCTGATGCAGTAGAAAGTATTGAGGATTCTGGTATTAAGAAGTTGTGGGCAATAGACACCAAGGTGCTAGGCATTGTTTGGCAGCAAGGAGAGGATTTGTTTACCTTCAATGGGAAATCTTTAGTTGAGCTGGCTGAGAATGAGTCAAGGTGGATTTCTGGCTCCATTTGTGATAAAGTAAATAATTTGGTTTCAGAGCCTCTGGGAAATTGAACTTGGTTGGGACCATATGGTGACCTGATCATATGGTGGTAAAGTGGAAATATTGTTTCAAAGAATTGGCACATCTTGGAGACACTGAAATCCCAAGATGGTACTTTGGAGAGTTGAACAATAGTCCAGATAATTTGGAGCTGCACATCTTTTGTGATGCAAGTGAGGAAGCCTATGCAACTTGCATTTATATTAGAGCCATATTCAAAGAGGAAGTAAGTTGCAGGTTGGTTGCTGTAAAGAGCAGAGTAGCACCTTTGAAAAGGCTTTCTCTTCCAAGGTTGGAATTGATGGGTGCAGTCATTGCTAGTCGCTTTGCAGTTACAGTGCAAAACTCTTTCGGCCTTTATGAAATTCCAAGCTATTATTGGACAGATTCCACTATAGTTTGGCACTGGTTAAGAAGCCAGGCAAGGAAATGAAAACTATTTGTTGCCAATAGGGTGGAGGAAATTCAAGCACACACAGATCCAAATCAATGGAAGCATTGTCCAGGTACCCAAAACCCAGCTGATTTACCAACACGAGGAATTTCAGTAAAAGATCTTGCACAGTCAAGTTTGTGGTGGAATGGGCCAGAGTAGCTAAAACTTGGAAGTGAAAATTGGCCTTCTAATCAGCCTATTGTAGGAGAATGCCAGGCTGAAGAAGAATGGGTGAGTGAGATGAGAAAATGTACTGTGAACAGTTGTCAAGTTATGCAGCAGGACCCATATTGAGGCTTGAGGACATTAGCAGTCTGAAAAGGTTGTTAAGAGTGACAGCATGGGTATATAGATTTACAGACAACATTAAGGGGGAAACAAGAAGGGAAGGAATTCTGAACAGTAAGGAGATTCAGCAAGCCAGGCAATACTGGGTGGTATATGTGCAGAAGGAAAAATTTGGTGAAGAGAGAAAATTGCTCATCAGCAGTCCATTACAAGTTCGGAAAATATGAGTATCGTCACGTTCAGAATATCAAAAGCAAATATAATTATAAAATATTAAAACATAATTTTCTCATCATTTTGATATAAGTCACTATGTTCGCCGATGCGTCTTTACCAAATTATGTAGATTTGAATATTATGACATTTTTGCGGTATTTTTTTTCCCGCCCTTCCAATATTTGCCTGGTGACGTCATGAAAACATGATATATGAGCTAGGCTTTTTAGGTTACTACTTCCATTTATGTTAGTTTTTCATAGATGTTGGTCGCGATGACATGTGAACGGTGCGAATATTATTTTGAGGATTTAATATACGAAGTGCATTCTAATGACTCCTGAGAAATAGAAATATTGAATATATGTTATTAAATTATCATTTGCATAATTTAGGTCTTGGGGGTACGGGAGCAGAGCCCCCGTAAAGATCACTCATCACAAATTGATCGTATTAGGCTTTACATTTTTTATTTTTGAATTTTCGATGCTAAAATGCCGATCAATATCGATCAATTTGTCACACGTGATCTTTACGGGGGCTCCACCCCCGTACCCCCGAGACCTAAATTATACAAATGATAATGTAATAATATATTCATGTTAGTTTAGGTTAGGTTAGGTTAATTAATACCGAAATACATTTTTCTAGTAATATTTGATGTGTTTTGCTTAGATTTTGACCTCCATTTCCTTTGAAAATAAGCCAAACTTCTTAGTACTATAACTTTGTTGGATCTCATTTCCGAGGGAAATGGAGGTCACATTTGAACAAATCACATCAAATACTACTATAAAAATGTATTTTGGTGTGTAAAATGACTGAACGTGTCTATATACATAATTACCACAGGTTCTACCAACACATTCTGCCCTCAAAGGTTTGGATGTGTTTTTGCATCAGGATTTATTGAGAGTCGGAGGTAGACTACAGTTTTCTGGGCTTCCAGACGAGAAAAGACATCCAATTTTCCTACCTTCTGGGGGGCACTTTGTGGAACTTTTGATCTTGGATACACATCATAAGTTGTAACATGCTGGAGTTAGAGAAGCAATAATAGAGATCAGACAACAGATTTGGATTCCCAAAATTAGACAAGTAGTAAAAAAGGTCTTCCATAGATGTGTGGTTTGCAAGCGTTGGACCGCAAAGCCTTATCATGAAAAGGTGGCTCCACTTCCAAGAGAACAGTGTGTCTATACTGCCCCATTTGATGTAGTGGGAGTAGACTTTGCAGGTACATCTATGTGTATGAGCAAGGAGAGTCTAACAAAGTTTATATGTCTTTTCACATGTGCTACCACCAGAACAATCCATTTGGAGTTGGTAAGCAACTTAAGTAGTGATGTATTTCTTTTGGCCTTTAAAAGGTTTGTGAACAGAAGGGGTTTCCCAAATAAAATCATATCGGATAATGCAAAACCTTCAAAAGGGCTGCAAAGGAACTCCAAGAAGTTTGGTCCTTGCTAAAAGAGGAGAGATTCCAATCCTATTTTTCACACCATGGGGTACAATGGGAGTTTATTGTTGAGAGAGCACCATGGTGGGGAGGATTTTGGGAAAGGCTAGTGAGAAGTGTAAAGTGTCCATTAAAGAAACTTTTAGCTAATGCTCATTTGAGCAACGAAGAATTCTGCCCTGTTTTGTGTGAAGTAGAAGCAATGGTGAACAGCGGTCCCAGACAGTTGGTCCAATGCCGATTGGTCCAATCAGACAATTCGTCCAAGGGACCATTTTTCCAACGACGATTCGTCCAATCGGGCGTTTAATGGAATGTAGTTAAATGAAACTTAGAAAAAAACTTTATTTACAGAAATTGATATAATAATTATTTGAAATTACTTTGTTTGTTTATAAAGCATACTATAGCTAACGGCTACATATTACTTTGTTTATTTATAAAATATACTATAGCTAAAAGCTACATATTAAACTAAAAGCATAAAGCATACTCATTAACTAAGAGAAAAATGCATAAAAGGAGGATTAAATTAAAACTTGAGGTTGTGAGCTAATGCCCGCAGGTAGTCTAAAAGCGTGTATTCTTCTTTCTCATGAAACACAGTTAAAATTCTGTTTTCTTGCTGTATATCCTTACGTTTTAAATTTTATTTAAATTCTCCTCGGCTATCATTTTAAAAAGTCCAACATGAGCCGACCCTACTAAAGTTTCGAAACGACGATGCCATGCTTCTACCTTATTTTGAGTTCTTGGTATACCTGTTTCTACTCTGTCATGTACAGACCAGAAAGATGGTGGAAAAAGTGGCGGATGTCTCACTTCTTGACCGGTAATACTCGGCGGATTTTTCCGCGAACATAATTTTCTTCGAAATAAGCAGTTACAAGAATGCCTTCTTCAGGAATTATGGGTTTAAGTTGTATCCACGCTTCTTCAATCTCGTTTGGTGGAAGAAAAGCAAGGGCCGCCATTTGCCTAATTTTTAATGAGAAGTTTTCATCGTTGGAATATAAAGATTTCAAACCAGATGAAATTACTTTTCTGTATATGCTTTGTCCAAAATGGAAGCAGCAACCCTTGTTGACCATACCAGGAATTTCACATCTACTTGCATTTATAGCTCCTATTTCGAAGTCAGTGATTATCATCTCAGGAGCGAGAATGACTTGGTTTTCAGCAGCATAGTCAAGAAGATCGCGAAAAAATTGGGTATAACATTCAGTGTTTTTTCGTGACATTAGTACATAAACCAAAGGTAAGATGCAGCTTCTTTCATGCGGTCCAACAGGAGCGTGAATTGTGTATATCTGTGTAAAAACTGTTGGGACGGTCTTAAATGTTCCATCCATAATCCAAAACTGAGCTGATTCAAGTTTCTTTAAATTGAAAGTGGTGGTAAATATCAAGATCCTCTCATTTCCAATACTTGATTCTTTAACTAAAAATATTTCTCCAGAAAGTGTGTTTCTGTATTTGTCTGGAATAGATAAGTTATCCAGATTTGTTGGTTGCAGAGGTCCTTCCTTTCGTACTCTGCTTACAATCTTCTTTAACGATTCTTTCTTCCCAATAATGGTACGATTGATGAATCGACTTGACTAACTACCCCTTGAATGATTTGAGAAGGTTTTTCACAAGTGTCCTTGGCTTTTTGTTTAATTTCATTATGGCATTTCACTACATGAACACGACTAGCCTCAGAGGATCCACAAGTATGTTCACTTTCACTTTTTAAGTAATGACAGTTTTCTTCGAGATTTGTAATTGCAGTACCTTTACACGCTCTATTTTCACATCTCCAATATGTTTTTTATCCACTCGTCTTTCGGATTTTTTCCAGCGCAGTGTAAACAAATATCCACTCACTGCAAGCTTTTCCTTTCCTCTTTCGGATAATACTATTTCGCACACACGCCGCTCCATGAGTTTCACAAAAGCAGTTCTAAAGGGAAAAGAGATGTGACTCTTATGAAATCTAACACAGTAATGTTGTAAGTCGAACCCCAACATTTCCACGTAAACTATTGGTTTTAAGCTATACTCGTCGTTGTATACGGGCACTATACGCTACCAGTTGGACCAATCGGTATTGGACCAATCGGTATTGGACCAATCGTCACTGGACCAATCGTCATTAGACCAATCGTACCCAACCCGGTGAACAGCAGGCCTATCATCTTTGTTTATAACAGTATGCAGGATGCAGAGCCATTGACACCAAATCATTTTCTTTGTGGTAAACGATTAACATCAAGCCCCAGTTTGCTAGGAGACTTACAGCCTATCCAGAGCAGTCAAGAAGAGTTAACCAGAAGGTTCAAGTACCTTGAAGACCTACAAGATCAGTTATGGAAGAGGTGGCAGATGAAATACTTGCCAGAACTCAATTACTACGCATCAGGCAATATAATTGGCTCCAATGCAAATTGTATCAAGGCGGGAGAAGTGGTAATGATTGGGGATGAAAGACCAAGGCAATGCTGGAAGCTTAGCATAATTGAAAAGTTGTTTGTTGGCAAAGACAATTTAGTTAGGTCTGCACTGGTAAAGACTTCAGGAGGAAAATTAAAGGGACTTATACAAAAACTCTATGCTTTAGAAATCAGCAAAAACATGGATAGTCAAGATGAAGCATTTGGGTTTCAGCCTCATGTAGAAGGCTTGGCTAAACTTGCAGAAGGTAATGACAACAATGCCTCTTCGGTGGGGAGTGTTAGAAAATCTAGAAGAGGAAGAGCCATTGTTGTCCCAAGGCGATATGATGACTAAGCTGAGTGATGCAGCATTGCTTGTATATATTAAGTTAAGGTGTGTGTACAGTAGGGCGGAGTGAAAAACTCATTTTTCGAATTTTCAAATTGGCTAGTGTGGAAAATGTGTGGAGTAGTGAGGAAATAAGCTGGTATAAATTTAAAATCATAACATTAATATCTTCAGGTGCTACAATGACCTTCAATATTGAAAAAAATTGAAAAAAGCAGATTTTAACCAATAATTACAGAAGAGTCCACGATGCACAATAGACAAGAATTTATTCACACTTGTATAAAAATAGCTCAGTCAACCTTTAAAAAAAGTTTCTATTCTCTAAAAACAGTTTTCTATAGTCAGCTCACTCAGCTGTCACGTGAGTACCTCGGTTCAGTGTAGCTGTCGCTCTCGTAGCAGGTGGGTGTTCTGTTGTTGGCGTTACTCAGATAGTCTAAACTATATTTCTTATATATTTTGCATTTCTGTATTGTGTTGCCCTAAGTTTGCCATGTACTATTAACTGAAATTAACGTATAATTGATATTAGCTCTTTCTTTTTCAGATTTGTATACTTTCAAAATGTCTCGAGTTTGTGCAAAATCAACCAGGGCCTCAACTGAGTGCCCCATGTTTGGTATGGGGGAAGATTTGTGGCACAGGAATCTTCCTACATACGAAGGAGTTTTTAAATATTACTTGTTTGTAAGAAACGATTTGAAACAGAATACTAATAAAGATCCTTCAATTTCTCAAATATTAGAACAAGTTGTTGATAAATTGAAAACAATTTGGGAAAGTGCTTCCGTCCCAATTCTGTCAGACAGGCGAATTGAAACAATGTTCAGAAGCTACCACGAAAAGTATCGTGTCATTATGAAGCCATACCAAAGCAGAAAAAATTCTGAAGCTTACAAAGCAAAGATTAATATGTTCAAAAAAGAAGCACACACGAAACTTTTTGACATTGCAGCGTGCAAGTGCAAAGTACTAACACAATGTTCTTGTCCCAAAGAAAAACGGTTCCAAAGGAAGAAGTGACGTTCCTCTTAGATCAAAGGAGTGAAAGAAAACTGTTTATTGATAGAGTAGATATTACACTCTCAAAGAAAAAAGCATCTACGTTGCTAAGAAAGCAAAAAGAAGCTGTGAGGCTCACCAAAGAATCTTCACAGGAGAAATTGCAGGATACAAATGTTGAATTATCATCATCGACATCAAATAGTGAAAGTGAATCTGGCGAAATATCAGACGATACATTTCCAGAGCCAGTTAGCTCGAAGAGAAAGCTCGAACAACCTGAAGAACAATTATTCAAGAAAAGGAAAACTACAAATCTACCTTCAGTGGCTACTGCTTGTGACAGGACTGCAGTTTCAGATCGAGCTGCAGCATTCATTGTTTGTGCAGTATTGCAAGATATTGGAGAAGTTTCTATTGACAATACATCTGAAGTAGTGGATAGGAGTAAAATCAGAAGAGAAAGACAAAAGAAGAGATCAAATTATGAAAGATCAAAATCAGGTCCCAATCAGAGGAATCTATTTTGATGGTCGAAAAGATTCTACACTCTTCCAAGAAAAAAAGAGTCCAAAGTATATCAGAAGAAGGTAACAGAAGAACATATCACTTTAGTGAGAGAACCTGGTTCAGATTATTTGGGCCATTATTCTGTGAATTCTGGATCAGCTGAAGAAATATGTAAAGGAATGTTTGAGTATATTGGAAATAATGACATGAACCTGGGAAACCTTGTTGCCATTGGATGCGATGGTGCAGCAGTCAACACTGGAGAAAAGGGAGGCGTTATAAGGCTTATAGAATTGAGCTGAAGAAGCCAGTTCAACATTTAGTGTGCCAGCTCCATGCCAATGAATTGCCATTACGCCATTTAGTTGCAAAGCTGGATGGAAAAACATCTGGCCCCCGCGGATTCACCGGTCCTATTGGCAGGGAATTAGAGAACTGTGAGAGTCTTCCTATTGTCGAGTTTGAAAGGATTGATGCTGAGGAACCAACTGTAGACTGTGAAGATCTTAGCACCGACCAAAAATATCTAATTGATATTCATCAGGCCATAACAAAGGGATATTGCTCTCCAGATCTTGCTCATCGTAGTCCAGGCAAAATGGCACATTCACGATGGCTGACTACAGCAAATCGTTTGCTTCGTCTATACGTTTCAACTGTAAGTCCATCTGAGAACCTCATGAACATTGCTTCTTTTATAATGAAGGTCTACATCCCAATGTGGTTTTCTATTAAGCAAAGTACGTCTTTTGTCAATGGCTCAAAACATGTTTTCAAAACTATTGAACTAACAAGAACACTGAATGACGAAGTAAAGGATATTGTAAACCCTGTCATACAAAGAAATGCATTTTTTGCAAATCCAGAAAATATTCTAGCATCAATGATTCATGATGAAAGCAGCGCCATAAGAGAATTAGCGTGGAGGCGAATAAAGAAAGCAAGGCAAACAAACAAGGAAAAAGTTGTGAGGCGTTTCACAGTACCTGTTATTCAATTTGAAGCTACTGATTATACTGATTTAATTAATTGGCAAAAATGCATTGTTACTGAACCACCTGTGACAAGACACCTGACAGAAAATGAGATTGAAGAATTCATAGAAAACAAGAGTACCCCTCCATTCGAGAAATTCCCTTGTCATACACAAGTAGTAGAAAGAATGGTAAAATTAGTGACTGAAGCATCATCAAAAGTATTTGGATTGAACGCGCGAGATGGCTTCATAAGATCAACACTTCAGTCACGTAAAAAAATGCCATCATTCGAAAGTAAAGCTGAATATAAAGTTTAAATAAAACGTTAATAGAAAAAAACATGCGCAAGGATGGGTGGTTGGGAGGGCATGGGTGGAGCTCGACACGCAGCCACCTCCTCGTGGTGAGTTCTGGATTATTTAGATCATTAATCAAAAGAACATTGATCTAAATAAACTAAGAGCTGCGTAATTCAGTAACTATTTTGGTAATTGGAACACTTAATATATAATAATAACAAGTAAGTTTCAGTTATTGTACTAATGCAGAATATAAGAAAATCATTATATTTCACTTTTTTCGACGGCTTTGTGGCACCTGAAGATATAATTTCGCAGGACTAATATTCATGCACAGTCATTATCTATAGCACCCACATATTTTCCGCACTAGCCATATTTGAATTTCGAAAAAACGTTTAAAAACCTCATTTTCGATCCGCCCTAGTGTACAGTATATTCATCTCATAATTGTGAGGTTAGTGAAAAATTCACTTAATTTAGAGCTAGCATTTTTGGGCTCTTGTGGCATCATTGTTTGGGCACTCTTGTGGCATCATTTTTTGGGGGCACTGGCGCGTCCTTTCTACTCGTTTGTCGAATGCGGCATTTACAGGGCGTGGTCTTATAGAGAGTTCTCTTGCAATTCAGTTTGGTTGTTTAGATACAAAATTGTTGCATCGTGCAATGGTGCAGATTGTGTGTTGTTGCAAGGTTTAGAAAGAAGACCATAAATAGTGCCCCTTTTGTTTTTTATCTTAATTTTATGCAACTGAGGTCTAAGGTAGGCCCACATCGAGTCAGCTGTAGGTTGAACTGGCCCTTCAGAGTTTAGCTGGGATTCTGAACCCAATAAAATAAAAGATAACATGGTCCTTTGAAACCGGATTCTAGCCTAAGACTGAGTCAGTGACTATTTTTCGGCAATGTTCTGATTGTGTAAATTGTAGCCCAAGTTAGTCCTGGACGAGTTGAGCATAATTGAGTTAAGGTCCCAGGGTTGAAAGTTTATCGCCCAATTGCGAAACTTGGCCGCTAGTCTGTCGTTGTTTTGGGTCTACATTTTTACCGGTTTGGTTAATTTTGGTTTCATTGTTCGTAGGCGAAGGCTGCAGACTCCAGTGCGCCAGTTATATAAAATTTAGAATATTGGGAGGGTGGTTGAGAGAGAACAGAAATGGTCCTCAGAGGGAATAGATTTGGTAATCTCTTTAATGTACAATAATTTATGGTTAACAAAGGTATGTGAATAATTGTTCATCATACTGGGTCATATCCACATTAGTAATTTATTACTATGTGGTGAAGGGTATGCTCGGTGAGATTATCTCCCACCGACAACAACCAGCCAACCGTACTGAAGTCAAACACCAGAACCTTGGCTTCAGTATCCTTCTTCCTTTTGATCGCATCAAGAGAAGAACAATTACGCAGTTGGCTTGCGAACTACTCTACAGAAATAGTGACTGAAACGAGAGTCGCAGTTAAAAAACAATACAGGCTAGTGTACCCAGAATAGGCCTACTTAAATTAGCTTAACTGAAGACTACGATATTGAGATTAAATCTACAAGACGCTACATCATCCCTTTGGCCAACTGAGCCCTGAGGTGAGTCAATTCTTTCACCTTACCTTTTGGTTAACAATTAACAAATATCCCCAATTTATTACATGAACCGTAGTAAATTTCTATGGTTTTATTTGTGGGAATTGTATCTGTGACTTTAATCATCCTATTTGTTCCGGACCATTTCTGGATTCTTGAGTCCTAATTTAATAGGTTGGATTAATTTAACCTGCGTTAAGGGTTGGGAAATTGAGGTAGGTTTAATTGAGGTCAATCTCCAACAGTGCAATTTTTTCACGAGTTACTTGGGTGGAAAATTTGGTATTCCATACTGGTGGTTGGTCATTACCCCAACCAAGCAATTCAGTTTATTTAAAAAAAGGCAAAATTTGAGTTTGATCAGTTTGGTTAAGTATTTTCGCCAATTCAGCTTATTTGGCATTGAGCCCAATTGTTGTTTGCATTGAAGATGAGTGCAGCTGAATTGAACAAGTTTAGAAAAAGGAGAAGCGCCTACAAAGGTCTAATTACAAAGGTCATTGCCACTACAGATTCCGCCATAGATCAAGAGGATTTAAGTTTAGTGAATGCGCACCTTTCCATATTAGAAACTAAAAAGGTTGTGCTAAGCGAAGTAAATGTTAAAATTGAGGCTCTTATAGAAGAGGATGAAATAGAAAATGACATAATTTACTTTGAAGAGACTATTGATGACATAATTAAAGCATGCCACAGACCAAAAGAGTTTAGCAGCTCAGTACAGTTAGAGACCAGGTCTAATAATGAAACACAGCCCTCAACAAATAGTGTTTGTGAAGTTAAGGTTAACAGATCTGCATTTCAATTACCAAGGCTTGTACTCAAAACATTTTTGGGGAGTATTCAGGAGTGGCAAGGATGAGCAGACAGTTTTCAATCAGCAGTTCTAGTCAAGTGTTAAGTGCGGTGGAGAAGTTTAGTTATTTATAGTCCCTCTTGGAAGGGGAGGCAGCAAAGACAATAGCAGGATTAGTATTAACAGAGGATAATTATAATGTGGCTTGAGATATATTAAAGAAACGATTTGATAAGCCAGAGATCTTAATTAAAAGCCACCTCCGTGAACTTTTAGCTATACCCCCTGTTAGTAATCCCAATAGTGTCAAGGAGTTACGGCAGTTATATGATGAATTTGAAGTTAGAACTAGGTCCCTGGACAACTTGGGTGTAGGAATGGAAAGGTATGGTGTAATGTTGGTTACTATACTGGAGTCTAAATTGCCTAACTCAGTTTTGCTTGAATTAAGTGGGGGACTCTACAGAACATGTGTAGATCACCCTTCAGCAGATGTTAAGCCTTTTAGGCACAGAATTAGCAAGACGAGAGGAAATTGAGTTTGCACATTGGGATGCTAGACAAGGGGACAAAGGCAGTCACAGCATCAAAGTTTCTACAAAAGGGAATAGCCCAGGTACAGCGTCAGCTTTACATGCAACCTCTGAGAATAAATTAAAGGGAATCAAGGAATGCATATTTTGTGAAGGCAACCACAAGTCATATAAATATGAGGTGGCTGAGCCTTTCCCTCTTGGGGAGAGAAAGGACAGGGTAACTAAGTCCACAGCATGTTTTAAATGTTTTTGAAATGTCACAGAGCAAGGTTTTGTAAGTTTAAAATTTTGTGCAAAAAATACCATGGTCAGCATCAGCCATTACTGTGTGAAAACACTCCTAGTAGGCCTACCCCAGAAGTAGAGACATCAGTGGTACATGCTACTGCTATGAAAGGGAGTAAAAGTAAAGGGGGATTATTGCAAATAATTGCAGCATTATTAATTGGGAATGATGGAGAAGCTACTGTAAGTGTTGTTTGATAGTGGTAGCCAGTGTAGCTTTATTAAAACCAGAATTTCCATAAAATTGAAATATAAAGAACTTGAGAGGGAAAATTTTAAGAATTTCTGGGTTTGGGGGTTCAGTTCAAAACCGAACCAAAGTTAAGAAGGTAGAAGTTCTGGTTAAGGGGTTGTTACCATAAAGTCCCACTATCAAGGTCCAAGCTGAAGAGGTTGAAGAACTTTGTGCTCCAGTCACTACTTGTTTAGATATGGCATGTGTCCAAGAATTGCAAGTTAAAGGAATTAATTTGGGCAATAATAAGTTTGAAGGAATAGAAGATATTAGTTTTTGATTGGAACTGATATTATTGGGACTTCATTACTGGTAACATTGTCCGCACATTTCAAGGTTTTGTAGCTATTGAAAGTAAGCTAGGCTGGATGCTACATGGTAGCTATTGCAAAGAAATGGAGATTAAGCTCTTTTTGTTAAGATTGAGGAGAACAGCCATGGTTTGGAAAGGCATTTGAAAGCCTTTTGGGAACTTGAATCTATTGGCATAAAGGACAAACAGGAGAAGCAGGCAAGCACAGTGAACAGTGATGTTTTAGAGCAATTTAAAAAAGGTATTGGGTTTAGAGATAGTTGCTATGAAGTTGGCCTCCATGGAAGGATTCTTGCAAACCCGTTCAAACCTTCAGCTAGCTAATAGAGGTTGGAGACTTCATTGCACAGGCTAAGAAAAGTGAGGAGTTGTTAATGAATACATGAGGCCATCTAAGTACGTAAGGAGGGTATGCTGAAAGGGTACAAGGTGAGCTGGTGAGCCAGGAGGCACATTATCTGCCACACCATGCAGTGGTAGTCCAGTGGCGGTTCCTCATATGGGCAATATGGGCAGCCGCACAGGGCGGCATTTGTGGAGGGGCGGCATGAGCGCCTGCAAAAAAAATAAAAATAAAAATAAGAATAAATAAATAAAGAAATAAATAAAAATAAAAAATAAAATAAAATAAATAATAAAAGATCAATAAATATATTTTTATTAATAAAAAACCATCTATTGCATTTTCCATAAACCTTCCCATAAAAGACCTAAACAATGCAAAATGCTTCCAGATTAATATTATTGGGAATAAAGGCCCATACTTTAACATATGTAATGTTATTTTTCTGGGTTTGGTTAAATAGTGAAATGTATATTATTTATTACAGAACGAATCTTCACACTAAGCCACTAAGGTCTGTCAAATAACCGCAAATGGATAAGAAGAGGTCAAAGCTATCAGGTGCTCAGTTTAGAAAAAAGAGGAAAGAAGAAGAGGAGAAACGAGCAAAAGATAAAGGTATAGAGCTATGTCATCTACTCTTCACTGCTATATTGCACTGCTATTTTGTGATATAGCTTTCTGAGTCATTTGAAGTGTACTATTATGTATATAATTAGCCATTAACCAAGGAGGTTGTATTATTCATTTGTTTCCTATTCTAAAAGTTTAATAAATTGTGCTTAATAACATGTTAAATTAATTGTACTAGCCTATTCATGCATTGGTCTGTTATGTTCTATTTTACTATTTGCAGGGGCACTTTTGAAATATTTTGGAACACCCTCTGCCACTAGCCAGGATGAGAAGCCGTCTACTTCTGCCATTATTGAGGCTGAGGAGCCTCTACCTCCTCAGCCTCACATATGTCTCCACAAATGCAGTCTGATCCTGAGGATGAAGACCCATTTGCTTCTACTTCTCCCCGGCAGGACTCTTCAGGTGAGTTTGTGTGCACATATGTCTGTGAGTGTGTGCGTGTGTGTGTATGTGTATGTGTGTGCATCCCTGCAAAGCATTTTGCAAACAGTTATAAATTATAATGTTATTATCACTGGGTCTGGGTTACTGGGTATGTGTGGTGTTTCACCACCATAATTCCATAACACCACCACCATAACAAAGTGCTGTGAATAATGTGTTATCTAACTTAGATGTGTATACTAATGAGTAATGCTCTTGTTCTTTCTATTAGAAAGGCCTGGAGCAGAATCGCCTCCTGAGGATGAGTTTCTGTCCACCGACCCTGCTAACTGGCCTTCAGTTCTGACTGAGAGAATTCGGACACAACTGGTTTCCAGGGGACCAAGTTAAGTACCATCTGACTTTGTATTCCCTAGAAACGACAGTGACGGAAGAAGTTTCCACCATCAATACTTCAGGAAGTCATTGGTTAGTGGGGAAAATATAACCAGAAGTTGGTTGGTCTATTCCTTAAAAAACAACAGCCTTTTCTGTTTCTGTTGTACATTATTTTCCAAGAGGAAAATAAATTTAACAAGTTTGGGACTCTCGGACTGGAAGCATGCAAGCTCATTGCTCACATCACATGACAACAGTTCAGAACACCTAAATTCTATGAAAATCTGGAAAGAACTGGCAGTGAGGATGAGAAAGGGGGAGACCATTGACAAACAGGAGATGGCACTTCTGGAGGCTGAGAAGTTGAGATGGAGAGCGGTGCTGACACGTCTCACTGCTATTGTGCATTCTCTGGCAGTTAGGAATTTGGCACTAAGGGGACATACAGAAAAATTGTTCTCACCATCAAATGGCAATTTTCTGAAAGAAGTTGAACTGATGGCACAATTTGATCCTATAATGCAAGAGCACATTAACCGTGTCCAAAAAGGGACCTCCAGTCACACCAGCTACCTCGGCCACCACATACAAAACGAACTCATTGATTTGTCGAGCAGCAAGACCATTTCAGCAATGGTGAGCGACATCAAACAATCAAAGTTTTTTTCAATAATTCTAGATTGCACTCCAGATATCAGCCACACTGAACAGTTGTCAGTTGTGATTCGGGTTGTGTCACTGGAGGGGAAGCCCCATATAAAGGAACATTTCATGGGGTTTTTGGAGGCAGAGGAGTCCACTGGTCAACATTTGGCATCTCTGATTCTGAAGAGACTGGAGGAGCTAAAAGTTCCTTTCATGGACTGTAGAGGACAATCATACGACAACGGGGCCAACATGAGGGGAAAAAACAAGGGTGTTCAATCCAGGCTCCTAGAAATTAATCCCAGAGCTCTGTTTGTTCCATGTGGGGCTCATTCTCTGAATTTGCTTGTGGCCGATGCTGCTAAGGGATCTATTGATGCCACAAGTTACTTTGGCATCTTACAGAAGCTTTACAACTTGTTTTCAGCCTCCACACAACGATGGGCCATTTTGAAAAAACATGTGAACATCACATTGAAGATGTGGTCTGATACAAGGTGGGAAAGCAAGATCAAGAGTGTGGAGCCCCTGAGATATCAGGCAGCTGCAGTGAGAGATGCACTGATCGAGGTGAGGGACCACACCAAAGACTCTGTAATAAAGGTCGAGGCTCAATCTCTGTCAGAGGAGGTTGGGTCATACCGCTTCGCCATTTGTTCAGTGGTGTGGCATGACCTGTTGTGCCAAATTCAGCATGTGAGCAAGCAGATGCAGTCTCCTAGCATGCACGTTGATGTTGCAGTAAATCTCCTAAAAAAAACAGAGAGAGGTCTCCGCAATTACAGGGCAACAGGTTTTGTGGCTGCACAAATGAGCCACAGATATCTGTGAACAAATGAATGTGGAGACTGTGTTAAAACAAAAACGGCTGAGGTCCACAAAGCGGCACTTCTCCTATGAAGCATCTGATGAGCCCTTGATTGATGCTTTGAAGAAGCTGGAGGTGACATTTTTCAATGCAGTGGTTGATGCTGCAACATCAGCCATTCAGGAAAGATTTTCCACGTTGGAAATTGTGGGAGAGAAGTTTGGAGTGCTGACACATTTCCAAAATCTCACATTTGAGGAGCTGACAGAACAATGTGTGAACCTTAGTACTACACTACACTTTAAGGGACAATCTGACTTGGATGGCAGAGAGCTTGCACAGGAGCTGAAGAACTTGCCTGACTTGCCATCAAAGACCATATCCTTGCTTGAACTGCTGACATTTATCCATGAAAGGGAGCTCTCTGAAATATATCCAAATTTGTGGACTGCTCTCAGAATTGGTCTTACTCTTCCAGTCACTGTTGCTGAAGCAGAGAGGAGCTTTTCAAAGCTGAAGCTCATCAAATCCTACCTGAGGTCAACTATGTCACAGGAACGCCTTACCGGTCTGGCCATCATCAGTATAAATCATACAATTGCTGAGCAGATTTCATATGATGATTTAATTCATGACTTTGCATCAAGGAAGGTAAGAAGAGTCAGCTTTAGATGGCAGTTGTGCTGTGGTGCAATTTATTTTGTTTCTTGTTCAAAGTGTAGCATAATAATTACCTCTCTTAAGTGTCTTATTCTATTTATGTGATAGAGCATTTGTACAATTTAGAAATTTGATTCTCTAGTTTATTTATGGCAGTTGTGCAATTTAATTTGTATTTTTCCTGTTCATAGTATCATAATTACATTCTCTTAAGTGAGTTATTCTATTTACGTGATGAAGGATTTGTAAAATTCAGAAATTTGAGTCTTTGTTTTGGTTCTGAAGTTCCAACAATTAGTCCAATAAAAAGTTATTTTGTGAAAGAGTTATGTCTGTCCTTTATTTTGGGGGTATTCGAATGTGTGTGTGTTGGCGAACAGGGGGGGGGGCGCTGAAGGTGAGGTTCGCCCAGGGCGTCATGTAAGCTAGGACCGCCACTGGTACGGCGAGACAAAACTATCACAAAACTGAGGGTAGTTTTTGATGGGTCAGCCAAGGACAAAGGTGGTGTGTCCTTGAATGACTGTTTGGATGCTGGGCAAAATTTAAATGCAGATTTATTTTCCTTGTTACTGAGATTCAGGTTTGGTAGAGTAGCATTGATTGCAGATGTGAAGCAAGCCATTTTGAGGATAAAGTTAAAACCAGAGGACAGAGATGCAGTAAGGTAGCTGTGGGTGGATACAAAAGCTTGTTGGAAAATGAACAAGGTTCAAGCATATAGAATGAAGTCAGTGTTGTTTGGCCTCAGCCCTAGTCCATTTCTGTTGGCAACTACTATGCAGTACCATTTTAAGAAATATTCTGAAGTCTATCCTAATACTATTGAACACATAAGAAAAAATTTTATGTTGATGATTTGCTGTGTTCATTGGATAATACAGAAATGGATAAACAGATATTCATGGAGTTTAGAGCTCTGAGTTTATGAGTCAGTCCTGTGTAGGACCTGATGCAGTAGAAAGTATTGAGGATTCTGGTATTAAGAAGTTGTGTGCAATAGACACCAAGGTGCTAGGCATTGTTTGGCAGCAAGGAGAGGATTTGTTTACCTTCAATGGGAAATCTTTAGTTGAGCTGGCTGAGAATGAGTCAAGGTGGATTTCTGGCTCCATTTGTGATAAAGTAAATAATTTGGTTTCAGAGCCTCTGGGAAATTGAACTTGGTTGGGACCATATGGTGACCTGATCATATGGTGGTAAAGTGGAAATATTGGTTCAAAGAATTGGCACATCTTGGAGACACTGAAATCCCAAGATGGTACTTTGGAGAATTGAACAATAGTCCAGATAATTTGGAGCTGCACATCTTTTGTGATGCAAGTGAGGAAGCCTATGCAACTTGCATTTATATTAGAGGCATATTCAAAGAGGAAGTAAGTTGCAGGTTGGTTGCTGTAAAGAGCAGAGTAGCACCTTTGAAAAGGCTTTCTCTTCCAAGGTTGGAATTGATGGGTGCAGTCATTGCTAGTCGCTTTGCAGTTACAGTGCAAAACTCTTTCGGCCTTTATGAAATTCCAAGCTATTATTGGACAGATTCCACTATAGTTTGGCACTGGTTAAGAAGCCAGGCAAGGAAATGAAAACTATTTGTTGCCAATAGGGTGGAGGAAATTCAAGCACACACAGATCCAAATCAATGGAAGCATTGTCCAGGTACCCAAAACCCAGCTGATTTACCAACACGAGGAATTTCAGTAAAAGATCTTGCACAGTCAAGTTTGTGGTGGAATGGGCCAGAGTAGCTAAAACTTGGAAGTGAAAATTGGCCTTCTAATCAGCCTATTGTAGGAGAATGCCAGGCTGAAGAAGAATGGGTGAGTGAGATGAGAAAATGTACTGTGAACAGTTGTCAAGTTATGCAGCAGGACCCATATTGAGGCTTGAGGACATTAGCAGTCTGAAAAGGTTGTTAAGAGTGACAGCATGGGTATATAGATTTACAGACAACATTAAGGGGGAAACAAGAAGGGAAGGAATTCTGAACAGTAAGGAGATTCAGCAAGCCAGGCAATACTGGGTGGTATATGTGCAGAAGGAAAAATTTGGTGAAGAGAGAAAATTGCTCATCAGCAGTCCATTACAAGTTCGGAAAATATGAGTATCGTCACGTTCAGAATATCAAAAGCAAATATAATTATAAAATATTAAAACATAATTTTCTCATCATTTTGATATAAGTCACTATGTTCGCCGATGCGTCCTTACCAAATTATGTAGATTTGAATATTATGACATTTTTGCGGCATTTTTTTTCCCGCCCTTCCAATATTTGCCTGGTGACGTCATGAAAACATGATATATGAGCTAGGCTTTTTAGGTTACTACTTCCATTTATGTTAGTTTTTCATAGATGTTGGTCGCGATGACATGTGAACGGTGCGAATATTATTTTGAGGATTTAATATACGAAGTGCATTCTAATGACTCCCGAGCAATAGAAATATTGAATATATATTATTACATTATCATTTGCATAATTTAGGTCTCGGGGGTACGGGAGCAGAGCCCCCGTAAAGATCACTCATCACAAATTGATCGTATTAGGCTTTATATTTTTTATTTTTGAATTTTCGATGCTAAAATGCCGATCAATATCGATCAATTTGTCACGCGTGATCTTTACGGGGGCTCCACCCCCGTACCCCCGAGACCTAAATTATACAAATGATAATGTAATAATATATTCATGTTAGGTTAGGTTAGGTTAGGTTAATTAATACCGAAATACATTTTTCTAGTAATATTTGATGTGTTTTGCTTAGATTTTGACCTCCATTTCCTTTGAAAATAAGCCAAACTTCTTAGTACTATAACTTTGTTGGATCTCATTTCCGAGGGAAATGGAGGTCACATTTGAACAAATCACATCAAATACTACTATAAAAATGTATTTTCGTGTGTAAAATGACTGAACGTGTCTATATACATAATTACCACAGGTTCTATCAACACATTCTGCCCTCAAAGGTTTGGATGTGTTTTTGCATCAGGATTTATTGAGAGTCGGAGGTAGACTACAGTTTTCTGGGCTTCCAGACGAGAAAAGACATCCAATTTTCCTACCTTCTGGGGGGCACTTTGTGGAACTTTTGATCTTCGATACACATCATAAGTTGTAACATGCTGGAGTTAGAGAAGCAATAATAGAGATCAGACAACTGTTTTGGACTCCCAAAATTAGACAAGTAGTAAAAAAGGTCTTCCATAGATGTGTGGTTTGCAAGCGTTGGACCGCAAAGCCTTATCATGAAAAGGTGGCTCCACTTCCAAGAGAACAGTGTGTCTATACTGCCCCATTTGATGTAGTGGGAGTAGACTTTGCAGGTACATCTATGTGTATGAGCAAGGAGAGTCTAACAAAGTTTATATATGTCTTTTCACATGTGCTACCACCAGAACAATCCATTTGGAGTTGGTAAGCAACTTAAGTAGTGATGTATTTCTTTTGGCCTTTAAAAGGTTTGTGAACAGAAGGGGTTTCCCAAATAAAATCATATCGGATAATGCAAAACCTTCAAAAGGGCTGCAAAGGAACTCCAAGAAGTTTGGTCCTTGCTAAAAGAGGAGAGATTCCAATCCTATTTTTCACACCATGGGGTACAATGGGAGTTTATTGTTGAGAGAGCACCATGGTGGGGAGGATTTTGGGAAAGGCTAGTGAGAAGTGTAAAGTGTCCATTAAAGAAACTTTTAGCTAATGCTCATTTGAGCAGCGAAGAATTCTGCCCTGTTTTGTGTGAAGTAGAAGCAATGGTGAACAGCGGTCCCAGACAATTGGTCCAATGCCGATTGGTCCAATCAGACAATTCGTCCAAGCGACCATTTTTCCAACGACGATTCGTCCAATCGGGCGTTTAATGGAATGTAGTTAAATGAAACTTAGAAAAAAACTTTATTTACAGAAATTGATATAATAATTATTTGAAATTACTTTGTTTGTTTATAAAGCATACTATAGCTAACGGCTACATATTACTTTGTCTATTTATAAAACATACTATAGCTAAAAGCTACATATTAAACTAAAAGCATAAAGCATACTTATTAACTAAGAGAAAAATGCATAAAAGGAGGATTAAATTAAAACTTGAGGTTGTGAGCTAATGCCCGCAGGTAGTCTAAAAGCGTGTATACTTCTTTCTCATGAAACACAGTTAAAATTCTGTTTTCTTGCTGTATATCCTTACGTTTTAAATTTTATTTAAATTCTCCTCGGCTATCATTTCAAAAAGTCCAACATGAGCCGACCCTACTAAAGTTTCGAAACGACGATGCCATGCTTCTACCTTATTTTGAGTTCTTGGTATACCTGTTTCTACTCTGTCATGTACAGACCAGAAAGATGGTGGAAAAAGTGGCGGATGTCTCACTTCTTGACCGGTAATACTCGGCGGATTTTTCCGCGAACATAATTTTCTTCGAAATAAGCAGTTACAAGAATGCCTTCTTCAGGAATTATGGGTTTAAGTTGTATCCACGCTTCTTCAATCTCGTTTGGTGGAAGAAAAGCAAGGGCCGCCATTTGCCTAATTTTTAATGAGAAGTTTTCATCGTTGGAATATAAAGATTTCAAACCAGATGAAATTACTTTTCTGTATATGCTTTGTCCAAAATGGAAGCAGCAACCCTTGTTGACCGTACCAGGAATTTCACATCTACTTGCATTTATAGCTCCTATTTCGAAGTCAGTGATTATCATCTCAGGAGCGAGAATGACTTGGATTTCAGCAGCATAGTCAAGAAGATCGCGAAAAAATTGGATATAACATTCAGTGTTTTTTCGTGACATTAGTACATAAACCAAAGGTAAGATGCAGCTTCTTTCATGCGGTCGAACAGGAGCGTGAATTGTGTATATCTGTGTAAAAACTGTTGGGACGGTCTTAAATGTTCCATCCATAATCCAAAACTGAGCTGATTCAAGTTTCTTTAAATTGAAAGTGGTGGTAAATATCAAGATCCTCTCATTTCGAATACTTGATTCTTTAACTAAAAATATTTCTCCAGAAAGTGTGTTTCTGTATTTGTCTGGAATAGATAAGTTATCCAGATTTGTTGGTTCCAGAGGTCCTTCCTTTCGTACTCTGCTTACAATCTTCTTTAACGATTCTTTCTTCCCAATAATGGTACGATTGATGAATCGACTTGACTAACTACCCCTTGAATGATTTGAGAAGGTTTTTCACAAGTGTCCTTGGCTTTTTGTTTAATTTCATTATGGCATTTCACTACATGAACACGACTAGCCTCAGAGGATCCACAAGTATGTTCACTTTCACTTTTTAAGTAATGACAGTTTTCTTCGAGATTTGTAATTGCAGTACCTTTACACGCTCTATTTTCACATCTCCAATATGTTTTTTATCCACTCGTCTTTCGGATTTTTTCCAGCGCAGTGTAAACAAATATCCACTCACTGCAAGCTTTTCCTTTCCTCTTTCGGATAACACTATTTCGCACACACGCCGCTCCATGAGTTTCACAAAAGCAGTTCTAAAGGGAAAAGAGATGTGACTCTTATGAAATCTAACACAGTAATGTTGTAAGTCGAACCCCAACATTTCCACGTAAACTATTGGTTTTAAGATATACTCGTCGTTGTATACGCTACCAGTTGGACCAATCGGTATTGGACCAATTGTCACTGGACCAATCGTTATTAGACCAATCGTACCCAACCCGGTGAACAGCAGGCCTATCATCTTTGTTTATAACAGTATGCAGGATGCAGAGCCATTGACACCAAATCATTTTCTTTGTGGTAAACGATTAACATCAAGCCCCAGTTTGCTAGGAGACTTACAGCCTATCCAGAGCAGTCAAGAAGAGTTAACCAGAAGGTTCAAGTACCTTGAAGACCTACAAGATCAGTTATGGAAGAGGTGGCAGATGGAATACTTGCCAGAACTCAATTACTACGCATCAGGCAATATAATTGGCTCCAATGCAAATTGTATCAAGGCCGGAGAAGTGGTAATGATTGGGGATGAAAGACCAAGGCAATGCTGGAAGCTTAGCATAATTGAAAAGTTGTTTGTTGGCAAAGACAATTTAGTTAGGTCTGCACTGGTAAAGACTTCAGGAGGAAAATTAAAGGGACTTAACAAAAACTCTATGCTTTAGAAATCAGCAAAAACACGGATAGTCAAGATGAAGCATTTGGGTTACAGCCTCATGTAGAAGGCTTGGCTAAACTTGCAGAAGGTAATGACAACAATGCCTCTTCGGTGGGGAGTGTTAGAAAATCTAGAAGAGGAAGAGCCATTGTTGTCCCAAGGCGATATGATGACTAAGCTGAGTGATGCAGCATTGCTTGTATATATTAAGTTAAGGTGTGTGTACAGTATATTCATCTCATAATTGTGAGGTTAGTGAAAAATTCACTTAATTTAGAGCTAGCATTTTTGGGCTCTTGTGGCATCATTGTTTGGGCACTCTTGTGGCATCATTTTTTGGGGGCACTGGCGCGTCCTTTTACTCGTTTGTCGAATGCGGCATTTACAGGGCGTGGTCTTATAGAGAGTTCTCTTGCAATTCAGTTTGGTTGTTTAGATACAAAATTGTTGCATCGTGCAATGGTGCAGATTGTGTGTTGTTGCAAGGTTTAGAAAGAAGACCATAAATAGTGCCCCTTTTGTTTTTTATCTTAATTTTATGCAACTGAGGCCTAAGGTAGGCCCACATCGAGTCAGCTGTAGGTTGAACTGGCCCTTCAGAGTTTAGCTGGGATTCTGAACCCAATAAAATAAAAGATAACATGGTCCTTTCAAACCGGATTCTAGCCTAAGACTGAGTCAGTGACTATTTTTCGGCAATGTTCTGATTGTGTAAATTGTAGCCCAAGTTAGTCCTGGACGAGTTGAGCATAATTGAGTTAAGGTCCCAGGGTAGAAAGTTTATCGCCCAATTGCGAAACTTGGCCGCTAGTCTGTCGTTGTTTTGGGTCTACATTTTTACCGGTTTGGTTAATTTTGGTTTCATTGTTCGTAGGTGAAGGCTGCAGACTCCAGTGCGCCAGTTATATAAAATTTAGAATATTGGGAGGGTGGTTGAGAGAGAACAGAAATGGTCCTTAGAGGGAATAGATTTGGTAATCTCTTTAATGTACAATAATTTATGGTTAACAAAGGTATGTGAATAATTGTTCATCATACTGGGTCATATCCACATTAGTAATTTATTACTATGTGGTGAAGGGTATGCTCGGTGAGATATATCCCACCGACAACAACCAGCCAACCGTACTGAAGTCAAACACCAGAACCTTGGCTTCAGTATCCTTCTTCCTTTTGATCGCATCAAGAGAAGAACAATTACGCAGTTGGCTTGCGAACTACTCTACAGAAATAGTGACTGAAACGAGAGTCGCAGTTAAAAACCAATACAGGCTAGTGTACCAAGAATAGGCCTACTTAAATTAGCTTAACTGAAGACTACGATATTGAGATTAAATCTACAAGACGCTACATCATCCCTTTGACCAACTGAGCCCTGAGGTGAGTCAATTCTTTCACCTTACCTTTTGGTTAACAATTAACAAATATCCCCAATTTATTACATGAACCGTAGTAAATTTCTATGGTTTTATTTGTGGGAATTGTATCTGTGACTTTAATCATCCTATTTGTTCCGGACCATTTCTGGATTCTTGAGTCCTAATTTAATAGGTTGGATTAATTTAACCTGCGTTAAGGGTTGGGAAATTGAGGTAGGTTTAATTGAGGTCAATCTCCAACAGTGCAATTTTTTCACGAGTTACTTGGGTGGAAAATTTGGTATTCCATACTGGTGGTTGGTCATTACCCCAACCAAGCAATTCAGTTTATTTGAAAAAAGGCAAAATTTGAGTTTGATCAGTTTGGTTAAGTATTTTCGCCAATTCAGCTTATTTGGCATTGAGCCCAATTGTTGTTTGCATTGAAGATGAGTGCAGCTGAATTGAACAAGTTTAGAAAAAGGAGAAGCGCCTACAAAGGTCTAATTACAAAGGTCATTGCCACTACAGATTCCGCCATAGATCAAGAGGATTTAAGTTTAGTGAATGCGCACCTTTCCATACTAGAAACTAAAAAGGTTGTGCTAAGCGAAGTAAATGTTAAAATTGAGGCTCTTATAGAAGAGGATGAAATAGAAAATGACATAATTTACTTTGAAGAGACTATTGATGACATAATTAAAGCATGCCACAGACCAAAAGAGTTTAGCAGCTCAGTACAGTTAGAGACCAGGTCTAGTAATGAAACACAGCCCTCAACAAATAGTGTTTGTGAAGTTAAGGTTAACAGATCTGCATTTCAATTACCAAGGCTTGTACTCAAAACATTTTTGGGGAGTATTCAGGAGTGGCAAGGATGAGCAGACAGTTTTCAATCAGCAGTTCTAGTCAAGTGTTAAGTGCGGTGGAGAAGTTTAGTTATTTATAGTCCCTCTTGGAAGGGGAGGTAGCAAAGACAATAGCAGGATTAGTATTAACAGAGGATAATTATAATGTGGCTTGAGATATATAATCCAGGCAATTTGTAGTTAGACCTGGGCAAAATTGCTTCAGAAGCTTTCTAAACTGTTTCCAGCTCAGGAACCATTGCCGAATAACATATCCAAAATCCGACAAAGTTGGACCCCGGGAACACCCCAAAAATGAAATTCAAAATGGCGGACTGGATGTTTCCTACGAAAAAAAAAATATATATAATTTACGCTTTTATTTATAGAGATACATTTGATGCTTTTTCTTTCAGTTGTAATGTTTTAAATAATTCAACAATATACAACACAACCAGTTATTACGCAAATATAATGTTATATAGCTTTTTACAGATTTTTATAATCAATAATACAACAATTATTTTTTTCCCAGTTTCAAGTTATGTTCATTGCAGAAGAAGTGATACTGGTCACAAACATACAGAAATTAATCCTCTCATCACTATCATCGGATAGATTACCGGTACTTGGGTTGTTATCGCAACCACTGATTTGGCACTCGCCACAAGCGGCTGAACATGGCATTCCATTACGCTTGCATCCACAGCTTGAAGTAGCACATTTCGTCTTGCAGGAGCAGCGGATCATGTTGAGTAGATAATTTGGAGCTGGTGGCTTGTCGCAGGCTGTAGGGTAGTAGGAATTATTCTTTACATACCAACCCCACTGTTCTGCATCGATCTTCTCTTCTGTAGACTTCCAGATTAGTATTTGAAAGTATGTGCGAAAGCTGTGGTACTTTGTGGACGCATCGGTAGGTGGCAAACGTCGTTCGGGTGTAACAAAAGATTTAGCTGTAGCTACCTTTTCAACTAACATTCGATGACGTAGTGCGTTAGTGGATTTAAGTGTTTTGCAGCCATACAACAGAAGCATTGCCTTTCTTCCAGCGGCTTCAATGTCAGAGTGTTGGCAACAATCAGAACAGAATGTATTTGCAACTGAACGGAGTTCAGCCACCTTCATGAGTGTGTCGAATGCTTTGGCTTTACCGATCGAAAAATTTCTGGATGTGCTATCACAGCCCGTGAAAGCATGCACAAACAGGAGATACTTGCAGATGTCATTGCCTAACAATGATTGAATGCTGAGAATATCATACACAGGATTAGGAGATGGTCCCCGTCTTATATCGCTGCGATAGTACAACTTGAAACCACTGTCCTTGGCATGGTACAGAAGGAGAATCAGCAAGTCGGTGTCTTCCCCTATTACTGTTGTAGTTGCATTTTCTGATGAGGAAACTGCTGCACGAACGATGTCCACATCAGCATCCCCATCTGCGTTGTGAACAGTACACCCGTGCTTCTTCAACATCTCACCTACGAGGGAAATAAATACTTGCTTGTTTTCATTAGCCAAGAAGTGTTCCTTCTGGCCAACAAACTTCATGCTTGGACTGAGATTCACATTTCTGCTTGTCTTGGTGCTGCGTCTTCTGTAGGTCATGTCCTTGATCGTAGGAGAGCTGCTGTAGCCATCAAAAACAATGATTGCTTTTCCATATGTTTTCAGTGAAATCGGCATATGAGTTGGCGATGCTGTCATATGTTTCATCTTGACGCCAGGAAACACGATGTAGTAGAGATCCACCATCCAATACGTACTGGTCTGTGCACTGAATTTCTTGAACTTCTTCCATGCGTAAAGTGTCAGTGTATTTGATTATTGCATGAGCTAGCTGAGACTTATCGGGTTTCCTCAAGATACTTCGTGATTCGAACAATGCAGGAGGATATGCACACAGTTCGTAACACATGACATCTTCAAGATTCATGTCTCCGCCAGTGGCAACAGTCATCATTCTCTGAAACAGTAGTGCAGGATCTACTTCTATACCTGAAGCATCAGTGATCACAACGGCAGAAGCAGATCCTAGTGTTTTCACTTTGTCAGATCTTTTGGCAGAATATGTAAAGGCTTGTTTCCCAATCATTTTTACGACAATGTTCGTACCGATTGAATGCAATTGATGAACGTTAACTCCAGGATCAGCAGTTAGCCCTGTTACAATGTTGCAGAGACCCGAGGTAGAATGGAATGGGGATAAGGATTCCAGACGTTCAAGTACTTTCTTCATGTCATTACTGTCCCTGATTTGTCTACTTCCCCTCATTTCCTTGTGCTGTTCACTACTTTCCAACAAAACTCTGGTGTATTCCTGCATTGCTAAGTTATAAGTGGAACACAGAGGCATAGAAAAGAGCCACGTTGTCCTTTGGATGTCTGTAAATCCACTTCCGCGTGTCAGTCCGCCTCTGCTTTTCAGGGAACGCATTAGCACTTGTTCTATCACCAGGTCTGTGCCGAGTCCGGCCCATAATCTGTCGCTTCTTCTTACCACAAACTTACCTTCCTGGAACATTTTGTTAACGGCTGGATTTTCAGAAGGCAAACTTAACATTTTCTGCAGGTACAGGTATATCGATTTCAGGTAATTGTGATGTCCGGCTGCTGCAATTATGGGGATGGTCTCCAGCATAGCATGCAAGTGCAAATCCCACGAACCGGTTCTGTCTGCTGTTATCAAGGAACGTGCAATGTTGATCATTCGCTGATATTCCAACCAGAGTTGACTTGTTTGCGAAGTAGATTGTAGGTCAGTTTTCTTCGCATCCAAAGTGGTAGCAATCTGAGACAATGCATTCGAAGATTCCACATCCTCAACTGATTGTTTGGCGGTCATAACATCGTCGAGCAGGTCACAAGCTTCCTTATGAAGGTCATGAGGAGTTCCATCTTCATTACGAGGGAAAACGTCTGCGACTAGTAAGGTACTAAGAGCTGCATCTACTATCATATGACCACGTATCGCTCTTGAAACAGCTTTTCCAGACATCATGTGTTGCACGGCATTTGGTCCGTATATTTCTTGAAGTACTTCAGACAATCCTGAACCATTCATAAGAGTACCGACTGCTCCCAAAAGATTCATCAGAGTGTGAAATGATCCCAGCATTAAAACAATGTCCTGCATAACTCTCTCTGTTCATTGATGATTTGGGAAGCTTTCCAGAACAAAGGCTGATCAAAGGTAATAATGCATGGGACTTTTTGATCGCGTGCTATCTTGCTCAAATATAGTAATGTCGAAAATATGCAGGTCATGTCAGTTGGCGACATATCTATGATGGGAAGGAACGTGATCGACGCCACACCTGGATGTGAGACACTTGATCCACCGTGAATTGCCTGCATTGTTCCGGACCAACTTGGACCTGATCTTTCTGCTGAAGATATCTGCCAGAGAAGACTCGACTTATGGTGGCAGTGGGTACTGGAAGTTCGCGGAATGAGATGTCCCTCAACATGCTTCTCGCGTGTCTATATTCCCTAATGTCAACGGTTGCAATCTTCTTAATGTCATTGTCACCAACATTACGCCTGTGAATAGAAGGGTGGATCTTGATCTTCGGAGTTATTGCGGCAATCATACCCATTCCATGAAAGGTATTCTTCCCATCCAAAGTGCAGACATCATGATCGACGTTATCTGCTGCTAGAAGGACTGCAGTGTTTTCATCAACAGTAAAAGAGCCAGACCCACTTGCCAGCGCCGCGTTTCTTTCGAATCTTGTTACTTCTGCATACGACGAACAGTAACCCAGCTGATGGAGAACGTCAATAAGGTACCTTGACCTAAAGTTGTGGTGTAGCTGAACCGACAAACCGATCTGTAGTGGACATAGTAATCCTCTAGGACGGGTTGCTTGCATAATGCTCTGCCCAATTGCACCTATTTTTCTTGAAGCATCCTGTCCCGCAAATGCTTTTGATAATAGCAATGTCAGACTGTTGGGAATGTAATCAAGAGCACTTTCTGCAGTGATGTCATTTGGAGATGGATACACATCTTTTCTAGGCGAGTCGACAGACTTGATATCACTTCTGATTATTTTTGCAGCAGCTTCTACTAGGTAAATCTTCTGTAGCTCTATATCTATATCACATTCTTTCGACTTTTTGTGATAATCTATAAGAATTTCATTAGCTGTCTCTCGTAGTGTTAGTACATCTGCCTTCCCACTTTCACCTGATATTATGATCTTGTCTCCGTAACGTTCTAAAAGCTTTCTCTTCATGTGCCTGCGTTCGTAGACAGAGCTCTGACTTCCTTGAAGATATTCCTCCATTTTGGAAATTATGTCTCCAATCAACAGTTGTTCATCATCATTCTCTTCCAGGTAAGCACAGGTCTGAAGGAATGCTTGGTGTTGCTCTTCATTAGTTGGTCTCCCTTTCTTCGAATCATGATCGTCGGAGGAGTATGCGCGAGGAATGTTTTTTCCACTTCGAAAATTTACGCTGCAGGTGTGATGGTAGACACAATCTGCAGCAGGAAGATCACGAAGATAATACTCCAGACGGCCTTTTACATTAAACGACCATTCATCGCAGCGGCTTTCACAGCACCTTTTTATGGTTTCGGAGAACTCTGTAGTTCTTATTTTGACATGCTCTGATTTTGGTTTGTGTTTGGAAAAAAAGTCCACAAAGGTATCACAAAACAAACAGTGAGTAGCACTGGAAAATGCGTATTCATGAAAACGAGCACTTTTCCTTGGTATTGCCTCGGCTGCGGTCTGTCGCTTCTTTATTTCAATGGTCTTTTTATCCGTAAACCTTTTCCTACATACAACGTGAACACTTATTCCAGCTGTTGCAACAACATCGCTTCCACGGCTGCGGCTGGATGTATTTATACCATCTGCTCCTTTTTGCGAGATGTGAACCACTTCCTGTCCGCTGTCCAATTTCTCCTTACAAATCACGCACAATTCTTCAGGGGTCTGCATTCTTGAAGGCGGACGCACACCGAGTCAGCCGTACACCGAGTCAGTCTGAAACAGAAAACACAAATTAATAAACTGTGTTGCAGTATTTAAAAGGAGTACATAATAACAGTTTTAAAGAAAATGACAAGCACAAATACGCAGATTTGATAGTGGGTAGTAGGAATTAAAGAGTTGTATATAATATAAGTTTATAAAGATGTAGCAATGTCCATTCTCACATACACTCCATACAGTATATTTTATTTACATTACGTGACGTCATAGTTTAATACTAGCCGCCTAATACAATTTTTAGTGTCATATAGGTTAATTTAGAAACGAAAATGTGTTTTAAAACATTTTACTGATCAAGAAAAACGTCATAACTCTCTCTACAAAGCGAAATTAAAATTTATTGTATTTCGTAGGAAACTGCCAGTCCGCCATTTTGAATTTCATTTTTGGGGGTGTTCCCGGGGTCCAATTTTGTCGGATTTTGGATATGTTATTCTGCAATGGTTCCTGAGTTGGAAACAGTTTAGAAAGCTTCTGAAGCAATTTTGCCTGGACTAATATTAAAGAAACGATTTGATAAGCCAGAGATCTTAATTAAAAGCCACCTCCGTGAACTTTTAGCTATACCCCCTGTTAGTAATCCCAATAGTGTCAAGGAGTTACGGCAGTTATATGATGAATTTGAAGTTAGAACTAGGTCCCTGGACAACTTGGGTGTAGGAATGGAAAGGTGTGGTGTAATGTTGGTTACTATACTGGAGTCTAAATTGCCTAACTCAGTTTTGCTTGAATTAAGTGGGGGACTCTACAGAACATGTGTAGATCACCCTTCAGCAGATGTTAAGCCTTTTAGGCACAGAATTAGCAAGACGAGAGGAAATTGAGTTTGCACATTGGGATGCTAGACAAGGGGACAAAGGCAGTCACAGCATCAAAGTTTCTACAAAAGGGAATAGCCCAGGTACAGCGTCAGCTCTACATGCAACCTCTGAGAATAAATTAAAGGGAATCAAGGAATGCATATTTTGTGAAGGCAACCACAAGTCATATAAATATGAGGTGGCTGAGCCTTTCCCTCTTGGGGAGAGAAAGGACAGGGTAACTAAGTCCACAGCATGTTTTAAATGTTTTTGAAATGTTACAGAGCAAGGTTTTGTAAGTTTAAAATTTTGTGCAAAAAATACCATGGTCAGCATCAGCCATTACTGTGTGAAAACACTCCTAGTAGGCCTACCCCAGAAGTAGAGACATCAGTGGCACATGCTACTGCTATGAAAGGGAGTAAAAGTAAAGGGGGATTATTGCAAATAGCTGCAGCATTATTAATTGGGAATGATGGAGAAGCTACTGTAAGTGTTGTTTGATAGTGGTAGCCAGTGTAGCTTTATTAAAACCAGAATTTCCAGAAAATTGAAATATAAAGAACTTGAGAGGGAAAATTTTAAGAATTTCTGGGTTTGGGGGTTCAGTTCAAAACCGAACCAAAGTTAAGAAGGTAGAAGTTCTGGTTAAGGGGTTGTTACCATAAAGTCCCACTATCAAGGTCCAAGCTGAAGAGGTTGAAGAACTTTGTGCTCCAGTCACTACTTGTTTAGATATGGCATGTGTCCAAGAATTGCAAGTTAAAGGAATTAATTTGGGCAATAATAAGTTTGAAGGAATAGAAGATATTAGTTTTTTGATTGGAACTGATTATTATTGGGACTTCATTACTGGTAACATTGTCCGCACATTTCAAGGTTTTGTAGCTATTGAAAGTAAGCTAGGCTGGATGCTACATGGTAGCTATTGCAAAGAAATGGAGATTAAAGCTCTTTTTGTTAAGATTGAGGAGAACAGCCATGGTTTGGAAAGGCATTTGAAAGCCTTTTGGGAACTTGAATCCATTGGCATAAAGGACAAACAGGAGAAGCAGGCAAGCACAGTGAACAGTGATGTTTTAGAGCAATTTAAAAAAGGTATTGGGTTTAGAGATAGTTGCTATGAAGTTGGCCTCCCTTGGAAGGATTCTTGCAAACCCAGTTCAAACCTTCAGCTAGCTAATAGGAGGTTGGAGACTTCATTGCACAGGCTAAGGAAAAGTGAGGAGTTGTTAAATGAATACAATGAGGCCATTCTAAGCTACGTAAAGGAGGGTTATGCTGAAAGGGTACAAGGTGAGCTGGTGAGCCAGGAGGCACATTATCTGTCACACTATGCAATGGTACGGCGAGACAAAACTATCACAAAACTGAGGGTAGTTTTTGATGGGTCAGCCAAGGACAAAGGTGGTGTGTCCTTGAATGACTGTTTGGATGCTGGGCAAAATTTAAATGCAGATTTATTTTCCTTGTTACTGAGATTCAGGTTTGGTAGAGTAGCATTGATTGCAGATGTGAAGCAAGCCATTTTGAGGATAAAGTTAAAACCAGAGGACAGAGATGCAGTAAGGTAGCTGTGGGTGGATACAAAAGGCTTGTTGGAAAATGAATTCAAGGTTCAAGCATATAGAATGAAGTCAGTGTTGTTTGGCCTCAGCTCTAGTCCATTTCTGTTGGCAACTACTATGCAGTACCATTTTAAGAAATATTCTGAAGTCTATCCTAATACTATTGAACACATAAGAAAAAATTTTATGTTGATGATTTGCTGTGTTCATTGGATAATACAGAAATGGATAAACAGATATTCATGGAGTTTAGAGCTCTGAGTTTATGAGTCAGTCCTGTGTAGGAACTGATGCAGTAGAAAGTATTGAGGATTCTGGTATTAAGAAGTTGTGGGCAATAGACACCAAGGTGCTAGGCATTGTTTGGCAGCAAGGAGAGGATTTGTTTACCTTCAATGGGAAATCTTTAGTTGAGCTGGCTGAGAATGAGTCAAGGTGGATTTCTGGCTCCATTTGTGATAAAGTAAATAATTTGGTTTCAGAGCCTCTGGGAAATTGAACTTGGTTGGGACCATATGGTGACCTGATCATATGGTGGTAAAGTGGAAATATTGGTTCAAAGAATTGGCACATCTTGGAGACACTGAAATCCCAAGATGGTACTTTGGAGAATTGAACAATAGTCCAGATAATTTGGAGCTGCACATCTTTTGTGATGCAAGTGAGGAAGCCTATGCAACTTGCATTTATATTAGAGGCATATTCAAAGAGGAAGTAAGTTGCAGGTTGGTTGCTGTAAAGAGCAGAGTAGCACCTTTGAAAAGGCTTTCTCTTCCAAGGTTGGAATTGATGGGTGCAGTCATTGCTAGTCGCTTTGCAGTTACAGTGCAAAACTCTTTCGGCCTTTATGAAATTCCAAGCTATTATTGGACAGATTCCACTATAGTTTGGCACTGGTTAAGAAGCCAGGCAAGGAAATGAAAACTATTTGTTGCCAATAGGGTGGAGGAAATTCAAGCACACACAGATCCAAATCAATGGAAGCATTGTCCAGGTACCCAAAACCCAGCTGATTTACCAACACGAGGAATTTCAGTAAAAGATCTTGCACAGTCAAGTTTGTGGTGGAATGGGCCAGAGTAGCTAAAACTTGGAAGTGAAAATTGGCCTTCTAATCAGCCTATTGTAGGAGAATGCCAGGCTGAAGAAGAATGGGTGAGTGAGATGAGAAAATGTACTGTGAACAGTTGTCAAGTTATGCAGCAGGACCCATATTGAGGCTTGAGGACATTAGCAGTCTGAAAAGGTTGTTAAGAGTGACAGCATGGGTATATAGATTTACAGACAACATTAAGGGGGAAACAAGAAGGGAAGGAATTCTGAACAGTAAGGAGATTCAGCAAGCCAGGCAATACTGGGTGGTATATGTGCAGAAGGAAAAATTTGGTGAAGAGAGAAAATTGCTCATCAGCAGTCCATTACAAGTTCGGAAAATATGAGTATCGTCACGTTCAGAATATCAAAAGCAAATATAATTATAAAATATTAAAACATAATTTTCTCATCATTTTGATATAAGTCACTATGTTCGTCGATGCGTCTTTACCAAATTATGTAGATTTGAATATTATGACATTTTTGCGGCATTTTTTTTCCCGCCCTTCCAATATTTGCCTGGTGACGTCATGAAAACATGATATATGAGCTAGGCTTTTTAGGTTACTACTTCCATTTATGTTAGTTTTTCATAGATGTTGGTCGCGATGACATGTGAACGGTGCGAATATTATTTTGAGGATTTAATATACGAAGTGCATTCTAATGACTCCCGAGCAATAGAAATATTGAATATATGTTATTACATTATCATTTGCATAATTTAGGTCTCGGGGGTACGGGAGCAGAGCCCCCGTAAAGATCACTCATCACAAATTGATTGTATTAGGCTTTATATTTTTTATTTTTGAATTTTCGATGCTAAAATGCCGATCAATATCGATCAATTTGTCACGCGTGATCTTTACGGGGGCTCCACCCCCGTACCCCCGAGACCTAAATTATACAAATGATAATGTAATAATATATTCATGTTAGGTTAGGTTAGGTTAGGTTAATTAATACCGAAATACATTTTTCTAGTAATATTTGATGTGTTTTGCTTAGATTTTGACCTCCATTTCCTTTGAAAATAAGCCAAACTTCTTAGTACTATAACTTTGTTGGATCTCATTTCCGAGGGAAATGGAGGTCACATTTGAACAAATCACAGGTTCTATCAACACATTCTGCCCTCAAAGGTTTGGATGTGTTTTTGCATCAGGATTTATTGAGAGTCGGAGGTAGACTACAGTTTTCTGGGCTTCCAGACGAGAAAAGACATCCAATTTTACTACCTTCTGGGGGGGCACTTTGTGGAACTTTTGATCTTGGATACACATCATAAGTTGTAACATGCTGGAGTTAGAGAAGCAATAATAGAGATCAGACAACAGTTTTGGACTCCCAAAATTAGACAAGTAGTAAAAAAGGTCTTCCATAGATGTGTGGTTTGCAAGCGTTGGACCGCAAAGCCTTTTCATGAAAAGGTGGCTCCACTTCCAAGAGAACAGTGTGTCTATACTGCCCCATTTGATGTAGTGGGAGAAGACTTTGCAGGTACATCTATGTGTATGAGCAAGGAGAGTCTAACAAAGTTTATATATGTCTTTTCACATGTGCTACCACCAGAACAATCCATTTGGAGTTGGTAAGCAACTTAAGTAGTGATGTATTTCTTTTGGACTTTAAAAGGTTTGTGAACAGAAGGGGTTTCCCAAATAAAATCATATCGGATAATGCAAAACCTTCAAAAGGGCTGCAAAGGAACTCCAAGAAGTTTGGTCCTTGCTAAAAGAGGAGAGATTCCAATCCTATTTTTCACACCATGGGGTACAATGGGAGTTTATTGTTGAGAGAGCACCATGGTGGGGAGGATTTTGGGAAAGGCTAGTGAGAAGTGTAAAGTGTCCATTAAAGAAACTTTTAGCTAATGCTCATTTGAGCAACGAAGAATTCTGCCCTGTTTTGTGTGAAGTAGAAGCAATGGTGAACAGCGGTCCCAGACAATTGGTCCAATGCCGATTGGTCCAATCAGACAATTCGTCCAAGGGACCATTTTTCCAACGACGATTCGTCCAATCGGGCGTTTAATGGAATGTAGTTAAATGAAACTTAGAAAAAAACTTTATTTACAGAAATTGATATAATAATTATTTGAAATTACTTTGTTTGTTTATAAAGCATACTATAGCTAACGGCTACATATTACTTTGTCTATTTATAAAACATACTATAGCTAAAAGCTACATATTAAACTAAAAGTATAAAGCATACTCATTAACTAAGAGAAAAATGCATAAAAGGAGGATAAAATTAAAACTTGAGGTTGTGAGCTAATGCCCGCAGGTAGTCTAAAAGCGTGTATTCTTGTTTCTCATGAAACACAGTTAAAATTCTGTTTTCTTGCTGTATATCCTTACGTTTTAAATTTTATTTAAATTCTCCTCGGCTATCATTTTAAAAAGTCCAACATGAGCCGACCCTACTAAAGTTTCGAAACGACGATGCCATGCTTCTACCTTATTTTGAGTTCTTGGTATACCTGTTTCTACTCTGTCATGTACAGACCAGAAAGATGGTGGAAAAAGTGGCGGATGTCTCACTTCTTGACCGGTAATACTCGGCGGATTTTTCCGCGAACATAATTTTCTTCGAAATAAGCAGTTACAAGAATGCCTTCTTCAGGAATTATGGGTTTAAGTTGTATCCACGCTTCTTCAATCTCGTTTGGTGGAAGAAAAGCAAGGGCCGCCATTTGCCTAATTTTTAATGAGAAGTTTTCATCGTTGGAATATAAAGATTTCAAACCAGATGAAATTACTTTTCTGTATATGCTTTGTCCAAAATGGAAGCAGCAACCCTTGTTGACCGTACCAGGAATTTCACATCTACTTGCATTTATAGCTCCTATTTCGAAGTCAGTGATTATCATCTCAGGAGCGAGAATGACTTGGATTTCAGCAGCATAGTCAAGAAGATCGCGAAAAAATTGGATATAATATTTTGTTTTTTCGTGACATTAGTACATAAACCAAAGGTAAGATGCAGCTTCTTTCATGCGGTCCAACAGGAGCGTGAATTGTGTATATCTGTGTAAAAACTGTTGGGACGGTCTTAAATGTTCCATCCATAATCCAAAACTGAGCTGATTCAAGTTTCTTTAAATTGAAAGTGGTGGTAAATATCAAGATCCTCTCATTTCCAATACTTGATTCTTTAACTAAAAATATTTCTCCAGAAAGTGTGTTTCTGTATTTGTCTGGAATAGATAAGTTATCCAGATTTGTTGGTTCCAGAGGTCCTTCCTTTCGTACTCTGCTTACAATCTTCTTTAACGATTCTTTCTTCCCAATAATGGTACGATTGATGAATCGACTTGACTAACTACCCCTTGAATGATTTGAGAAGGTTTTTCACAAGTGTCCTTGGCTTTTTGTTTAATTTCATTATGGCATTTCACTACATGAACACGACTAGCCTCAGAGGATCCACAAGTATGTTCACTTTCACTTTTTAAGTAATGACAGTTTTCTTCGAGATTTGTAATTGCAGTACCTTTACACGCTCTATTTTCACATCTCCAATATGTTTTTTATCCACTCATCTTTTGGATTTTTTCCAGCGCAGTGTAAACAAATATCCACTCACTGCAAGCTTTTCCTTTCCTCTTTCGGATAACACTATTTCGCACACACGCCGCTCCATGAGTTTCACAAAAGCAGTTCTAAAGGGAAAAGAGATGTGACTCTTATGAAATCTAACACAGTAATGTTGTAAGTCGAACCCCAACATTTCCACGTAAACTATTGGTTTTAAGCTATACTCGTCGTTGTATACGGGCACTATACGCTACCAGTTGGACCAATCGGTATTGGACCAATCGGTATTGGACCAATCGTCACTGGACCAATCGTTATTAGACCAATCGTACCCAACCCGGTGAACAGCAGGCCTATCATCTTTGTTTATAACAGTATGCAGGATGCAGAGCCATTGACACCAAATCATTTTCTTTGTGGTAAACGATTAACATCAAGCCCCAGTTTGCTAGGAGACTTACAGCCTATCCAGAGCAGTCAAGAAGAGTTAACCAGAAGGTTCAAGTACCTTGAAGACCTACAAGATCAGTTATGGAAGAGGTGGCAGATGAAATACTTGCCAGAACTCAATTACTACGCATCAGGCAATATAATTGGCTCCAATGCAAATTGTATCAAGGCGGGAGAAGTGGTAATGATTGGGGATGAAAGACCAAGGCAATGCTGGAAGCTTAGCATAATTGAAAAGTTGTTTGTTGGCAAAGACAATTTAGTTAGGTCTGCACTGGTAAAGACTTCAGGAGGAAAATTAAAGGGACTTAACAAAAACTCTATGCTTTAGAAATCAGCAAAAACACGGATAGTCAAGATGAAGCATTTGGGTTACAGCCTCATGTAGAAGGCTTGGCTAAACTTGCAGAAGGTAATGGCAACAATGCCTCTTCGGTGGGGAGTGTTAGAAAATCTAGAAGAGGAAGAGCCATTGTTGTCCCAAGGCGATATGATGACTAAGCTGAGTGATGCAGCATTGCTTGTATATATTAAGTTAAGGTGTGTGTACAGTATATTCATCTCATAATTGTGAGGTTAGTGAAAAATTCACTTAATTTAGAGCTAGCATTTTTGGGCTCTTGTGGCATCATTGTTTGGGCACTCTTGTGGCATCATTTTTTGGGGGCACTGGCGCGTCCTTTCTACTCGTTTGTCGAATGCGGCATTTACAGGGCGTGGTCTTATAGAGAGTTCTCTTGCAATTCAGTTTGGTTGTTTAGATACAAAATTGTTGCATCGTGCAATGGTGCAGATTGTGTGTTGTTGCAAGGTTTAGAAAGAGGACCATAAATAGTGCCCCTTTTGTTTTTTATCTTAATTTTATGCAACTGAGGCCTAAGGTAGGCCCACATCGAGTCAGCTGTAGGTTGAACTGGCCCTTCAGAGTTTAGCTGGGATTCTGAACCCAATAAAATAAAAGATAACATGGTCCTTTGAAACCGGATTCTAGCCTAAGACTGAGTCAGTGACTATTTTTCGGCAATGTTCTGATTGTGTAAATTGTAGCCCAAGTTAGTCCTGGACGAGTTGAGCATAATTGAGTTAAGGTCCCAGGGTAGAAAGTTTATCGCCCAATTGCGAAACTTGGCCGCTAGTCTGTCGTTGTTTTGGGTCTACATTTTTACCGGTTTGGTTAATTTTGGTTTCATTGTTCGTAGGCGAAGGCTGCAGACTCCAGTGCGCCAGTTATATAAAATTTAAAATATTGGGAGGGTGATTGAGAGAGAACAGAAATGGTCCTCAGAGGGAATAGATTTGGTAATCTCTTTAATGTACAATAATTTATGGTTAACAAAGGTATGTGAATAATTGTTCATCATACTGGGTCATATCCACATTAGTAATTTATTACTATGTGGTGAAGGGTATGCTCGGTGAGATTATCTCCCACCGACAACAACCAGCCAACCGTACTGAAGTCAAACACCAGAACCTTGGCTTCAGTATCCTTCTTCCTTTTGATCGCATCAAGAGAAGAACAATTACGCAGTTGGCTTGCGAACTACTCTACAGAAATAGTGACTGAAACGAGAGTCGCAGTTAAAAACCAATACAGGCTAGTGTACCAAGAATAGGCCTACTTAAATTAGCTTAACTGAAGACTACGATATTGAGATTAAATCTACAAGACGCTACATCATCCCTTTGACCAACTGAGCCCTGAGGTGAGTCAATTCTTTCACCTTACCTTTTGGTTAACAATTAACAAATATCCCCAATTTATTACATGAACCGTAGTAAATTTCTATGGTTTTATTTGTGGGAATTGTATCTGTGACTTTAATCATCCTATTTGTTCCGGACCATTTCTGGATTCTTGAGTCCTAATTTAATAGGTTGGATTAATTTAACCTGCGTTAAGGGTTGGGAAATTGAGGTAGGTTTAATTGAGGTCAATCTCCAACAGTGCAATTTTTTCACGAGTTACTTGGGTGGAAAATTTGGTATTCCATACTGGTGGTTGGTCATTACCCCAACCAAGCAATTAAGTTTATTTGAAAAAAGGCAAAATTTGAGTTTGATCAGTTTGGTTAAGTATTTTCGCCAATTCAGCTTATTTGGCATTGAGCCCAATTGTTGTTTGCATTGAAGATGAGTGCAGCTGAATTGAACAAGTTTAGAAAAAGGAGAAGCGCCTACAAAGGTCTAATTACAAAGGTCATTGCCACTACAGATTCCGCCATAGATCAAGAGGATTTAAGTTTAGTGAATGCGCACCTTTCCATACTAGAAACTAAAAAGGTTGTGCTAAGCGGAGTAAATGTTAAAATTGAAGCTCTTATAGAAGAGGATGAAAGAGAAAATGACATAATTTACTTTGAAGAGACTATTGATGACATAATTAAAGCATGCCACAGACCAAAAGAGTTTAGCAGCTCAGTACAGTTAGAGACCAGGTCTAATAATGAAACACAGCCCTCAACAAATAGTGTTTGTGAAGTTAAGGTTAACAGATCTGCATTTCAATTACCAAGGCTTGTACTCAAAACATTTTTGGGGAGTATTCAGGAGTGGCAAGGATGAGCAGACAGTTTTCAATCAGCAGTTCTAGTCAAATGTTAAGTGCGGTGGAGACGTTTAGTTATTTATAGTCCCTCTTGGAAGGGGAGGAAGCAAAGACAATAGCAGGATTAGTATTAACAGAGGATAATTATAATGTGGCTTGCGATATATTAAAGAAACGATTTGATAAGCCAGAGATCTTAATTAAAAGCCACCTCCGTGAACTTTTAGCTATACCCCCTGTTAGTAATCCTAATAGTGTCAAGGAGTTACGGCAGTTATATGATGAATTTGAAGTTAGAACTAGGTCCCTGGACAACTTGGGTGTAGGAATGGAAAGGTATGGTGTAATGTTGGTTACTATACTGGAGTCTAAATTGCCTAACTCAGTTTTGCTTGAATTAAGTGGGGGACTCTACAGAACATGTGTAGATCACCCTTCAGCAGATGTTAAGCCTTTTAGGTACAGAATTAGCAAGACGAGAGGAAATTGAGTTTGCACATTGGGATGCTAGACAAGGGGACAAAGGCAGTCACAGCATCAAAGTTTCTACAAAAGGGAATAGCCCAGGTACAGCGTCAACTCTACATGCAACCTCTGAGAATAAATTAAAGGGAATCAAGGAATGCATATTTTGTGAAGGCAACCACAAGTCATATAAATATGAGGTGGCTGAGCCTTTCCCTCTTGGGGAGAGAAAGGACAGGGTAACTAAGTCCACAGCATGTTTTAAATGTTTTTGAAATGTCACAGAGCAAGGTTTTGTAAGTTTAAAATTTTGTGCAAAAAATACCATGGTCAGCATCAGCCATTACTGTGTGAAAACACTCCTAGTAGGCCTACCCCAGAAGTAGAGACATCAGTGGCACATGCTACTGCTATGAAAGGGAGTAAAAGTAAAGGGGGATTATTGCAAATAGCTGCAGCATTATTAATTGGGAATGATGGAGAAGCTACTGTAAGTGTTGTTTGATAGTGGTAGCCAGTGTAGCTTTATTAAAACCAGAATTTCCAGAAAATTGAAATATAAAGAACTTGAGAGGGAAAATTTTAAGAATTTCTGGGTTTGGGGGTTCAGTTCAAAACCGAACCAAAGTTAAGAAGGTAGAAGTTCTGGTTAAGGGGTTGTTACCATAAAGTCCCACTATCAAGGTCCAAGCTGAAGAGGTTGAAGAACTTTGTGCTCCAGTCACTACTTGTTTAGATATGGCATGTATCCAAGAATTGCAAGTTAAAGGAATTAATTTGGGCAATAATAAGTTTGAAGGAATAGAAGATATTAGTTTTTTGATTGGAACTGATTATTATTGGGACTTCATTACTGGTAACATTGTCCGCACATTTCAAGGTTTTGTAGCTATTGAAAGTAAGCTAGGCTGGATGCTACATGGTAGCTATTGCAAAGAAATGGAGATTAAAGCTCTTTTTGTTAAGATTGAGGAGAACAGCCATGGTTTGGAAAGGCATTTGAAAGCCTTTTGGGAACTTGAATCCATTGGCATAAAGGACAAACAGGAGAAGCAGGCAAGCACAGTGAACAGTGATGTTTTAGAGCAATTTAAAAAAGGTATTGGGTTTAGAGATAGTTGCTATGAAGTTGGCCTCCCTTGGAAGGATTCTTGCAAACCCAGTTCAAACCTTCAGCTAGCTAATAGGAGGTTGGAGACTTCATTGCACAGGCTAAGGAAAAGTGAGGAGTTGTTAAATGAATACAATGAGGCCATTCTAAGCTACGTAAAGGAGGGTTATGCTGAAAGGGTACAAGGTGAGTGGTGAGCCAGGAGGCACATTATCTGTCACACTATGCATGGTACGGCGAGACAAAACTATCACAAAACTGAGGGTAGTTTTTGATGGGTCAGCCAAGGACAAAGGTGGTGTGTCCTTGAATGACTGTTTGGATGCTGGGCAAAATTTAAATGCAGATTTATTTTCCTTGTTACTGAGATTCAGGTTTGGTAGAGTAGCATTGATTGCAGATGTGAAGCAAGCCATTTTGAGGATAAAGTTAAAACCAGAGGACAGAGATGCAGTAAGGTAGCTGTGGGTGGATACAAAAGGCTTGTTGGAAAATGAATTCAAGGTTCAAGCATATAGAATGAAGTCAGTGTTGTTTGGCCTCAGCTCTAGTCCATTTCTGTTGGCAACTACTATGCAGTACCATTTTAAGAAATATTCTGAAGTCTATCCTAATACTATTGAACACATAAGAAAAAATTTTATGTTGATGATTTGCTGTGTTCATTGGATAATACAGAAATGGATAAACAGATATTCATGGAGTTTAGAGCTCTGAGTTTATGAGTCAGTCCTGTGTAGGACCTGATGCAGTAGAAAGTATTGAGGATTCTGGTATTAAGAAGTTGTGGGCAATAGACACCAAGGTGCTAGGCATTGTTTGGCAGCAAGGAGAGGATTTGTTTACCTTCAATGGGAAATCTTTAGTTGAGCTGGCTGAGAATGAGTCAAGGTGGATTTCTGGCTCCATTTGTGATAAAGTAAATAATTTGGTTTCAGAGCCTCTGGGAAATTGAACTTGGTTGGGACCATATGGTGACCTGATCATATGGTGGTAAAGTGGAAATATTGATTCAAAGAATTGGCACATCTTGGAGACACTGAAATCCCAAGATGGTACTTTGGAGAATTGAACAATAGTCCAGATAATTTGGAGCTGCACATCTTTTGTGATGCAAGTGAGGAAGCCTATGCAATTTGCATTTATATTAGAGGCATATTCAAAGAGGAAGTAAGTTGCAGGTTGGTTGCTGTAAAGAGCAGAGTAGCACCTTTGAAAAGGCTTTCTCTTCCAAGGTTGGAATTGATGGGTGCAGTCATTGCTAGTCGCTTTGCAGTTACAGTGCAAAACTCTTTCGGCCTTTATGAAATTCCAAGCTATTATTGGACAGATTCCACTATAGTTTGGCACTGGTTAAGAAGCCAGGCAAGGAAATGAAAACTATTTGTTGCCAATAGGGTGGAGGAAATTCAAGCACACACAGATCCAAATCAATGGAAGCATTGTCCAGGTACCCAAAACCCAGCTGATTTACCAACACGAGGAATTTCAGTAAAAGATCTTGCACAGTCAAGTTTGTGGTGGAATGGGCCAGAGTAGCTAAAACTTGGAAGTGAAAATTGGCCTTCTAATCAGCCTATTGTAGTAGGGCGGGTTGTACTCAGGTGACAACATGAATCTGAAGGAAATCCTACCATCAGGGGTGTGTAAATTATGTGTTTTTACATGGGGAATTCAAATATGAGCTTCTTTTTTGGATAGGATAACTCTAACCTACATCAATTTGGATTTCTAAATTGCAAATTTTACCCTTTTGAACCCCTTTATAATATATTAAAAGATATTAGGTAAATCATTTATATTGACAAGGCCAAATCAACTTTACATATATTTATTAATAGGTGAACTGCATGTATATCACTGGATATAATTACAAAGATCATTGTCCTGACATCTTGAACTTTGCCAGGTTGCATAAATCCTGCTTTGACTCAGACTTGGACATCAGCTTCCTGCTGGTCTCCTGAGCCCTGATCCCTCCATCCCTCTTTTCCTGTGAGAAGTACTTAGCAGAAGCCTCAGTCACCATTTTAACAACCCTCTCAATGCTTTGTGTGTGGCAAGGCCAGTTGCGCACCTCCATGGGGGTGTTGATGAAGTTTTTCACCTCTGAGGTGCTTAGAGAGCAGGTGAGAGGTGGCTCTGACACACCTTCTGACCAGCTGATCAAGTCACCGATGCTGGAAGCATCACAATTGATGTCAGGTGTCCTTCTGCTCCTAACAGAGGAGTCCCCCAGCTGAGTGTCCGGGTCCCCCTCTCCCCTGATGGCCAGGATTCTCTCCACCCCTTCAATCCTCTCCTTCTGATCCTCAGAGCAGAGTAGTGTTTGGAGGATGACTTCACTGTGGGCATACTAAGCAGATCTTCTCACAGTTGGCATCACAATATCCAGCACCTCCTTTCTCTGGGACTTGAGGCAGTCCAGCTGAAAGAGGATGTGCCTAGGCCCTTCGATCCAGGAGTGCTTGACCTTCACGTTGAACCAACATGGGTAATACACTCCAATGATGAATTCCACAATGAATTGCAGAATCTTCAGGTTCTTTCCTTTAAGTCCGTGCTTTGACACCCAGAGCCTGAGAAGTCTGTTCGCTGTGGTGAGCCAGCGGCTGTGGTTTACTGGTCCTATCTCTAACAGAGCCAGCCCTGCAGGAAGTACTCCATCCCTGACTGCACAGACAATTTCATAGCCATAGTATTGATCAGTTGAGAGATCTTGAATGACCTTGTCAGGAAGCTTGATCAGTGGAGGGCCAACAGAGATTCGGGTGAAGTTTGGATTGATATCAAAGTCTGTAGCAGAATCAAGGAGCTTTCCTATTGGCCCGGATAATTTTTTGTCTGACAGAGTAGGGCCATCAAGGTCAACAATGAGATGGCGCAGGGGAAGTTCAACAGTGTGCAGGTTGCACACCAACCAGACCAGCTTTCTCCCCAGGTGCAGCTCCAGCTTCCGCATTACTCCAGCTTTCACACCAGTGTTGACATTTGTTGAGTCTCCTCCAATGGCCAACAAGGTCTTATCATAACCCCTCTCTTTCAGCCAGGCAAACAGGACCTTAGCAATCTTCTCCGCATGTGACTCCTCTTTAGTTGCTTTCTCTGGGGTAAAGTGGAACAGATAGTAGCTGCCAGGCTCACTAACAACACTATAGTGTTCTTCCTTGATCTTTGCGGGAAAAGATTGGTCACTGCCCTCAGCTTCCATCATCACATTGGTCAGGTCAATAGCTTTTTCTAAAATATAACAGAATAATACTCACATGTGAACAGTAACAAAAAAAATATCAGTAGATAATCACTAAATCTATCCCCTCACTGCAAGCCGAGGTGGTAAAATAGCTTCATAAATCATGAGTCACTTCAAATATTTCACAAAACGTTTTAGAATGTTCTGAAACGTTACATTCTAGCCTCTGAGAAAGGTGGCTCAGAAAATGGCCTTATGCGCGCCAGACAACCGTCAAAATATTTCATATACCAAACTGTATGATAATTACAATTAAGTGGAATGGCACACCTTTTTATTTGAGTATTTAAATATTATTATTATTATTATATGAATTACATTATATGTGTTTATATGAATTAGTTAGAACAATGCTCTATGAGAGATAACGTGAGCAGCCATGATAGAAAACGTGAGAAGACATATTCTGGGGTAACTACAATAGTAAAATAATCAACAATTTAATAATAATCAACTGCAAAATGATGTAGGTTAGGGTTATCAGAATTAAATATTTTCTTCAGAATTGTGTTCTATACACCAAAATATGTCATTTGAACACCCCTCTCCATTGATTTAAAAAAAATGCATAGTATGACCCGCCCTACAGTATTGTAGGAGAATGCCAGGCTGAAGAAGAATGGGTGAGTGAGATGAGAAAATGTACTGTGAACAGTTGTCAAGTTATGCAGCAGGACCCATATTGAGGCTTGAGGACATTAGCAGTCTGAAAAGGTTGTTAAGAGTGACAGCATGGGTATATAGATTTACAGACAACATTAAGGGAGAAACAAGAAGGGAAGGAATTCTGAACAGTAAGGAGATTCAGCAAGCCAGGCAATACTGGGTGGTATATGTGCAGAAGGAAAAATTTGGTGAAGTGAGAAAATTGCTCATCAGCAGTCCATTACAAGTTCGGAAAATATGAGTATCGTCACGTTCAGAATATCAAAAGCAAATATAATTATAAAATATTAAAACATAATTTTCTCATCATTTTGATATAAGTCACTATGTTCGCCGATGCGTCCTTACCAAATTATGTAGATTTGAATATTATGACATTTTTGCGGCATTTTTTTTCCCGCTCTTCCAATATTTGCCTGGTGACGTCATGAAAACATGATATATGAGCTGGGCTTTTTAGGTTACTACTTCCATTTATGTTAGTTTTTCATAGATGTTGGTCGCGATGACATGTGAACGGTGCGAATATTATTTTGAGGATTTAATATATGAAGTGCATTCTAATGACTCCCGAGCAATAGAAATATTGAATATATGTTATTACATTATCATTTGCATAATTTAGGTCTCGGGGGTACGGGAGCAGAGCCCCCGTAAAGATCACTCATCACAAATTGATCGTATTAGGCTTTATATTTTTTATTTTTGAATTTTCGATGCTAAAATGCCGATCAATATCGATCAATTTGTCACGCGTGATCTTTACGGGGGCTCCACCCCCGTACCCCCGAGACCTAAATTATACAAATGATAATGTAATAATATATTCATGTAAGGTTAGGTTAGGTTAGGTTAATTAATACCGAAATACATTTTTCTAGTAATATTTGATGTGTTTTGCTTAGATTTTGACCTCCATTTCCTTTGAAAATAAGCCAAACTTCTTAGTACTATAACTTTGTTGGATCTCATTTCCGAGGGAAATGGAGGTCACATTTGAACAAATCACATCAAATACTACTATAAAAATGTATTTTGGTGTGTAAAATGACTGAACGTGTCTATATACATAATTACCACAGGTTCTATCAACACATTCTGCCCTCAAAGGTTTGGATGTGTTTTTGCATCAGGATTTATTGAGAGTCGGAGGTAGACTACAGTTTTCTGGGCTTCCAGACGAGAAAAGACATCCAATTTTCCTACCTTCTGGGGGGCACTTTGTGGAACTTTTGATCTTGGATACACATCATAAGTTGTAACATGCTGGAGTTAGAGAAGCAATAATAGAGATCAGACAACAGTTTTTGATTCCCAAAATTAGACAAGCAGTAAAAAAGGTCTTCCATAGATGTGTGGTTTGCAAGCGTTGGACCGCAAAGCCTTATCATGAAAAGGTGGCTCCACTTCCAAGAGAACAGTGTCTATACTGCCCCATTTGATGTAGTGGGAGTAGACTTTGCAGGTACATCTATGTGTATGAGCAAGGAGAGTCTAACAAAGTTTATATATGTCTTTTCACATGTGCTACCACCAGAACAATCCATTTGGAGTTGGTAAGAAACTTAAGTAGTGATGTATTTCTTTTGGCCTTTAAAAGGTTTGTGAACAGAAGGGGTTTCCCAAATAAAATCATATCGGATAATGCAAAACCTTCAAAAGGGCTGCAAAGGAACTCCAAGAAGTTTGGTCCTTGCTAAAAGAGGAGAGATTCCAATCCTATTTTTCACACCATGGGGTACAATGGGAGTTTATTGTTGAGAGAGCACCATGGTGGGGAGGATTTTGGGAAAGGCTAGTGAGAAGTGTAAAGTGTCCATTAAAGAAACTTTTAGCTAATGCTCATTTGAGCAACGAAGAATTCTGCCCTGTTTTGTGTGAAGTAGAAGCAATGGTGAACAGCGGTCCCAGACAATTGGTCCAATGCCGATTGGTCCAATCAGACAATTCGTCCAAGGGACCATTTTTCCAACGACGATTCGTCCAATCGGGCGTTTAATGGAATGTAGTTAAATGAAACTTAGAAAAAAACTTTATTTACAGAAATTGATATAATAATTATTTGAAATTACTTTGTTTGTTTATAAAGCATACTATAGCTAACGGCTACATATTACTTTGTCTATTTATAAAACATACTATAGCTAAAAGCTACATATTAAACTAAAAGCATAAAGCATACTTATTAACTAAGAGAAAAATGCATAAAAGGAGGATTAAATTAAAACTTGAGGTTGTGAGCTAATGCCCGCAGGTAGTCTAAAAGCGTGTATTCTTCTTTCTCATGAAACACAGTTAAAATTCTGTTTTCTTGCTGTATATCCATTACGTTTTAAATTTTATTTAAATTCTCCTCGGCTATCATTTTAAAAAGTCCAACATGAGCCGACCCTACTAAAGTTTCGAAACGACGATGCCATGCTTCTACCTTATTTTGAGTTCTTGGTATACCTGTTTCTACTCTGTCATGTACAGACCAGAAAGATGGTGGAAAAAGTGGCGGATGTCTCACTTCTTGACCGGTAATACTCGGCGGATTTTTCCGCGAACATAATTTTCTTCGAAATAAGCAGTTACAAGAATGCCTTCTTCAGGAATTATGGGTTTAAGTTGTATCCACGCTTCTTCAATCTCGTTTGGTGGAAGAAAAGCAAGGGCCGCCATTTGCCTAATTTTTAATGAGAAGTTTTCATCGTTGGAATATAAAGATTTCAAACCAGATGAAATTACTTTTCTGTATATGCTTTGTCCAAAATGGAAGCAGCAACCCTTGTTGACCGTACCAGGAATTTCACATCTACTTGCATTTATAGCTCCTATTTCGAAGTCAGTGATTATCATCTCAGGAGCGAGAATGACTTGGATTTCAGCAGCATAGTCAAGAAGATCGCGAAAAAATTGGATATAACATTCAGTGTTTTTTCGTGACATTAGTACATAAACCAAAGGTAAGATGCAGCTTCTTTCATGCGGTCCAACAGGAGCGTGAATTGTGTATATCTGTGTAAAAACTGTTGGGACGGTCTTAAATGTTCCATCCATAATCCAAAACTGAGCTGATTCAAGTTTCTTTAAATTGAAAGTGGTGGTAAATATCAAGATCCTCTCATTTCCAATACTTGATTCTTTAACTAAAAATATTTCTCCAGAAAGTGTGAGTAGAATAGCCGCAAAAGGGGAGAGTGCAAGAATGTTGCAAGTGATGACGTAATGTTGCAAAGGGGGGTGGGGGGTTGTTGCGAAGGGGGGAGGGGGTGCAAAAAAAAAGAAAAAAAAGAAAAAAAAAAGAGTACTGGCCTTTGTTGCCAACCTAGGTTGCAAGGGGCATGCAACTTGGGGGCCTCCCCCAAGCTATTCCCCCCAAAGGGCCAGAGAGAAAGGAGGAGAGGTGTTCACCTGGCAGGAGCCAAGTGCATATTAAGACTTCAGCCGAGTAGGCGTTGTTTTATAGGCTCCTAATCAGCCAGAATCAGCCAGTTGGCTGAATCAGCCAGTTGACTGAGCCAAGGGGGGAGGGGTACACCTGAAGGAGAGAGAGAGACGCCTGAAGGAGAGAGAGAGACGCCTGAAAGAGAGAGAGAGAGAGAGACACCTGAAGGAGAGAGAGGAGTTCTCCCCCAAGTTATTTTCGTTTTCCTAACCTAAGAGGCCACTAAGGGGTTTTACCAAAGGGCCTGAAAGAGAAGGACCAGAGGTCCTTGCTCGGCTGGGAGCCGAGCTTGAATGAGTCTTTCATCAACTTCTCGGTCTTTTATAAGCCTCTATTCTGGCTGAGTTGCCAGATAGCGCAATGTGTTCAGTTGCCAGATAGCGCCATGTGTCCCAGAAATATTAATCATCCATTGTGTAACACAATATGACGGTAGTTATTCCAATTAAATTCTGTTTATTAAATAAATACACACTCAATCTTTATTAATTGCATACCTTTCCAGTTTTTTTGCAATGATCGGATTGCTCTTGCTAGATATATATTATTATGCTATATATATATATATATATACACATTCTTTTAAACGTCTTATGTTAGGTATATGTAAATATAATATATATATATATATATTATATATATATATATATATATATATAATAATAATTTATTTTTCATATTATAACATTTAATTTTAGTTTAACGTTTAGAAGCAAATTTAACATTAACTTGAACTTCATTGAACTTGAAGCTAAACTTTTCGAAACAAATAACATAGTTAACCACACATAATTCGAAAACGTCATAATAGAAAATAATTAATTTTATGGTTAACTAGTTTATTTCGTTTACTATAATTATATATATACAGTCTTTTAAACAGCTTATGATAATATATATATATATATATATATATATATATATATATATATATATATATATTAGGGTGGTCCACAAAATGGAAGTATTTTAAATTCTTCCTCCCAGGGTTTCATTAGGTTCCTTTTCCCAAAAAACTTCTCTGAGCAAAATTTGGGTTCAATCGGTTAATATTTAGAGGTGGTTCAACTACCCCTAGAAGTCCACATTCATGGCTTCTGGGTCCCCCCCCATATATATGGGTATTATCCGCTTGTTGGCGGGGGTATCATGGCTGACCAGGCCACTCATTGTTGCCCAGCTAAGATTGTGGACTTGTTAGAATCAGGAAACCTCTTTCGGTGCTCATCCACCACACTTAAGAGAAACTGGAGTTGATCTTCTCCTTTCGTCAGAGTTCCGCTGAAGGTCTGAATGAGAGCTACTGCCCTTTCAGCATGATCATTAACTACTTTGATGTTTCCTATGATTCTTTTAGCTTCTTGGAAGTTTTCATTCTCCTCCCAGGTGCTGGGGTTATCATCAAGAAAACTAATATTGGTCGGTAGGGCCTTAAGAAGCTTTAATGAGTTCTTTGTGGCAAGAGTTTCTAATTTCAGTGTTGCTTTGCATTCCTTGAGTCTTCTTCTCTTTGAGAAGTCTAATGACCCCTCCTTTTCCTTTGGTGTCTGGTGCAACAGTTTGATTGAAGAGAGCAAGGGCCACCAGCTCTTCTGATAAGTACCATAGGTGGTTTTCAAATTTCTTGAGAGCTGCTTTGGCCACTTTCTGGTCATGATAGTCCTTTAACTTTTGGATAAGATCCAGATCATTCTTCGGAGCTTGTGATGGAATAGGAGCAGTGATCCAGCTTTTTAAGTAGATTAGGACTCCAAAAAGGGTAAGGGTTTTCAGGTCCTTCTTCTCTTGAGGAGTCAGGGTGATTTGATTTCGAAAAAGCCACATTTTGATGGCATAGATAACTTTAGCCATCCACCTTGCATAGTGCGTGCCAGCAGGACGTTTGAATGTGTAACTTTCAATTTTTTCACCAAGAAAGATCAAAGAAAGTTCCAAAAACTCTTTATAGTCATCTCGAAAATTTCCAGTGGCCAGATGTTCTTTGGCAAAGGCAATTATTTCATTTCTGAAAGGATCAACTTGCTCCTTCATCTCATCACCATCCTGTGATGTAGAGAAGGTTTTTAAATCAATGTAGTCCCACATAGATTGGAACCTTTTGAACAAAAGTGGCTCAGGGGCAGAAGATGAACCATGGACTGCTTCAAACACTCCTCCATACATGACTTCCATGCAATGATGCCTACAGGCAAACTAGAAGAGTGGTCGACCAAGTTTCTGTTCCAGAAGAACGCATGCTCCCCTGTTTGTTCCTGTATTTGATGCTGTAGTATCTGATAACATTCCGATTATTGACTTATCTATGTTCCATTTGGAAAGAAGATTATACACTGCAGCTGATTGAGCTTCCCCTGTTCCACTTGGTAGTTTGGGAACACCAAGCAGTTTTGAATCACCTGATTCAACTGAAGAGACAAGGACTGGGAGTCTGTCTACCTTTTCATTCTTGGCAAGTAGATTAGGGATCAACTTCCCATCCCAGTGGACAATCGAAATACTTGGACTAAAGCTAGCTTTAATGGCATGGGTTATTTGCCTTCGATGCCTCTCTCGGTGCCTTTTGATCGAAGAACGAGAGATGTTCACCTCTCAAAGATCTTGACCAAGGCTAGATGCAGTTTCAGCTAATACAAAGGTGGCCCTCCTGTCACTGATGCCAGTCCGTCCTGTCCAGAGCAGCAGCCAATTCAGGAGATATGATATTCTTTGCTGCCTTTTTCTTTGGTGGAGTTGGTCCGCTGGTAGATGGGGGATTAATAAGGTAATCTTCATCTTCTCTTTCTGACTCACATAAAGACTCAGAAGAAGAACTTCCATGATCTAGCATAACTTCCTGTGAAGCAGCATATTTTCTTTCTTCAGCTTTCCGCTTCCTATTTACCAATTTCATTTGCTTCTCAGCAGCTCTCTTTTCTGCCTTGTCAGTCACCATATCTGCAGAGACCATTGATCCCACTCGTCCCGCTTTCCTTTGTTGGATCAAGAACTGCCGGTCTTCTTCATTTTTGATTAAGGTAAAGGCATCAGCATGGGTGACATCAAATAGGTTCTCCATTTCTTCCTGAAAGGTTTTCTCTTTTTCTAACTGAGAGTTGCTTTTCCTCCCAGCATTCTTCTTAATCGCTTTCCACTCCAAGTGTAGAGCCTGAATTTTGTGAAGAATGTGGTCTTTCCTTTGAGTAGGGATTCGGGCTCTCTCCCAGAAGAGACGCAATTCTTCAAAACAGCTTCTGAACTAGGTTTGATCTCCTTCTTCAAGACTTGATGATGGTGGAGGAACATGCGGAGGACCTGGCCACGGGAAGGCAGCTTGGCTCCAGTGATTGTTTCCTCTGACTTTTTCATTAAGTAAAATGTACGTTTATTTGACATTGCAAAACCTGTAAATTTAATAAATCTATCTGAAAGAAAAATAATCATTAGTTAATGTATCTGTAAATAATGTTTCTTTTAATTATTCACTATATTAATAAAGGGCATAATGGTATACAAAAAACAGCTTTGAGCCACCCCTAAAAGTTATTCGATTTGCCTTAAATTTTACATGAAATATTTTTTAGCTAAAAGGAACCAGATTATAGCCTGGGAGGAAAGAAAATTGAAATTCGATTTTTTACCCCATTCTGTGGACCACCCTAATATATATATATATATATATATATATATATATATATATATATATATATATATATATATATATCTGAACTCTTTCAGCTAAAGAAGCCTTATGTATAGAATTGGTTGTGTAATAGCTGATATTAATCTCTTTCAACATGTTCTGAAAAGCACGGCTTATAATTTCCTTCCCCATATCCGTACAAAAATAGCACTACAAGACATTATTGTATAGAAATAAGGTAACACAAGTACTACAAGAAATAAATAAAAGAAGTACCCACAAACAAATCTGTAGTGAAACAAAAAAAAAAGCAAAACAGGCCGCGTGACCCTGAACATTTTAATGAGAAAGAAATGTACCTTTAATATTATGTTTATTAAATTCTCCTAAAATAATTATATAAGACCGAAGTAATGGTCTGACGTTGGGGTGAATCCAATTAAATTCTGTTTATCAAATAAATAATTTTACACACTCAATTTTCATTATAACATTCGAATATCAGTGGGGAAAAACGAACGGAAATGAAAATTTATGAAACAATTCGACGATCGTCATTCCCCAAACCCGTATATATATATATATATATATATATATATATATATATATATATATAATATCTAAGTTGTATCGAGATGAAAATTTACGAAACACACGAGTCTCATTCCATGCGACGAAAAAAATTGAAACAATATGAAAATTTACGAAACAATTCAATTAAAAGTTGAAATTAACCAAAACACAATCCGCTAGAGGAAAGGAATTCTGAGAATCTGCCTAACTCGATTGACCATAATGACCTTTCTCCTAGACAGCTTGAACAAAACCTCTCTCGACTCCATTTCTTAGATATGCCCACAATTATATATATATATATATATATATATAGAGAGAGAGAGAGAGAGAGAGAGAGTTTTGTTCAAATAACGGGATATGCTTGTATCTTTTGCCATTGTGTTCGAACACAATTGTTCGAGCACAATTGTTCGAAAACCATAGTTCGAAAAACAGTTGTTCGAATTATTCGACGTTATATTGAATTGGAAAGGTTTTCACCCCACCTTAGACCCACAGTTTAACATTAGAAAATTCTGAAACCTGACTCAGTGCCAAAAGTTTTATAAGAAACACCAAATAATTTTCGTTGTCCCCTAGCGCAATTGGAAAGGTTTTCACCCCACCTTAGACCCACAGTTTAACATTAGAAAATTCTGAAACCTGACTCAGTGCCAAAAGTTTTATAAGAAACACCAAATAATTTTCGTGTCCCCTAGCGCAATTGGAAAGGTTTTCACCCCACCTTAGACCCACAGTTTAACATTAGAAAATTCTGAAACCTGACTCAGTGCCAAAAGTTTTATAAGAAACACCAAATAATTTTCGTGTCCCCTAGCGCAATTGGAAAGGTTTTCACCCCACCTTAGACCCACAGTTTAACATTAGAAAATTCTGAAACCTGACTCAGTGCCAAAAGTTTTATAAGAAACACCAAATAATTTTCGTCGTCCCCTAGCGCAATTGGAAAGGTTTTCACCCCACCTTAGACCCACAGTTTAACGTTGAAACCGAATGTTCTTTTAAAATATAATTAGGATATATTTCTTTATATCCTCTCGATTACATTAGTGACTAATGATGCGGGAAAATCTGAGTAAATATTTTCTCGAAAACTATGGGTGATAGAAAAATTCTGAAACCATATTTGGAATCAGTATCAAAAGTTCTATACGAATCACCAAATAATTTTCAAAGGAGAATAGAGCATTAAATCTATTGGTGAAAATATATATATGTTACTCGTCCGGTCCCGTTATAGCGGATTGGTACACGTCATAGCTCCACCCAGCTACATCGGCAGCCAATCACTACGAACATCTGGTCTTTTGGGGCGGAGCTTGGCGATTGTGCATATAAAAGGGGATATTTTTCAGTTTGGAGTAACAGTAGCTATTTTCGCGTCAGTGAATAATCATTCCCTCCACCATGGACCTGTACGTCTCCCCAGACTTGTATGAAGAGAGTGATACTGCAGCATTAACGACAATTAGCCTTTTTAATGCGGTTGACCGTGATGAATTATTTACAACGCAAACCGTAGAAGATATTGCAGTGACGCTCCTTACAATCCGACGCAAGGGACTACCATAGAAATGTAAGTGTCTATAATTAGAATTTATATATATATATGGATGGGGTGTAGTATCTCGTCAAATAGATACTCGCCAAAAATGTCAATCAATGTTATTTTGTTACCCCATTATGCTAAAATCGAAATTTTTATGGCATTCAATGTTATTCCTCGAACCAAAGATATCTTCACATAATGGGGATCTGTCTGTATACTCTGTATATGTTTTAAAAGCATTATTCCTTTAAGGTCCGATGAGGATTTGACACGTGTTATACAATCTTTTGAAGAATCTCGGAATACGGGGGATATACTGAACAGTCAACAATGTCACACATCCTCCACCATGGACCTGTACGTCTCCCCGGAATTGTATGAAGAACGTGATACTGCAGCATTAACCGCAATTAGTCTTTTCAATGCGATTGACCGTGGCGAATTATTTTCAACGCAAACCGTAGAAGATATTTGCAGTGACGCTCCTTACAATCCGACGCAAGGGACTACCATAGAAATGTAAGTGTCTATAATTAGAATTTTTATATATATATGGAGAGTTGTAGTATCTCGTCAAATAGATACTCGCCAAAATGTCAATCAATGTTATTTGGTTATCCCCATTATGCTAAAATCGAAATTTTTATGGCATTCAATGTTATTCCTCGAACCAAAGATATCTTCACATAATGGGGATCTGTCTGTATACTCTGTATATGTTTTAAAAGCATTATTCCTTTAAGGTCCGATGAGGATTTGACACGTGTTATACAATCTTTTGAAGAATCTCGGAATAGGGAGGATATACTGATCAGTCAACAATGTCACACCGAAATAATGTAAGTGTTTTTCGATCTTTTTGGGATAAGAAGACACAATATATTTTCATAAATTTATTAAATGAAAGAAATCAGTACAATAAACAACTACAGAATATATCGTTACAAATATACGAACAAAAACATTATAATATACAACGAGTACGTACAATTGGAAAACGGTTTTTTATCTGTCTGCATACCATTTCATCGTTTCGGCGAGTGTGACACGGGTCAAATAAATTTAAAAATTTATAAATTCTTTATCATTTGACATATGCATGAGAAATGAGACGCAGTACATTCCGCAAACATTAGTAAAATATCCTTGCATGCGAAATGGGGTCCACACAACTTCGGGAATATGTAACTGAGCGAGAAATTTTACAATAATAGGGTCACTCCAGGGTTGAGTACCGAGTGAATCAAAATAGTACAGGCGCTGTCTATTTTTAAAATAGACAGCGATCCAGTGAATCCCTTCATTACCGATGATGTCTGTGTTCACAATAAGACTACCGCATTCTCGCGTACTTGGCAAACTCAATGTTTCATTCTTCGCAAACACGCCGATAAATTTGGAACGTGTGACTCGCTCCATTACTTTCTGAAGTGTATTAGCATCCATTTTAAAAGTCAGTGATAACGCTTCTAAATCTATCTACTTCTATTAGGGCTTGCGATTCGAGATATACTAGTACACTAATAGGAGCGTCTATAGGCTTGGCGAATTCCAGCCGCACTGAGATGTTTCCGCTCTGCTGTGGGGTTAAATGGGTATTTACGCTAGCAGATAAGTCAGGTGTAATGTCAAACGGATAAAGGTTAAATTGATCAATGAATTCTTCCTGCGTTACCCCATTACCAAGCTCATCACAATCACCTGCAATATGGGTCAGATTACTATAGGCTCTGGCACAAAGCGGTAACACAGCGTCTGATGAATAGTCCGTACCCATTGTTCCACCCAAAGCAGTGCCATTAACGTATAGTTATATTTTTAAGTCCGAAATTCTCGAATTTAAAGGCACTCTTTTTATATTTTCCATTCACCGAAGCGTGGTCCTGCATGCCGATTAATATCCTTTTAGGAAGATTTCCCAGGGCAATGTTTTCTATCTGCTTCGATGCCAACCCTGCAGGAACCGTATATAGTTTGATCTGCACTCTGTTAATAGGATATTTCACTGTAGCGTTTAGTAAATTTTTCTCAATTTCTAGTTGTTTTGGTGAACTTAATTTCACTCGCCGTACGCGGAGGTATGTGTCCATAATGTGAACCACAACGGGCTTTGCACCCTCTTCTTGATTCGCATCCAGATTTAAGCAGATCTCAGGACTCGTGCGGGTGAGCTTTATTTTCATATCCACCCCGTTCACAAGCAACTTCTCCTGGAAAGTGAAATCTGTGTGCAACCGTCCAAAACACTCGTATATTTTCTTTTTAGAATTTTTAAATTTGTCCTTTATACTATTTTCATCTTTAGTTTGATAATATCCCTCCGCACTTAAAAAGGTAGCCTTCGCTTCTTTGGAAAAGTTGAGGACATTTTCCAAATAGGCTCGTAGATGATAGTACCCCGTGCCTGCCGATATGTTGGTCTGATTTAAATATACGTCACACTGGTTGAATATGGCGTGCAGAAAGTTTGTTTCAGGGTATACAGCATATTTGTCATCGCAGACCGTTCCATCAGAATGGGCTATACGTAGCTTAGCGTACATGTGCACACAGCTTGGATCAAAAAAGTAAGGACCTGAGCTGGGTATCACGAATTCTATAGGTGCACTCGGGGAACTAATTGTGTTTAAAGGGTTAATTGTAATAAAGTCACTGTGCTCAATAGAAACTTGGGTTGGCGGGAGCTCAAAAAGGGACAGCTCCGATTTACAGCATTGTGAACTACATGGGTGGATGAAGCGTGCCATGGCGAAATAGTGACTCCTCTCTCGACAAGTGGTAAACAAACTATGATTCATGAGATCAATATCCTTAGCTTATATCAGTCAAAAAAGTGGTCAACCATAGGTTTCATTCGCTTACAGCACTTCTTTTTTGATAGCCTTTTACGTTTAATACCACGTGACCCCTTCTTCTTGGGGAGCCCTCTTCTTCTTCCCGCCACCACGCATTTTTCTCTTTGCATCTTTGATGATTTCGTCCGTGTACGCTTTAAATGTTTTTTTAGAGCTTCTTTAGGTTTAGCCCCGGCCAATATGTCTTCTGCAGTGTTAAGGCCTGATTGTAGCGCTTTCCTTCCAAGGTATCTGGCACCCCTCTTCAGCAAAGGAACAGCCGTACGTAGTATGGATGAAAAAATGGATCCAAGTCCACTACCGCGCTGGTATCGCATCCCTCGATAGACGGTGAAAGGCTTTCTATCCATTATAACTCAGTGCGTCGAAAGTGTAGCTTCACTGTTAAGCTCCCGTTACCGAATGGGAAGTTTTCACCCTCAATCGTTCTTATATATATTGTGATATTGGTTATTAAATTAGTTGCGACATTCACATAATGGGGTCTGTCATATGTAATACTCAAACTCCTTCCTCTATGGTTGGGGATGTGAGCAATGCGCAGCAGGCGTGCCTGGGTATCCCCAACAAACTGGTGCTCCACTATATTACTGTAAATATAGCACATGTCTGGGGACCTTTCAGCCAATTTCTCCATCTTCAATTGATACATTAATCTGGACAAGTCATGCTGTGTCTCGTGAAATGTGTCTCTTTGGAAGGCTGCGCTATCGGCCATTGGCTAGAATTTGGAACTTTCTATGGTCTTTAATACGTCTGTTAGTCTTTGATTTTAGGATTAGTGTATGTGCAGGGTTGTTTACGACTTCGTATACTAAATCATTCGTAAGGTTTGAGTTTCTTAAACTTACGTTTAAGCCTCTCACAACATCCTCGGCCGAACCATATTGACCCGGCCCTAGTCTTACTTCTGTACTGTAATACCGTGCAATCTTAGTCCGAGCGATGCGCATAGTTTCATCCATAGCTACCCCAGCTTTTTCACACTCGTCAATGTCTCTAAGAATCGTAAAAACGGTTTCTTTATGTTCAATATTTAAAAAGACGGTGTCCAGCTGAATTTCGCATATCCCCACCTCATACGAATCACGACCCAATTCAATGTGCCCATGGAGTTCTGTTACAAAGTTGGCTAGTGTGTTGTTAGGGTGTACAGACAGGGACGAGGAGGACGGGAGTGTGACGTAGAAATGGTTAGGAGCCATGTTGCATACTATTTAAGCTTCATTATTGCATCAGCTTTTATATAGGTGTTGAAGCTTTCTGGGTACCCTAGCCATTTCACCAGGTACATTTTTCTCCTTCCTGAACCTTTGCTTCCTAAAATTTTCTCAATTTTAAACACATTTTTTTCTAAATTAAACGCAACTTTCTGCAATTCCTCGCGGTAAAAGCCTCCTGAGATTTCTTCCCCATTCAAATCTTCAATGTAATACATCATTATCTCACCTTTAGGTCTCACAGCCCTAACTTTAAAAATCTCGCGTGTCCATCCTTGCTCAAAACCCTTTGCGAATTTATTCCCCGAACGCGACAGCCTTACATAATCATTGATTTTGAAGCGCGCAGAGTGGTGGTGGTGGTGGTGATCCATCTCTTCTCGGGAGCGTACCTCTTTCTAAAACTTCGTTAGGTGTTGCCCCAATCGTGCGATGGTGTGAGCGGTTGTAGGATGATGCCAATGATTCCAGAATGTCTAGAAATCTGTATGTGTTTTTATGTGTAAAATAACGGTGCATGCGTTCCTTTATGGTGCGCTGAACTCTTTCAGCTAAAGAAGCCTTATGTATAGAATTGGTTGTGTAATAGCTGATATTAAACTCTGTCAACATGTTCTGAAAAGCACGGCCTATAAATTCCTTCCCCATATCCGTACAAAAATAGCCAGGAACCCTGTTTTCTTTTAACATTAGCGTTTTGGTGGCTTTAGCAACTGTTTCAGGTGATTTATTTTTCAGAGGAACTAGCCACAGATATCTAGAGAATACGTCTATTATGAATAGAATGTAGCGGTAACCATCGTTATACACAGAATATCTTTGCATGTCTGTTAAATCTGCTTGCCAAATAGAATCAATCGAGGAAGCCGTTGTCTTGGCTGTTTTAAACCTTTTTCTCACAGGCTTATGAAGCGTATAAGCGTCCTGCTCCTCAAAAATCTTTCAACATCTTTTTTTCCTACTCCGTAAACACTTCTGTACAGTCTATCTACGCCGCCGTAAGAGGATGGGGTAGAAATGTCATAATAGCGTTTAGTTAATACGTTAGCCATTTGCGTATTTTAGAGGCACGTGGGTAGGGTTGGTTTAACCTCTTCTTGCTCCTCTTCAAAGGTGTTACCGCCGGGGGTGACGGCGCCTTCAATTGTGTCACAGGCGTTGCATGTTCCAAGTCTTTTAACCTGTTCAGATTTCCTATCAACGTTTTAGGGACATTTATTTGTTGTAGTCTTGCTTTAATATGCTTCCATCCTGATGGTGATGGCCTATCCCACTTTCTCACCAGATCATGGACAATGTCTACGATATTCGATCCCTGTACCTTTGATCCTTCCACAATGATCTCCCCTGTATCGGTCCATTGTATGGCGGGATCCTCATTCAATAGATTATAAAGACTTAAGCCTTTACTCCTCAATGTAAGTGGGAGGGTATTTTTTAATACATGTTCGATATGTTGTGTGGCTAATCTTTTTGGTTGGTCAGCTGTATCGTCGGGCTCAGATCCTATGTCGCCATCGTCCCCCGTGCTGTGCCTAATAACCACAGGATCTCTGTAGGGCTCTTATAATTTTCGTACTCGTGAAGAAATTTCTGCAGAGCTTCTTGGTATAAGATTCTTTTCTCATCAGGTGTTTTTTCACTGTTTAATAGGGCTAACAATTCGCTTTCCATTCTTTTAAGTCTGCTTTTACGGGGATCTAGATACGTGTCTGGATTCCTTTGCAGTGAAGCGTACACCTCGTGGGGAATCACTACCACTTTCTTCATTATATTAATCTAGTCAGTAAAGGACCCAAAACTGAAAATAAGATGGGGAGAAATGACCCTCCTGTTTGTACAATAATTCGTTTTTTCTTCGCTACAGTTTGGCTTTTACGAGCGAGTGCACGTATTATGTTCTTGTAGCGGCGTAGGCGAGCCTTCTGGTGGGTTTTCATTGATACATTGCAATTTATAACGTTAAGACAGATTTCACAGATGCATTTTAAAAAGTCGGCATCGATATTTTTAATAAACATCTGCTGCATTGCCCGGGGCAGTCGATGATAGATTTTTATTAATTCACGGTATTTCTTTAGTCTCTTTGTCATTCTGGAATATAAACCGTTTCAGGCTCGTTTGGAAATATATTCGTTCGCAGAAGCACTCTAAACGTGTTTCGCGGATGAAGGTCGCAAAGCAAATATCCGTAACGCGTGCTTGTAGCTTCTTTAGAAACTTCCAAAAACTCCTTACGCTGATTCGGGAACATTTGATTGGCTAATACCCCAATTTGTGATACATCTCTACGTTGCGCGAATAAGACTAGATATTGCGTATTTAACGACACATCGCGCATGTATCTATTTTTGAAAAATAGATTCTGATTGATGAAGAACACGCTTATGTTAAGATGGTGGGAGAATACTGTAAATGTCTCGGCAAACGTTTTATCCATCTCCAACATGAGATCGTCAATTACAATGATTGTATGTTCATTTCCCTTTAACGAATTAACGTCATATACGCCTTTGTGGAACAAAATATCATCTTGGTACTCGTTGAACACTGATTGATACGTCGAATAGCACCATATAACTTTATGCATAAATTTCGAGAACATCTCCCCCTTTTCTTTAATGATTTTAAGCATAAACACAGTTTTACCACATCCTGTAGGTCCAGATATAATACATGTGGATGGGCTCGTGAATCTGAATTTTTCTACAGAGTCCATTTTCTAACACGTCACACTCCTAAGTGGGTCATTTACAAAATATTACAAATTTTGAGTGCTGTTCCTTATATTTCTTCTCCCAGAACCGTGAATGACGATGAGGTAGAGCAGCCCATCATTACGGATGACCTCGACGACAGTGTAGTTGTGATCTCCTCCCCTGAACCCTCAACAGCGATACCGGTAACACGTCCAAAGCGGAGGTATGAAACCCCCGCGTCAGGTATAAAGCGACCGAAATACGCGCCTGTTGCAGCGGTAATAGATCCCCAACCCTCAACCTCTTACGCAACAAGCCCCCCAGCAGCACCTAATATATCCCCTTATTCATCCGCCGCCCCCCGTTCTGTTAAGTCTACAATAATAGAGCCCCAACCATCAACCTCCTACGCAACAGGCCCCCCATCAGCAGCACCTTCCACTAATATACCCCTAATTCATCCGCCGCCCCCGTTCTGTTGAGGAAGATATAACGCTCGAATTGGTGCGCTCCGCAGCCCCCACCCCAGCCTTGACTAGAAATCGGTATAGAGTCAGGGTCGACCCAAGAGTCATGTATAGCAATGGTATTGAGCGCGGACTACGCCGGGTTGTAGAGCGTATTATAGAGTTTGCTCTTCAGAATCGCGACGAGCGTGAAGTCAGGACGAGTCTGTCCTTTGGATTCGGGTCAGATGACGGTGATGTAGACGATTATTGGGTGATAGTGCCATTTAGACGTTTGGCGGCTGAAGATGTATATATATTAGGACGTATAATGCAAGCCGCCCAAAGTAGTATAGCCTTCAATATGGACAACTTCACGGTAAATATTGACCATGTATACCGTGTTGCGGGTCATAGTGCCATACCGTATACTCTTAACCTCAATTCTCAAGCTATTTATAGACGGCATATAAACGTCGATCGTGGTTGCGGCTTTATAGCAGTACTCTTAGCACGTATGTTTACTGTACAAAATACACGAACTCAAAAAATTTGGTTGCCTACAGTCGTGGAGCGTGCCCGTAAACTAGCTGTAGACTGCGAACTTGAATTTGACTGTAATATGGGTCCTGAAGAGCTGAGAAGGGTAGAACAGGAAATGAATGTCCGCATAGTTGTGTTTGGGTTGGATGATCGTCGTAGGACTGTGTATGTTTTTAAAAGCTGTGTGAGAGATCGTACAAGGCCCCTACTTATTTTAGGTTTGTCAGGGACAACGTATCTCCCCATCCGTAATATAAGGTGGCTTTACGCGAGTTATGACAAAAGTCGAAAATATGGGAGACATCATGATTTGTGTAAGGGGTGCCTCGAGTTTGCGGATGATATAGTGAGACATTGTAAAGAATGTCACATGGTATGTGAGCAGTGTAAAAGCACCAACTGTGAAAGCCGTGTAGTTGAAGCTGAGAAAGAGACTGTGATGTGTGTAGACGCACATTTTTCAATAATAGCTGTTTTGATTTCCATAAATCAATTGGCCGTGCAGGAAAATGAGAATCTGTGAATGTGGTATGTTTCACACAATGGATAATTGGGGAAAATTTAAGCACAAGTGTGACGTAATTCACTGTCCTACATGCCAGGAGGAATATAAGGCGGATGGAGTAAAGCATGTATGTTATATGAAAGATGCTAAGCCTAAAAATAACCCTTGTATAACTGTATACTACGATATAGAAACATATACGAACGCTGAAACCAAAGAGGTAATTCCACATTTACTTGTGAGCCAGACTATCTGTGATGAGTGTATGGATATCGAATGTGACGAGTGCCCCAAATGTGGTAAACGGACAAACGTTTTTAAAACGAATGTCAGCGATAGTCCTGTGAAACTATTTGTGTCCTATATTGTCAAGTTAGCCGACAAGTTCAAAAAAATGACTGTGTATATTCTCGCCCATAACGGGCAAAGTTTGACACGCAGTTCCTTATAAGGAGTTGCTTGAACACGAATCCTCTGAGATATTTACAGGTGATCCATTGAAAAGAGGCAACAAATTAATACAGATGCAGATAAGAGGCAATGTACAATTTAAAGATACTTTATTATTCACACCTTGTAAATTAGCAAAGCTACCCAAGGTGATGGGAGTAGCAGCTGAAGTTTCCAAAGGATACTTCCCATACACTTTCCTCACCAGCGAGACTTTAAACTACGTAGGCCCACCACCACCCAAACATTATTTTGACTGTATGGATGAACGTGAAGACTTTGATCGATACTACGACAGTTTTAATGAAAGTAACCCTTATATATAGCTGATGAATGTGAGCGTTATTGCGTGAATGATGTGCGCGTGCTTAGAGTATGTTTCCAGGCCTTTAGAAGGATGTACATAGCCCGTTTCAAATGCGATCCACTGCAAGTCGCAAACACCATCGCATCATTATGTTTTACGGTGTTCAAGATAACTTCATGCCGAAAGACACCTTAGCCATTATTCACCGAAACAATCCCCGCAGTTACGGGCACAAGGCTATTTACTGCTCATACACCTACAGCAACAGACAGGTGTATACATAAAGCACGCCCGCAACACGGGTGAAGTACCCATTAAGATTAATGGACGTGTTTTTTGGGTTGATGGGTTAAGTGAAAACCGTGTCACTGGTGTGAAGACTGTGTACTCCTTTAACGGTTGCTGGTGGCATGGATGCCCCCGTCCTGAGTGCGGAATCACCGGAGATATCCACGGTAGGTCTCCTGCCGACTGTCTTGCATCGACCCGCACCCGCGATCAACTTATAGGATCACAGTTCACTCACAAAGTCTTGTGGGAGCATGAATATGATGCACGGATGGAGACAGACGAGGTGTACCGTGAGGAAATAAAAACGATCAAGCGTTCAATGGTGTTGGATCCTCTCAAATGTGGTGATAGCTTGTTTGGAGGACGTACAAATCCTTTCAGACTATACTTTCCACCTCCGGAGGGCGTGAAGCTCCATTACTACGATTTCTGTTCTTTATACCCATACGTGATGAAGAGCAATCCGTACCCCGTGGGCGCTCCTGAGAAACTGGTGGGACCTAGCCTACCATCCATCAATGAATTTTCAAAAAAATTGAATGATCGTTACTTTGGGCTCTCTTTCGTAGACGTACTCCGCCCACGCAATTTATGGAGCCGATCTTACCTGTCGTTATCGACGACAAGCTCATGTTTCCCCTGTGCGTGAAGTGCGCGGAAGAGGATAACGGCGAATGTAACCATATACCCCACCAGCGTAAGATCAGAGGCGTATATACAAGTCCTGAGTTGGCCCTAGCCGTACGCCATGGTTATAGAATACTGAAGATACATGAGGTGTGGAGGTTTCAGAAGCTACCCAACCTTTTCACACCATATATAAACACCTTTTTGAAGGATAAGGTTGAGGCATCAGGGTATCCGCGAGGAGTTGATACCGAAGATGAAAAGTCTGCCTATATTCAACGTTACCGCGACCGCGAAGGTATACAACTTGATCGTGTCCAAATTGTAAAGAATCCTGGCAAGCGCTTTAGTGCAAAGTTGTGTCTAAACAGTCTATGGGGAAAATTTGCGCAGAATACCGGCAGAGGGAGCATTCATTTGGCACAAAGTTATAGCAATGTCTGGGATTATGCCAATGCCCCCGATAAAGAGGTCATGGAGATCGTAAATGTAGGTAATACTTACGTAATAAAGTACAACAACACTGAATTTGCCACAGATACCTCAAGGGTTACAAACATACCTGTGGCCAGCTTCACAACAGCCTACGCCCGTATAAAACTTTGGGGTCTATTGCATTCTCTTGGGCGGAGAGTATTGTATGCCGATACAGATAGCGTGATAGTCACAGAGAGGGAGGGTGAATACATGCCCACTATTGGGGAGTTCCTCGGCGAGCTCACTGATGAGATCAAGGATGAGTATGGGGACAACGCATACGCCGACTGTTTTGCCTCAACAGGACCTAAGACTTATGGGGTACGGGTCAGGGTGGGGGAGGAAATGAAATATATCGTGAAGGCAAAGGGTATTACGCTCAACCATGCGAATCGGGAGGTTGGGTTGTTAACTTTGAGTCGTTGAAGGATCTAGTATGTTTGGACGATGATGAACAACCTCCCCAACTAATTGTAGGCACCCACAATTTTCGGGCGCAGAAGCTGGGGGGCGTGAAGGAACTTAGGGGTACGATGGTGTGCCGTAACACCTATAGGAAACGTTACCAGTTACCTGGTACCTATGATACCGTACCCTTTGGATACCAATGATGCTTCTAACTCACACGTCTTGTATATAATCGTATCTATTTGTAAATATATATATATATATATATATTATATATATATATATATATATAACTTGAATATCTCGTTTATTAAATCGTATTTGTAAATATATATAACTTGAATATCTCGTTTATTAAATAAATCATGTTTCAAATAGCGTTTCACTTTCTCCTTTGTGTGTGTGTGTGTGTGTGTGTGTGTGTGTGTGTGCAGGTGAAAGTTCTAAGCTCCGCCCACTGTAAGACCGTGAGTCATGCTACTATCTGGGAATCCCTGCGTGGTCAGTCGACCGCAGTAAGCCCGAGAGATCAGACGTGTATTCAGATCAAACGTGTATTCAAATGGCTACCTTTAATATTGCTTGTACAACGTTTACGAAATGGTATTCAGTAAAGTGCCAGGATGTGGTGGATACCGAAAAACTTCCTATTCATCCCTCCTATGCCTCTTTTAAAAACACATTGGATTGTGCGAAGTTCCAAGATGTACAAATACTCTACGGATGTTCTGGTGAGACCGTTGAAGGCTTTCGTTGCACAGACGATGTGCTGAAGTATACTGCAGAGCTAAACTTTATAAAGTCTCACATACACCGTGAAGTAAAAGAAACAACGCGTGCAGAAGAGAAGCAGCAGGTATGGATAATGAGTCTTGCTGATGGGTGGTGGGACAAGCGGTATTACGTCATGCTACACCATGTCGATTACTCATACCCTACGACTGAAAATGTGAATCTCGTGATCTTGGACAATCTTAAGTATTTTTATCACTATATTAACGTATATCATGATGAGGTTCGTAGTGAGGTTGTGGCTAGTGCCCTGCGTGAATTTTTAACAGAGTTTAGAGACGAGTATCGTTTGATGGGCAGAAAGGAAAAATATGAACATATGTTCCTCTCAAATAGTGCGCCGGAGTGTGGAGATGTTTAGTAAAACATAAAATGTTCCTAGTTCTTATCCAAACTGTCTGGTGCGTAGACTGGTAGTGATATTCTTGTACCGAAATATGTACAACAATTCGACTCGCGGTCATACGAACAAGCCCATTCACGTATCATCGAGTCAGCCGCCCGTCGAACCATTCCTGCCTACCTGCGTGCCTCACACGGCTCATAGTTATCTCAGAGCTTGAGCCGAGTGGACGTGCGCTCCTCGAATACGATGGAACTTCGTTTGAGCAGCATTCTCAACGCCTCGTACGATGTGTCCGTGACGAAATCGTTGCGCGTGTTCAGGCGTAATTCCGGTACCATTAGCTATGTACTGGAAACGGAATGTAGACCGACAAACAAACGGGTTTATTTAAGTATCGAGGAGATGAATAGAATCTTTGTGATAGTTGAGAAGTGGAGTGAAGATCGTTATAAAATACCTGCTAACGTAGGTACAAGAAGAGCAGATTAGTGACGCACCCTCATACGCCGTTGTATGTACGTTGTGTATAAATAACGATCGGCCGTGCATTGATATACGGCTGATGTGGAAGAATGCTTCTGATAATAACGCTCTTGTTCCTACGCGAAACCGTTTCATCCTCGACAGAATGTTTGAAATCGTCGGATTCCGTAAACTGAAACCTATATTAGACGCGCGTGTTACGGACATGCTTTATTTTGATACAGTACTTGAATACGCCTTCACCGCTCTGCTCGATGGGTTTACCGAGTGTAGGGCTGGTGAGAATGGTCTAGAGTTGGACGTTTATTTAAAAAGTTTAGACTCTTTGAAATACCATGAACTTTGGTACAAAGCAATTGATCGGTACAAGGCTGAGCTCACCTACACCGTTCACCCTGAAGAACTATTTCTTTATATAACGCGTAGTTGTCGTAACGATTTAGAAGATTATTTCAATTGCCGCTATGTTGAGTGAGTTCACGATTGAAAAGCTCGAGTCGGTAGAAATAAACCCTCGATTGGAAAAGCGTGTTTATAAACTTGTGTTTAATAATGTAGCTAACGATGAACTCTTTGTGCGTGCTTTTGATTGTATTCTAGACGTATTTAAAGATGACTTACCAACCGGTTGTAAAGTGGGAACAAAAATAGTACTGAACGATATGAAAGCCCTTCATATCGAGTACAGGTTTCTCTATACTTTAAGCGGTGAAATATTATTAAGCCGCATATACTGCGTAATGCAGAGCAATAATGATGTAATTGTAAACTCGATTAAGACCGAGTTTAGTATTTTGAAAAAAAGTGAATTGTATTTATATATATATTTTGCTTCACATTTCTCCTGTACTGATTATACGCATATTTCTATCGATTTGTGTTTATATATATATTTTGCGTGATATTTCTCCTGTACTGTTGTGTACATATTTCTATTGAAGTGTATATTTATCTCTATTTGAAATGTATATTTTATTTTATATATATCCATAATTGTGTGTATATATTTCCTGTACTGTTATATGCATATTCCTCAATTGAAATGTATATTTATTTTCTATATATTTATAATAAACAGAATGATGCAATGTTGTTTTACTTAATTGTTATGCCTTCTAAACCTACTACCGGTATTCTTTTAAGAAATATAATAATGTATACAACGGTATTGCGGTATCTGGCAACATTTAAGCCTTCTAAGCCAACTGGCTGATTAGGAGTCTATAATAATGTATGCAATGGTATCTGGCAACTCAGTCTTCGATTAGAGAATACATGGCGCTATCTGGCAACTCAAGCCATTTACAGCCAACTGGCTGATTAGGCGTATATAATAATGTATACAATAATACTGCTAAAAAGAGGTATCTGGCAACTCAAGCCATTTACAGCCAACTGGCTGATTAGGCGTATATAATAATGTATACAATAATACTGCTAAAAAGAGGTATCTGGCAACTCAAGCCATTTACAGCCAACTGGCTGATTAGGAGCCTATAAAACAACGCCTACTCGGCTGAAGTCTTAATGTGCACTTGGCTCCTGCCAGGTGAACACCTCTCCTCCTCCTTTCTCTCCTTTCTCTTGGGGGATAACGCCGCCTCCAAGTTTTCCTTGTTGCACCTGCAGCATCCCCCCTTTGGGGGAATTTTTTTCTTTTTTTTTCTTTTTTTTGCAACCCCCACCCCCACCCCCCCTTTGCAACATTACATAATAACTTGCAACATTCTTGCACTCTCCCCTTTTGCGGCTATACTACTAGTGTGTTTCTGTATTTGTCTGGAATAGATAAGTTATCCAGATTTGTTGGTTCCAGAGGTCCTTCCTTTCGTACTCTGCTTACAATCTTCTTTAACGATTCTTTCTTCCCAATAATGGTACGATTGATGAATCGACTTGACTAACTACCCCTTGAATGATTTGAGAAGGTTTTTCACAAGTGTCCTTGGCTTTTTGTTTAATTTCATTATGGCATTTCACTACATGAACACGACTAGCCTCAGAGGATCCACAAGTATGTTCACTTTCACTTTTTAAGTAATGACAGTTTTCTTCGAGATTTGTAATTGCAGTACCTTTACACGCTCTATTTTCACATCTCCAATATGTTTTTTATCCACTCATCTTTTGGATTTTTTCCAGCGCAGTGTAAACAAATATCCACTCACTGCAAGCTTTTCCTTTCCTCTTTCGGATAACACTATTTCGCACACACGCCGCTCCATGAGTTTCACAAAAGCAGTTCTAAAGGGAAAAGAGATGTGACTCTTATGAAATCTAACACAGTAATGTTGTAAGTCGAACCCCAACATTTCCACGTAAACTATTGGTTTTAAGATATACTCGTCGTTGTATACGCTACCAGTTGGACCAATCGGTATTGGACCAATCGTCACTGGACCAATCGTCATTAGACCAATCGTACCCAACCCGGTGAACAGCAGGCCTATCATCTTTGTTTATAACAGTATGCAGGATGCAGAGCCATTGACACCAAATCATTTTCTTTGTGGTAAACGATTAACATCAAGCCCCAGTTTGCTAGGAGACTTACAGCCTATCCAGAGCAGTCAAGAAGAGTTAACCAGAAGGTTCAAGTACCTTGAAGACCTACAAGATCAGTTATGGAAGAGGTGGCAGATGGAATACTTGCCAGAACTCAATTACTACGCATCAGGCAATATAATTGGCTCCAATGCAAATTGTATCAAGGCGGGAGAAGTGGTAATGATTGGGGATGAAAGACCAAGGCAATGCTGGAAGCTTAGCATAATTGAAAAGTTGTTTGTTGGCAAAGACAATTTAGTTAGGTCTGCACTGGTAAAGACTTCAGGAGGAAAATTAAAGGGACTTATACAAAAACTCTATCTTAGCTTTAGAAATCAGCAAAAACACGGATAGTCAAGATGAAGCATTTGGGTTACAGCCTCATGTAGAAGGCTTGGCTAAACTTGCAGAAGGTAATGACAACAATGCCTCTTCGGTGGGGAGTGTTAGAAAATCTAGAAGAGGAAGAGCCATTGTTGTCCCAAGGCGATATGATGACTAAGCTGAGTGATGCAGCATTGCTTGTATATATTAAGTTAAGGTGTGTGTACAGTATATTCATCTCATAATTGTGAGGTTAGTGAAAAATTCACTTAATTTAGAGCTAGCATTTTTGGGCTCTTGTGGCATCATTGTTTGGGCACTCTTGTGGCATCATTGTTTGGGCACTCTTGTGGCATCATTTTTTGGGGGCACTGGCGCGTCCTTTCTACTCGTTTGTCGAATGCGGCATTTACAGGGCGTGGTCTTATAGAGAGTTCTCTTGCAATTCAGTTTGGTTGTTTAGATACAAAATTGTTGCATCGTGCAATGGTGCAGATTGTGTGTTGTTGCAAGGTTTAGAAAGAAGACCATAAATAGTGCCCCTTTTGTTTTTTATCTTAATTTTATGCAATTGAGGCCTAAGGTAGGCCCACATCAAGTCAACAACCCTGAGGTAGGACCTAATAGGACCCCCAAGTCCGTAAGTTTCAGTCTAGCTTAACTTGGGCTGTAGGTTGAACCGGCCCTTCAGAGCGTGGCCGTTCAGGGCTCAGCTGGGATTCTGAACCCAATAAAATAAAAAATAACACCCTCGGAACATGATGCAACACGGTAACTTTGAACTTAGAGGGTGGATTTCAAATGATGAGGATTTAAACAAAAATATTTTAAAAGATAATAATGGTCTTACTGAACCATCAGATAAAGTTAAAACTTTAGGTATGAAATGGTATTTGGATCATCTTCTAACAATCATGATTCAATCTGTACTAAAAGTTTTAAACTTGATGAAGAAGCTAACACTAAAAGACAGATGTTATCAGAGGCTTCCAAAAGTTTTGATCTCATGGGTTTATTCCTGCCTTCAACAATAAGATCAAAGATTCTCCTCCGAGAACTTTGGAAGACAAATGTTGGATGGAATGAGAGTAACAACTGGAGATAAAAAATCTTGGAAGAAGTTAGCTACTGATTTAACAAAAGTGCAGAACATTTAAATACCAAGGTGCTGTGGGTTTAGGGATAAACCTCAGAGACTTCATGTATTTGCTGATGCATGCACACAGGTTTATGGGTGCTGTACGTACCTTGTAAGTCCTACAGAAACTCATCTAAATTATGCAAAGGGAAAAGTTGCACCTCTCAAACCTCCTCGAACCATACCTCAATTGGAACTATTTGCTGCTGCGTTAGCTATTAAGATCATGTCATTTCTTAAGGATGCTTACCATGATATAAACATAACTGATATCCACATCTGGCTCAACAGTCAGATTTGTCTTGCCTGGATACAGAATGATAGCATTAATAGTAAGAACATCTTTGTAAGAAATAGGCTAAAAGAAATAGCTGAAGCTAATGAAAGCCGACAAGTTAACTTTCACTCTGTTCCAACTAAACAAAATCCAGCAGACTTTTTGAACAGAGGTTTATCCTACAAGTTGTTAAAATCAAACAAAGCTTGGTTCATGGAACCTAAGTGGCTCTGTAATACAGACCAATGGCCTGCGGAACAAGTTAACCTGCCATTAAATTTAACCTTTTCAAATGAAAAAGTTGAACCAATCACTAATTATGAAGAGTACTCTGACTTCAGCAAGCTTATCAGGGTCACAGCCTACTCTTTGAGGTTTGCTCACAAATGTTTAACTACAATTAACAAACAGCTAAATAAGAACAATCGCAATTATTCAGAGGTTGCAACCAAGTACTGGATAGGGTATGCACAACAAGAAGAGTACAATAAGGAGTTAGAATTCTTGATTAATGGAAAACAAACAAAAGAACCTGTACCATCAGTAGTTGTGGGTCTAAATTTGTTCAGAGATGAGGAAGGTCTTTTAAGTTGTAAAGGAAGACTAGATAAATCAAAACTGTCTTACAAAAGCAAACATCCAATCAGGGGCGCATTTATAGTGTGCGGGGCCTTGGGCAAACTATTTCTCGGGATGTATTATTTTAGTGTGTTAATGAATGACAATATTTTGTAATGCACATAACAGATATATTTTTTTAACACACACAAAACACATGCTGAAGCCATTCGGCTTATTAATGTGATATTAAAGACTATAACTTAACTATGTACACATACAGTGCATACAGCTACACTAGTAGGCTACACAGTTGCAATGCATTTAATAAACATCTACACAGTTATTGTAATGCACTTAATAAACAGCTACACAGTTGTAATGCACTTAATAAACAGCTAAACTGTACAGCTTACTGTACTGTAGATAGAGTGTAGATTTGTAATGAATATTACATAGGACGCTTCCTGGCTTTTTGTTTGGAAAACTGCGTGATTGTGTCCTTGAAACTCACCGATTGCAACACCTCATGCTCTATACTCAACACCGCCAGGGACGAAAGGCGCTCCTGGCCCATTGTGGAGCGAAGGTAATTTTTGATCAGTTTGAGTTTCGAGAATGAACGTTCACCAGAAAAGTTCGTGACAAACATACACATTACACAGGTATATTCTCATTGCTATTTCCATGTTTGGGAATGTTCCTTTCAGTTCGTTTGTGTTCATATGCCGATAAAATCTGTTGCACATGTCTTCACGTTCCGTCTGGGATTCTGTTTCACTTTCGGTGAGTTTCATTAGGGCAGCGAACTGCACAACTTCTGTTACCAGCTCTTTCTCCAGATCAGCCGGATAGCATTCTACTAGATGTTCAGCTGACCGTCGAAGACTGTCGATGTCCAGGACTAGAAGGAAATACAAAAATCCAAATCTTTTCTGCAGGACAGCGTACGTTTCTAGACGAGTGTTCAGAGTGGTACACAGTTGATCAATTAATTATTGGTAGAAATGCAGTTGTCCGAAATGAATCTCTTGGTGTCAGGTTCGTATCTTCGGCAGTTCCGATTTCGTCATGATGGCGCTTTCTCTTCTTTGTGCGTTGAGTCGATTCCTTGTATACTCGATGACCACACTTTCCGATGCCCTGGTCCTCGAATTCGTCAAATCTTGATCTGAGATCTTCAACAAATTGCAGTAGCGATTTCAGCAAGAGGGTGGCTGAGTCTAACGACATTCCTTGTTTTTGCAGAGATGCATTCGTTTTTTGAAATCGTTCGAGAAAAGTGTTCCATAAAACCAATAAAATGGCTGTTTCGAGTTGTTGAAGCTGTTTAGACAATCCCCTGGCTTCGATCCTGGCTTTCGCAGTTTGGCTGGTATCTGCTGCTAGCTCATCCAGTACCACGATATTCTCGGCGTAGCCTTCGGTTAAAGATTGGACGGCATCTGATCTGGCTGACCAGCGGGTATCGGAGAGACCTTTGTCGACCTTTAGTTTCTCACTACGGGAACTACTATCGAGAACCTCTACATGTCGACGCCATCAGTATGTCGAGGAGACGAGAAACGTGTAGACATTCTGAATTAGCATAAACTGTCCACTGCTGATTTACCCACAAGATTTAGTGAGTGGCACATGCATGGCACAAACTCAGCATACGGAGATTTTGACTTGATGTGGCTCTGTACGCCGTTGTATTTCCCTGCCATATTGCTTGCGTTATCATAAGACTGTCCTCTGCAGTCTCCAATTCGAATGCCATGCGTCTCCAGAAAGTTGAGGACCACGTCGGCGATTCCTTTCCCTGTATGTGTGTTCATAGGTATGAACTGTAGAAGTCGCTCGATGGACCCAGTCTCAACCACATATAGGACGGTGAAGCACAGTTGATCGGTGTGGGAAACATCAGGCGTAGAGTCGACGGATAGAGAGTAGTATTTTGACTGCTGGATTTCTCGGATAATCGTCTGAAGTACTTTATCGGCCATCAACAGTATGAGTTCCTCGCAAATGAAATGAGAGAGATACGAAGTGTGTCCGCTACTTTTGTTGGCATGCTCGCTTATATGCGCAGCTAGAAAACTGTCATACTTACTTAAAAGTTCCAAAATTCCATAATAGTTGCCGTTGTTTGGTGAACCGAAACGGGAGTCGTGTCCACGAATTGCTAGCCCTCGTGACGTGATATACTTGATAACATCGACACAGCGCCGCAAAACTTCCTGCCAGTAGTTGCACTCCTTTTCAAACTGGTTCACCAGTTTCGAATCAACACGGCCGGAGACAGACTTTCTAACCAACAAATATCTCATCGACTCCATATGTTGCTCACATTTTCCGTGTGCTTCGACCGATTGTCTACCATGCTTCCAGTCGTTGAACCCGATTGTGAACATGCTGCCCGCCCTCGACATTAATTTACAGACAAAACGTAAACACAGCCTGTGGACTCAGAATAGCACAGCCATGACACCTCAATCCTCTCATTCGTCAGGCTATGCTTCTTAACAAATAATGTCTTCGTACATCGGCGTGTTGTACCACTTTCAGTAGTTGAAGAGTTACTGAAGTCGCTGTCATAATTTCGGCAATCTGATGTTCCCCGCTCTATCCAGAACTCTCTAAAGTCATCGGTCAGCACTTGTGGCCACAAACCAATGTCATTAATTGCATGTCCTGAAGCTGGTGGGCCTGCTGAACGCACTGACGTAGTCGGGTCTTCTGAAGACGCAGCTGCTGATGTAGCGGAGGCAACTGGTGGGCCTGCTGAAGGGGTTGACGTAGACGAGTCTCCTGAAAATGCAGCTGCTGGGCTTCTGAACGCACTGACGTAGACGCGTCTTCTGAAAACGCAGCTGCTGAAGTAGCGGAGGCAGCTGGTGGGCCTGCTGAGGGAGCTGACTTAGTTGCTGATGATTTAATCTAATTAGTCAGTTTCGGCACCATCGCAAGAAACTCTTCTCTGCGCTTCTTATCCTTACGCTTTTCACTACTGGGTTTATATTTCCTCCTTCGATCCCGGTCACGGCTCGTTTCTATGTTGTACGTTTTACAATGCCAACAATAAGAACATAAATCATGACTCTGCAACAGAAGCAACAAGAAGTAAGTTAGTAACAACATTAGAAATGAGTAACACTAACAAGAACAACAAATTAAACACCATCAAAGCGGATATTAGAATGCCTGATGCCATGCCGCCTGCCGGAAAAAGTAAAACTCGTCGCAGATGGCAAATACGTGACGTTTAATTTTTTTCAATTGAAATTTGCGGGGCCCATCGGGCGCGGGGCCTTGGACATTTTCCCGGTGCGCCACCCCCTAAAAGCTGCCCTGCATCCAATCCTTTTACCTAGATTTAACTATCTGACAACATTAATCATCAAACAAACACACAATGATGTACATCATATGGGGTACCACAGACACTAACCGCATTAAGAAAAACTTATTGGATACCCAAGGGAAGGATCACTGTTAAAACAGTCCTGAATGAGTGTGTCACATGTAGGCGTATTCATGCTCGGCCCTATCGGAAACCAAATCCTCCTGCTTTGCCAGAGGAGAGAGTTACTCTTAACAGGCCCTTTCAGTCTGTTGGTATTGACTATACAGGAGCATTGACTGTAGGAGTGGTTGACACTGAACAAAAAATGTACATTGTACTATTTACATGTGCTGCCTCACGAGCTGTTTATCTGGATGTTGTGGAGGATCTTACAGCAGAGTCCTTTGTTGCTGTCTTTACGAGATTCTCTGCACGACAGTCAGTACCCAAGACAGTTTGGACTGACAACGGTACATATTTCAATGCTGGTGAACAGGTCGTTAATGACTTGTTAAGCAATGAAGTCACACAATTATATGTAGAAAAATTCAAACATAAAATGGAAGTATATTCCAGTTGTCTCTCCTTGGTATGGTTCTATCTGGGAGAGGAATATACAAGCGGTAGAATTGCTTGAGGAGAGCAATTGGTAAAAAACAGATACACTTGTTTGAATTGCTCACTCTCCTGGCTGAGATTGAGAACATCATCAGCAATCGACCACTCACTTATGTGAGTGACAACCTTAATGACCCTGAACCAATCATTTGATTTGGGGAGAACAAGTTAGTCTCCTGGCGGACTACAATATAGACTTCAGAAGACCCAAACTGGACTTAACAACATGATAAACTCCAGACTAAGTTACAACACTTAACTAGAGTTAAAGCTCATTTTATTAAACAGTGGAAAACTGAGTAGATGGGTCTAAGGGAGAGACATAAACAAATGACTAAGAAGGATTGGTCTGAAACAATTAAGGTAGGGGACCTTGTTCTAATACATGACAGCACTCCAAGACAATACTGGCCTCTGGCTAGAGTTTTAGAACTCAGATCAGGGGCAGACGGGATAACAAGAGTGGCCAAATTAAGTACTTCAACGGGTGACACAACAAGAGACATTTCTCTTTTGTACCCCCTAGAGTCTGGACCCAAAACAATGGACTCTGGAGAGCCATCTCCACTGGCAGTAACAACTGGAGACGCTGAACTTCCAGTAACTATACCCTTAACATTAGGACTGGTAACACATCCTACTACCACATTGACAGACACAAGACCTCAGCGACAAACAGCGTTAAAGGCGCGACTAGTTTTACAGCAAAAAATAGATGCTGGGGAATTGTAATTTCATCTTCTATCTAACTTTTACTTTTCCTTTTCTTATGGTAAAGACCATGAACAGTTTCATCCTATGGATGAAAGTGGTCCACTGAGTAGGTAGGTAGTTAATCTAACAATTATTAAACTCCTTTTATGTCAATGACTGAGTGGATGAAACCAATTGGTTGCTCACCAGAGTTATTCTCCACATTAGTATTTATATACTGTGTGATAGATCGTGCTTGTTAGTATTGAAACACACTACCAATTAACCAACAAACAAAAAAGATGCTGGTGGAAAAAAGCAAGAACAAAGGACATGCGTGAAGAGTGGCATGACGAGCGAAGGGGCTTGAAACGCAACATCACCCCCACCAGCAAGTGCGCTCAACTAAATTAAGCAACTAGAAGAAAGACTCAAGTAAGAAGATCAGGCCTGACTAAGGAGACCAGGACTTGTCTAATAACACTTAGTAAGTGAACAGTTGTATTTCTAAGCCCTAGTTTAGTGATAACGTTTAAATTAGGCCTACATTGTGGTCTAAGACCTAACATCAACTCATAGCTTAACAAAGGCTAAGGTAAATTACCTAACCTAATTTGGTGAGGAATCTTACTGTGGACCTTAATTTACTCTACCCACTCTGGACCATTTTCGGAATCTCTAGACTGACCCTTACAAGGCTTGGCTTAACCTACTCTACAGTTAAACTGGAGATATTAGGGGTGGGTTAATTGGGGGACCAATTCATACAGAGCATTTTTCACACTGTCGTACTTACTCACTATAATTGAATTTGGGTGGAGGGTACTTTCCCTCCTGTTGGAGAGAGGCAGTGGTACTCCTAAGCCCGGTAAGGGCCCGAAATCTCCCCTTAACTACTGCTCAATAGCCCTCACCAGCTACCTCTCTTAACTCCTCGAGAAGATGGTTTCTCACCGTCTGGCACAATTTACTTTCTCCCACGCAGACCGGTTTTCGCAGGGGCCGTAGTGCCAATGACATTTTGGTTCAGTTAGAGACTATGGTCGGTGTAACGTTTGCAGAGCGGTGTCACCTCTATGAAGTTTTCTTTGACTTCGAGAAGGCATATGACTACCTGCCGGTGATGGATCTGCCGTAAACTTTATTTCCTGGGTTTCCGAGGTTTTCTCCCTTCCTTCATCTCCAACTTTTTGGCTTTCCGCTCCTTTCGTGTCCAGGCAGGTACTTCCTTCTCTTCTGTGCACCTGCATGAAGAAGTTCCTCAAGGTTGTTTTCGGAGTGTTATCTGCTTCGCTTTCGCGATCGATGACGTGGTGACGGCTCTGTCCTCGGGAATTACGGCCACCCTCTATGTCGACGACCTTGCCATCCATTACTCTTGTTCCCGGCCCACCTTCCTTGAGCGTCTCCTCCAACGGATCCTGGATTCGATCTACAGATGGACCACGGATTTCGCTTTTCTCGAAGACGGTGGAGATGCATTTTTGTCGCTCCCGCAGTTGTACTGCCGTCCCTTCCCTCTCTATGGGTCGCCGCTCCCTGTTGTCCCCGAAACTCGACTTCTGAGTCTCATACTCAATTTTGCATGTCCTGGATTCCCCATCTGAAGTCTGAAGGCTTCGTGCCTTCAGACTTGCACCCGTCTGAAGTTCCTTTCCCATACCAATTGGAGTGCAGACCACCACACCTTTAGGAGGCTCGACCACTCTCTGGTCAAAAGTTGGATTATGGACGTCAGGCCTATTCCTCCACCCTTGCCTCCACCCTGCGCTGCGCATGCTGGACCCTACCCGCTCCCTGAGTGTACGCAACAGCACTGGCGCTTTCCGGTCCTCTCCTGTTGTCAGTCTTTATGCGGAAAGTGGCCATTCCCCGTTAGATGTCCACCGTACCTTAGAGGGCTTAAAATACCTCTTTCGCTTCGACAGTTTTCTTCCAATCCCTCTTCGGTCCTACTTCAAGCCTCTTTGACCGCCGTCCCCACTTGGTTAGACCGTATGAATGGCCCCCGTCCTGTCTTCTCTGGGAATGGAAGGGCAAGAGCTCCCATCTACCTTCCCTTCCTCCGTATCTGCTCCTTCCTCTCTACTACACCGAAGTCACAGTTCCACCCTCTCGCCCCTCGACAATTGTTTGTGTCCTACTCCTCTCCCCATTCTGACTATCCCCGTGTTCACTGACGGCTCTTGCTCGCCACTTGGAGTGGGTTGCGCGGCAGTATTCCCGTCGGTGACTAAATTACTATCCCTTCCCACAGCAGCGCCCATCTTCACGGCTATTTTCTTGACTTTTCGATTTCTCTCTCAACTTCCCTCTACGTCCTTTGTTATTTATTTGGACCCCCGAAGTACACCTCAGGCCCTGTCCTCCCTTGTCTCCCCGCACCCACTGGTGCGACAGATCTAGGACTGGCTTGTCCTTCTCTCATCACACCATAAGTCAATCGCCTTTTGCCGAGTGCCTTCCCACGTTGGGATCCCAGGCAACGAACGCGCGGACGCTGCGGCAAGGGAGGTGACCTCTCTCGGCATCGGACTTCACGTGGGTTTTCCGGGATGCATTCATCTTCCGGTCGCAACGCCAGTGGGAGTGTTAGAAAATCTAGAAGAGGAAGAGCCATTATTGTCCCAAGGCGATATGATGACTAAGCTGACTGATGTAGCATTGCTTGTATATACTAAGTTAAGGTGTATATATAATATATATATATATATATATATATATATATATATATATATATATATATAATATATATATATATAATTTAGAGCTAGCATTTTTGGTCTCTTGTGGCATCATTTTTTGAGCACTGGCAGTGTTCTTTCTACTCGTTTGTTGAATGCGGCACTTATAGGGTGTGCTCTTATTGAGAGCTCTCTTGCAATTCAGATTGGCTGTTTAAATACAGGATTGTTGCATCGTGCAATGGTGCAGGTTGTGTTGTTGTTGCAAGGTTTAGAAAGACCATAAATAGTGCCCCTTTTGTTTTTTTCTTAATTTTATGTTACTAAAGTAGGCCCACATCGAGTTACCAACTCTGAGGTAGGACCTAATAGGACCTCCAAGTTCGTAAGTTTGTTTTAGTCTAGCTTAACTTAGGCTATAAGTTAAAGTAGCCCCTCAGAGCTTGGCCGTTCAAGGCTCAGCTGGGATTCTGAACCCAGTCAAAATAAATAAAATAACACTGGTGAGCCAGGAGGCACATAATGTGCCACACCATGATGTGGTACGGCGAGACAAAACTACCACCAAACTGAGGGTAGTTTTTGATGGCTCAGCCAAGGACAAAGGTGGTGCGTCCTTGAATGACTGTTTGGATTCTGGGCTTAGAGTAGGTTTGGTAGAGTAGTATTGACTGCAGATGTGAAGCAAGCATTTTTGAGGATAAAGTTAAAACCAGAGGACAGAGATGCAGTAAGGTATCTGTAGGTGGATACGAAAAACTTGTTGAAAAATGAACCCAAGTTCAAGCGTACAGAATGAAGTCAGTGTTGTTTGGCCTCATCTCTAGTCCATTTCTGTTGGCAGATACTATACAGCACCATTTTAAGAACTATTCTGTAGTCTCCTAAATAATTCAGTGGCGGCTCGTGACTTTCAGTTATGGGGGTGCTGCCTCAGAAATTGCGAACAATTGTGTCGATTATATATATATATATATATATATATATAATATATATATATATATATGAGAGAGAGAGAAAGTCGAATAGATAAATAGATAACTACCCACTACTCAGTCATAAAAATAAGAAATAGTATCATAAAATCAATTATAGGGTACTTACGCTTAACGGGTAATTTCAAATTTGCCAAAAATTTTATTTATAAACAAATTCTATTCTTCTGTTTTTATTCTGAGCGAAAAAATATTCTAAGAAATGAAAGCTATATATTGTAAATAATCCAATTATTACATAATTAACTTCAATCTCATGACAAAAAATAAATGATAACGAATCAGTGATAAATGCAATTCGGAAATTAAATTTCGAATTAGCAAACGATACAGCAACACAACTACCACGTCAAACAAACAAATCGGCACTGCTCTGTCCACAGTGCTTTGGATCCTCTTAAACCCGCGATTTTGACTCGCTCTTCGTACGTCCGCCACCGAGGTTTCAAGCGTTTCGAACAAAATCTGGAACTGTTAAGTACGCAGTTCCACGGGAAGGCTGAAGCTACTTTCGTGATTCATTCGTTCGGCATTGAAATAGTTTAAGGAAAAAGGATATAATCTGATTTAAAAACTCAAAGTTCATTGAAAAAAACAATCAGAGAGGCTATTTTAAATATTTAAATATAAAGATCATAAGATCATGGGGGTGCTGCAGTTCCGCAGTGCCTACCGACGAGCCGCCCCTGCTCCTAATACTATTGACCACATAAGTAAAAATGTTCATGTTGATGATTTGCTGTGTTCAGTAGATAATACAGAAATGGCTAAACAGATATTCATGGAGGCTAGAGCTACAATGAGGGAGGTTGGCATGGAGCTTAGAAAATGGCAGACCAATCATTCTCAGTTACAAGAGTTTATGAGTCAGTCCTGTGTAGGACCTGATGCAGCAGAAAGTATTGAAGATTCTGGTATTAAGAAGTTATGGGCAGTAGACACAAAGCTGCTAGGCATTGTTTGGCAGCAAGGAGAGGATTTGTTTATTTGTAAATCTTTGGTAGAGCTGGCTGAGAATGAGACAAGGTGGACAAAACGTACAGCTCTTAGTTTGGCTTCGAAGGTCTTTGATCCTCTTGGATTCCTGGCTCCATTTGTGATAAAGTAAATAATTTGGTTTCAGAGCCTCTGGGAAATTGACCTTGGTTGGGACCAGGAGTTACTCGATCATATGATTGGCCTTCTAACCAGCTTTTTGTAGGAGAACACTAGGCTGAAGAAGAATGAGTGAGCGAGATGAGAAAATGCACTGTGAACAGTTGTCAAGTTATGCAGCAGGACCCATACTGAGGCTTGAGGACATTAGCAGTCTGAAAAGATTGTTAAGAGTGACAGCATGGGTATATAGATTTACAAACAACATTAAGGGAGAAACAAGAAGGGAAGGAATTCCGAACAGTAAGGAGATTCAGCAAGCCAGGCAATACTGGGTGGTAGATGTGCAGGAGAAATTTGGTGGAGAGAAAATTGCTCACCAGCAGTCCATTGCAGGTTCTACCAACACATTCTGCTCTCAAAGGTTTGGATGTGTTTTTAGATCAGGATTTATTGAAAGTAGGAGGTAGACTATAGTTTTCTGGGTTTACAAAGTAGAAAAGACATCCAATTTTGCTACCTTCTAAGGGGCACTTTGTGGAACTTTTGAGCCTGGATACGTATGATAAGTTGTAACATACTGCAGTTCGAGAACTGATAATAGAGATCAGACAGCAGTTTTGGATTCCCAAAATTAGACAAGTAGTAAACAGGTGTGGTTTGCAAGCGTTGGAGTTAGGGTGACCATTTAAAAAGGAGAACACTGCGTATGTGGCCGTACGTTAACACATATATATATATATATATATATATATTATATATATATATATATATATATATATATATATATATATAATATATATATGTTAACGTAGGCCACATACACAGTGTCCTCCTTTTTGGAAATTTGGAAATGGCCATCCTAAGGACAGAGTGCTCAAAAGGCGGACGTCTGGCCACCCTAGATGGAGTGCAAAGCCTTATCATGAAAAGATGGCTCCACTTCCAAGAGAACGATGTGTCTACACTGCCCCATTTGATGTAGTTGTAGTAGACTTTGCGGGTCCAGTCTATGTGTATGAGCAAGGAGAGTCTAACAAAGGTTATATATGTCTTTTCACATGTGCTGCCAGCAGGGCAATCCATTTGAAGTTGGTAAGCAACTTAAGTAGTGATGTATTTCTTTTGGCCTTTAGAAGGTTTGTGAACAAAAGAGGTTTCCCAAATAAAATCAATCATATCTGACAATGCAAAAACCTTCAAAAAGGCTGCAGAGGAACTCCAAGAAGTTTGGTCCTTGCTAAAAGAGGTGGGATTCCAATCCTACTTTTCACACCATGGGGTGCAGTGGGAGTTTATTGTAGAGAGAGCACCATGGTGGGGAGGATTTTGGGAAAGGCTAGTGAGAAGTGTAAAGTGTCCATTAAAGAAACTTTTAGCTAGTGCTCATTTGAGCAACGAAGAATTCTGTACTGTTTTGTGTGAAGTAGAAGCAATAGTGAACAGCAGGCCTATCAACTTTGTTTGTAACAGTATGCAGAACCACTGACACTAAATCATTTTCTGTGGTAAACGACTAACATCAAGCCCCGGTTTGCCAGTAGATTTACAGCCTATCCAGAGCAGTCAAGAAGCGTTAACCAGAAGGTTCAAGTACCTTGAAGAGCTACAAGATCAGTTATGGAAGAGGTGGAAGATGGAATACTTGCCAGAACTCAATTACTACGCATCTGGCAACGTAAAGAGCTCCAATGCAAATTGTATCAAGGCTGGAGAAGTGGTAATGATTGGGGATGAAATACCAAGGCAATGTTGGAAGCTTGGCATAATTGAATTGTTGTTTGTTGGCAAATTTAGTTAGGTCTACACTGGTAAAGACTTCAGGAGGAAAATTAAAGAGACCTATACAAAAACTCTATGCTTTAGAAATCAGCAAAAACACGGATAGTCAAGATGAAGCATTTGGGTTACAGCCTCATGGAGAAGGCTTGGCTAAACTTGCAGAGGGTAATGACAACAATGCCTCTTCTGTGCGGGGGGGGGGGGGGGGGAGTTGTTAGAAAATCTAGAAGAGGAAGAGCCATTGTTGTTCCAAGGCGATATGATGACTAAGCTGATTGATGCAGCATTGCTTGCATATATTGAGTTAAGGTATATATATCAGTGACAGGACAATTGCGTCCTGGTCAAGTGCGTCCCGGACAAATGCGTCCCGGTCATTGGCGTCCCTGGACAATTGCGTCCGGTTTTATTTCGTCCCGGACAATTGCCTCCCGGACAATTGCGCACTTCCCCAACTACTATATGAAGTTTATTTATTAGAGAAGTGAATAGAAAGTTAATTGTGACTTCACCTACGCAATTGTCCAAGGACGCCAATGACGAGGGACGAGTATGTTTGTTATTGTAATTTTGTATGGGATATAATGCCAGGTTAGATTAATTGAATGCCCAGTTAGGTCAACTGTATGCCCTTGACGATTGGTTAGGTTAAGTTGTGATATTTTCGTTAAAACTAACGAAACTAACTTTATCTTAAGTGGACGTAACCCATAAAATTTGACAATGATGTTGCTGATGATGGATAAAGTTTTAGAGAACAGTTTCGAACAGAACTTATGAACATATAACAAGTTTAATAGGTTAAAATGAAAAGTATATTTGAAATTCCGATACTAACTTTCTATTCACTTCTCTAATAAATAAACTTCATATAGTAGTTGGAAAAGTGCGCAATTGTCCGGGACGCAATTGTCCGGGACGCAATTGTCCAGGGACGCCAATGACCGGGACGCATTTGTCCGGGACGCACTTGACCAGGACGTAATTTCCTTGGAACTATATATATCTATCTGATAATTGTAAGGTTAGTAAAAAATTCACTTAATTTAGAGCTAGCATTTTTGGTCTCTTGTGGCATCATGTTTTGGGCACTGGCAGCGTCCTTTCTACTCGTTTGTTGAATGCGACACTTACAGGGTGTGGTCTTATAGAGAGCTCTCTTGCAATTCAGTTTGGTTGTTTAGATACAGGATTGTTGCATCGTGCAATGATGCAGGTTGTGTTGTTGTTGTTGTTGCAAGGTTTAGAAAGACCATTGTAATAACTTGGGGGTTAGTGACCCCGTTAAGTTACTAGGTTTCTAAACAACAACAAAGGCACTTACCGGTGAGTTGAATTATATATTCTTTAGGGCCTACCATAGATTTCCTGCGTCCCACAAAGCAGTCTACCTGAACTCTCTAACTTTACTAATTTAGAAGCTATAGACATTATTCCTAACTATTGTTATTTATTGACAACTTTCTACCCCATTTGTCACCTTAGAAACATCACCAAATTAAACTTAGCACCAACGATTTAGTCAGATATGAATTACCATGCTCTAGTCCAGCCAAAACCAAACGAACAGCCCGCGTTGCTTTGTTTATCCCTCTGTGTTGCCATTCAGTTTTCTTTTAGTGACTTTAGACTATATACACACACATATATATATATATATACACACACACACACACACACACACGTCACCTCACTCCTCCCCTACAAGTTTAGTTTGTCAGGGGGGTGAGAGACCCTAGACGACCTGCGGAGCGGGGTTGATGTAGTAGGAATAGGTGCAACCTGCATAGGCGGGCGAATTGAACCATTTTCCAGAGAATCGGTTCTCTCTCCGGAAGACTCCGGTCGTCCTGCAATTCACGTTCTCATATCTGGTCCTCATGGCGTTTAATAGAACGACCATCTTCTAGTTGGCACTTGAAGGAAACAGGGCCCGTTCTCTCCTGCACAGTTGCAGGAACCCATTTTGGTCCAGCCCCATAGTTGCGAATCATAACTGGATCATTAGGTTGCGCTTCTATAACTCTCCCTTTTTTCGTGTCGTGGTACAACTTCTGTTTTTCCTGATGGTGTAAAACTCGTTGTAACGTTTCGTTTGGACGTAACAGATCGAAAACTGAACGAATTCCCCGGCCAATCATAAGTTTAGGACGAGACACCCCCGTCGTTGTGTGAGGTGTTAGTCGATATTTAAACAAAAATTTATCCAACACCACTTGCATTTCTTCCCTATGAGAATGACGCAAGGCTGACTTGAAACTACGGACCAAAGGTGGGCAACCGCACACCAAATGGGAGGTTCGCACCCGCACTTCCGCACACCTCTAAGTTTTCGCACTTCCGCACAACCGCACCCGCACCCTATTCATATATATAAAGTTTTATCGCAAGGAAATATATAAGTTTTCATTAATATATTAATACTTTTATAAACTTTTATTTAATATTTAATTGTGAAAATAAAGTTTTAATACAATAAAGTCATTTTTTGTTATGAGAGGTCAGAAAATTACGGGTGTGCGGATCAATCCGCACACCTTCCGCACCCGCACCTCCGCACCTTCTTACCGAGGTGACCGCACACCGCACCTCCGCACACCATTTCGCACTTCCGCGCAGTGCGGAAGTGCGGAAGGTGTGCGGAACTTGTCCAGCTCTGCTACGAACCATGTTTTCTGCGAGACCATTAGTAGACGGGTGAAAAACACTAGACCGGACATGTCTAATGCCATTTAGGTGGACAAAAGAACGAAATTCTTCATTGGTAAAACAAGTACCATTGTCAGAAACCAGGACCACGGGTAAACCCCCATCGAGCGAAACACGAACGGAGTAAGCGAATAGTAACACCCGAAGTCGTGGAAGTGGTTGGAAAAATTTCCACTCACTTAGAGAGGGTATCCACAATGACTAGGAAATAGGTACTATTTATAGGACCTGCATATTCAACATAGATCCTATGCCAAGGTATAGTAGGCCATTCCCACGGATGAAGTGGACTTTTCCTTGGGAGATCTCTGTTCTCTAGGCAGCTTTGACAGGAACGAACCAATGATTCGAGTTCTCCATCTAAACCGGGCCACCAGAAATAAGCTCTCGCCAGCTCTTTCATTTTTGTTGCACCCATGTGTTCAGCATGAAGTTCCTTCACTAAATTCGACCTGCCTTCATTCGGAATTATCACTCTGTGGTCCCATAAGAGACAGCCATTTTGGATCGAGAGTCCAGACTGACGTTGATAAAAAGGCTGTAATTCACTCTCAACCTTAGTAGGCCAACCAACTGAGCAGTAATGGATGACCCTAGACAGAATAGGGTCTGATTTTGTCCACTGCTCTATTTGTACTGCAGATACTGGAGTGGATTCCAAAAACTCCACGAAGTTAACCCATTCTGTAGGTATAGGTACGCATTCATTTGGATTTTCTAAAGGCAACCTACTTAGAGTATCAGCTGTACCTAGAAGTTTGCCTGACCGATGTACTAAGTCAAATTTATAGGCTTGTAGAATCAGTGCCCATCGTTGAATCCTACCTGAAGCCATAACTGGAATATTTTTATTAGGTGAAAATAAACCTAAAGGAGGCTTATGGTCAGTAATTAGTTTGAATTCATGACCCCATAGATAGAAATTAAATTTTTTTACTGCAAATACTAAGGCTAAGGCTTCACGTTCAAGTTGTGCACATCGTCTTTCAGTCTCAGTTAGTGTTCTAGAAGCAAAACAGATGGGCCTATCTACACCATCAATGTGGTGAGATAACACTGCACCAATTCCATAAGAACTGCTATCTGCTGAAACTATGAGAGGAAGTTTAGGATCATAATGCACTAGGAGAGTGGACTTTAGTAGTACGTCCTTGGAAGCCTCAAATGCTTCCTTTTGGGTTTTCTCCCATCTCCACTGTTCCCCAGATCGTAATAACTTATTTAGGGGTTCAAGGAGAGTCGATGCATTAGGCAAAAATTTCCTATAAAAGTTTAGGAGACCTAAATAAGCTTGTAACTGTGTGATGTTTTGTGGAGGTGGTGCATTTTTTATTGCTTCTAGTTTATCCACCGTTGGATGAATGCCTAAGGCATCTATGCGGAACCCTAAATATGAAACCTCGTTAGTGATCCACGAACACTTTTCTTTCTTTAGCTTAAGTCCGGCATCCCGGAGTCTTTTTAGAACTGTGGTTAATCTAGTTAGGTGTTCTTTTTTAGACGAACCTGAAATGAGGACATCATCTAGAAAACAAAGTACCCCCGGAATGTGACCTAAAACTTGGTTCATTGTCCTCTGAAAAATACCCAGAGCCGATGCTATTCCATAGCATAGCCTATTGTACTTATATAGGCCTCGGTGTGTATTTATGATAGTTAGTTCTTTAGAATTTTCATCTAAACTTAGTTCAGCATAGGCTTGGGACATATTCTAATTTTGTGAAATATTTACCCCCAGCAAGAGAGCTAAATAATTCATCAGGCTTGGGTATAGGGTAGCAGTCTAGAAGGACTGCTCTATTTGCTGTTAAAGGGTAATCCCCACATAATCGCACGGACTTGTCAGGTTTTAGTACAGGAACTATTGGGGCAGCCCACTTAGCGTGTGTGACTGGTTCGATAAAATAATTTTATCTTTGAGCAGCCTGTCAATTTCTAAATCTACCTTCTCCCGCAGTGCATGCGCAATTCAACGAGCCTTACAAAATTTCTGAGTTACATTAGGGTCTACTTCTATACAGACCTGATGGCCTTTTAGGTTGCCTACTTCAGACCCAAAAACAGAAGAAAACTCCTTTAACAATGAGTCTATGTCAGACGAATATGAGTGTATTTTGTCAATAGGCATTTTCAAAGCATCAATCCAATCACGACCTAGTAGAGTAGGCCCTTGCTCATCCACCACTAAAAGAGTTAAGGGATGATACAAAGTTTTCTTGTTGAGTGTAACTGTGATGGATGTGTGAAAAATGCTCTGTATGAATTGGTCCACAATTAACCCACCCCTTATATCTCCAGTCTAACTATAGAGTAGATTAAGTCTAGCCCTGTAGGGGTCAGCCTAGAGATTCCGGAAATGGTCCAGAGCGGGCAGATAAATTGAGGTCCACAGTAGGATTCCTCACCAAACTAGGTTAGGGCAATCTACCTTCACCTTTGTTAAGCTATGAGTTGATGCTGGGTCTTAGGCCACAATGTAGGCCTAAGTTGTCTGACCCAGCTTAATTTAATGAGTCTACGTAAAACTGGGTTAAAAACACAATTAGTCACTTACTGCTATTTATTAGAGAGTCCCTTTTCCCGTCTTGTTTAATTGTTAAGAGCGTACTTGCTGGTGGGGATCTTTCTTCGTTGTCTGTTCTTTCCCTTCTCCGTTCCGTCCTCTCGCCCCGTTCCTCGTTTTCGTTCTCCTTTGTCTCCTTTTCGCGGGGCTTTTTCCACCAGCGTCGTCTTGGTTTTTTCCTCGGTTGGTTGATCGGTAATGTATATCTATTACCGAGCACGCTCTTGTCACACAGTATATAAATACTAGTGTGGAGAATAACTCTGGTGAGCAACCAATTGGTTTCATCCACCCAGTTATTGACATAAAAGGAATTTAATAATTGTTAGATTAACTACCTACCTACTCAGTGAACCATTTTCGTTACCTCCCAACTACCCACTCATCAGTTTTCCATATACTGGGGGCCCCGGGAGATAAAAATTTTGGTGTCATTGTCACCAATTTTTATGTCTGAGTGTAGACTAGCTAACTATTTGACTGTAAATGCCTGTTAATCTGATTAACAGTGACTATCCTCACCTTCTCATGGAGAAGATGTAGCATTTAATTAGAAGAGAAAATATACATCCATAGGATGAAACTGTCTATGGTCTTTACCATAAGAAAAGAAAAAGTGAAAGTTAGAAGATAAAATTACAATTCCCCAGCATCTATTTTTTGTTGAAAAATAGTCGCGCCTTTAATGCTGTTTGTCGCTGAGGTCTTGTGTCTGTCAATGTTGTAGTAGGATGCGTTACCACTCCTACTGTCAAAGGAATAGTTACTGGAAGTTCAGTGTCTCCAGTTGTTACTGTCAGTGGAGAAGGTTCTCCAAAGTCCATTGTTTTGGGTCCAGACTCTAAAGGGTACAAAAGAGAAATGTCTCTTGTTGTGTCACCCGTTGAAGTCCTTAATTTGACCACTCTTGTTACCCCGTCTGCCCCTGGTCTGAGTTCTAAAACTCTAGCCAGAGGCCAGTATTGTCTTGGAGTACTGTCATGTATGAGAACAAGGTCCCCTACCTTAATTGTGTCAGACCAATCCTTCTTAGTCATTTGTTTATGTCTCTCCCTTAGACCCATCAAGTACTCAGTTTTCCACTGTTTAATGAAATGAGCTTTAACTCTAGTTAATGTTGTAACTTAGTCTGGAGTTCATCGTGTCGTTGAGTCCAGTTTGGGTCTTCTGAAGAGTCTATATTGTAGTCCGGCAGGAGACTAACTTGTTCTCCCCGAATCAAATGATTTGGAGTTAATGGTTCCGGGTCATTAATGTTGTCACTCACATAAGTGAGTGGTCTATTGTTAATGATGTTCTCAATCTCAGCCAGGAGAGTGAGCAACTCAAACAAGTGTATCTGTTTTTTACCAATTGCTTTCTTCAAGCAATTCTTTACTGTTTGTATATTCCTCTCCCAGATAGAACCATACCAAGGAGAGGCAACCGGAATATACTTCCACTTTATGTTTGAATTTTGTATATATAATTGTGTGAGTTCATGCTTAACAAGTCGTGATGACTTGTTCACCAGCCTTGAAATATGTAGCATTGTCAGTCCAAACTGTCTTGGGTACTGAATGTCGTGCACAGAATCTCTTAAAGACAGCAACAAAAGATTCTGCTGTAAGGTCCTCCACAACATCCAGATAAACAGCTCGTGAGGCAGCACATGTAAACAGTACAATGTACATTTTTTGTTCAGTGTCAACACCCCTACAGTCAATGCTCCTGTATAGTCAATGCCTACAGTCTCAAAGGGTCTGTTGAGAGTAACTCTCTCCTCTGGCAAAGCAGGAGGATTTGGTTTCCTATAGGGCCTAGCATGAATACGCCTACATGTGACACACTCACTCAGGACTGTTTTAACAGTGATCCTTCCCTTGGGTATCCAATAAGTTTTTCTTAATGTAGTTAGTGTCTGTGGTACCCCCATATGATGTACATCATTGTGTGTTTTCTGATGATTAATGTGTCAAATAGCTAAATCTAGGTAAAAGGATTGGATGTTTGCTTTTGTATGACAGTTTTGATTTGTCTAATCTCCCTTTACACCTTAGAAGGCCTTCCTCATCTCTGAACAAATTTAGATCCACAACTACTGATGGTACAGGTTCTTTTGTTTGTTTCCCATTAGTCAAGAATTCTAACTCTTTATTGTACTCCTTTTGTTGTGCATGCCTATCCAGTACTTGGTTGCAACTTCTGTATAATTATGATTGTTTTTATTTAGCTGTTTGTTTATTGTAGTTAAACAGTTGTGAGCAAACCTCAAACAGTAGGCTGTGACCCTGACAAGTTTACTGAAATCAGAATAACGTTCATAATTAGTGATTGGTTCAACCTTTTCATTTGAAAAGATTAAATTTAATGTCAAGTTAACTTGTTCCACAGGCCATTGGTCTGTATTACAGAGCCACTTAGGTCCCATGAACCAAGTTTTGTTTGACTTCAACAACTTGTAGGATAAACCTCTGGTCAGAAAGTCTGCTGGATTTTGTTTAGTTGGAACATAGTGAAAGTTTACTTGTAGGCTTTCATTAGCTTCAGCTATTTCTTTTAGCCTATTTCTTACAAAGATATTCTTACTATTAATGCTATCATTCCGTATCCAGGCAAGACAAATCTGACTGTCAAGCCAGATGTGGATATCAGTTATGTTCACATCATGGTAAGCATCCTTAAGCAATGAAATGGTTTTAATGGCTAATGCAGCAGCCAATAGTTCCAATTGAGGTATGGTTCGGGTAGGTTTGAGAGGTGCAACTTTCCCTTTTGCATAAATTAGATGACTTTCTGTAGGACTTACAAGATACGCACAGCACCCATAAGCTTGTGTGCTTGCATCAGCAAACACATGAAGTCTCTGGGGCTTATCCCTAAACCCACAGCACCTTTGAATTTTAATGTTCTGCACTTTTGTTAAATCAGCAGCTAACTTCTTCCAAGATTTTTGATCTTTGTTATTGGATCATCCCACCCAACATTTGTCCTCCAAATTTCTTGGAGGAGAATCTTTGATTTTATTGTTGAAGGCAGGAATAGACCCATGGGATCAAAAATTTTGGAAGCCTCTGATAATATTTGTCTTTTAGTATTTGCTTCCTCATCAAGTTTAAAACCTTTAGTACAGATTGAATCATGACTGTTAGAAGTTGCATCCAAATACCAGTTCATACCTAAAGTTTTAACTCTGTCTGATGGCTCAGTAAGACCATTATTATCCTTTAAAATCTTTTTGTTTAAATCCTCATCATTTGAAATCCACTCTCTAAGTTCAAAGTTACCTTGTTGCATAATGTTTTGAGAGTGTTCATAGACTTCAGATAATTCAGATTTTGTTGTTGTTGAGCCTATTAGATTGTCTACGTAAAAATGTTCCTTAAGGAAGTTCAATGTTAAAGAGTTATTAAACTGGTTCAAATGATGTCCAATTGTCAATGCTAATAGGCTAGGTGAGCAATTGGCTCCAAACAACACAACATTAAATCTATAGGTTATGAACCCTTTATTCAAATCAAATGGATCCTTGAACCATAAGAACCTAAGTTGGTTCTTATCATATTCATTTTTAAGATTTATTCTCAAAAATGCCTTTGAAATGTCACTTTGTACGGCATATTTATCTAACCTGAACCTCAGTAAGATCTTCACAAGGTCAGAAATGAGATTAGGACCCTCAATCAGGCAATCATTCAAACTGTGTTTATCACTGTCTTTGAGGCTACAGTTATATACTACTCTGAGTTTTGTTGTTGGGGCATCTTGTCGATAAACCCCCCTGTGGGTTAAATAATGACAACCATCTTTTTTAAAAGGGTTATTTGTTACTTCTTCAATGAAGCCTTTCTGTAGCTGTTCTTTGAAGACATCACTGTACTTTTGAATATTATTATCTTGTTTGAGTTTTTTCATTACTTTATATAAATGTCCTTTAGCTACTTTGAGATTATCTCTTAAAGTTGGACAATTTATTTTCCAAGGTAACTCAACAAAATAACTATTGTCTTTGCACTGAATGGTGTCTTCAAATCTTTCTACCATTAACTGATCTTCTGAAGTTTGATTTGTGTCATGTATACCCACAGATTCTAGCAACCATAAAGTTTGAATTGCCTCATCCAGAGTTTCATTTGATAGTGATGAATTAATGTTCTCAGTTGATATAATATTATTCAAAGTGTTGCTATTCTTACAGGTGTTATGTAGGACTGAGTTGAGGCACATAGTATTTGTTAGTCATGAACTATTTTGGTTTAGGTCTAGGTTGTATTTGGATAGGTCACCCAAAGGGGCTATCCCTGATGGAGTCTGATAAGCTATACCATTACCTATCTTTACTATGCCTTTATGAATAAGATTAATATAATCTGCCCCTATTAACATTTCAATGTTAGCTACTGTGTTGTTTGTGATATGTCTATCAGCTATTTTGTAGTGTTTTCCCAAATGATTTATGGTTTGTTCTAGTTTGGGTATAACCAGTTTGTTTTGTCCTACTTTAGAAATAATAACTGCTTCAATTTTCTCTAATTTATTTTCTAAATGTAATTCCAGGTCAATTGTCTTATAGCTATTTTTGTCCGAGTTATCCTTAACAAAGGATGCAATATTGAGTTTTTGTTCATTCGGGTTTGGTGTCAAACCCATTTATTAACTACATTTTGCGAAACAAATGTTTGTTGAGAACAACAGTCTATAAGATATCTCTAATTTATTTTCTAAATGTAGTTCCAGGTCAATTGTCTTATAGCTATTTTTGTCCGAGTTATCCTTAACAAAGGATGCAATATTGAGTTTTTGTTCATTCGGGTTTGGTGTCAAACCATGGGCGCCCGCAGGTAGGGGCAAGGGGGGGCGCTTGCCCCCCCTTGGAAATGCCAAGAAAATATATTAAATATTTTCTAAGAAAATATTTATATCCTAAACTTGCTGAAAAGTATCCAACTGCCTCCTAAAGGGTGAAAAATTTTATTTGTGTGCATGATAAAAGGTTGCAACACTAAACTTGCTTAGAATTAACCTGCTGGTTCCTAAGGGGTCAAAAGTTTTTTGCTTGCTCCGGTCCCTACCTATTAATACATTAAATTTTGCCCCCCCTTGGAAAAAATCCTGCGGGCGCCCATGTGTCAAACCCATTTATTAACTACATTTTGCGAAACAAATGTTTGTTGAGAACAACAGTCTATAAGACATCTCACTGGAGTGGTGCTACCCTCACTATTCAATAAGTCCAAAGTAATAGTTTTCCCTATGGCCAAGGTAGGCCATAAGACCCTTGTAATAGTTTTCCCTATGGCCAAGGTAGGCCATAAGACCTTTATTGTTTGGCCCATGGCCAATGTAGGCCATAAGACCTTTATTGTTTGGCCCATGGCCAAGGTAGGCCATAAGACCCTTATTGTTTGGCCCATGGCCAAGGTAGGCCATAAGACCAAGGTTCAATTGTTATTTGGCCCATGGCCAAGGTAGGCCATAAGACCCTTATTGTTTGGCCCATGGCCAAGGTAGGCCATAAGACCTTTATTGTTTGGCCCATGGCCAAGGTAGGCCATAAGACCTTTATTGTTTGGCCCATGGCCAAGGTAGGCCATAAGACCTTTATTGTTTGGCTCATGGCCAAGTAAGCCATAAGACCAAGGTTCAGTTGTTTGGCCCATGGCCAAGGTAGGCCACAAGACCCTTATTGTTTGGCCCATGGCCAAGGTAGGCCACAAGACCTTTATTGTTTGGCTCATGACCACAGTAGGCCATAAGACCAAGGTTCAGTGTTTGGGCTATGGCCACAGTAGGCCATAAGACCAAGGTTCAGTGTTTGGGCTATGGCCACAGTAGGCCATAAGACCAAGGTTCAGTGTTTGGGCTATGGCCAAAGTAGGCCATAAGACCCTTTTGAGTAACCCATGCAATCCTTGCTTATGTTCAGATAGGTTGAGTGTATTTGTGGCACATGTAAAGAGTACAGTGTATATATACATATATATATATATACACACAGATTTCAAGGAATGCATGTGCCTGTTGAAAAAATCTGTTGAGTGATTCTTCCTTAAAAGAAGAATTGGATGCTTGGAGTTGTATGCATTTTAAATGCTTGTTCACTAATGTTGTTTAACTGGGGATCGTAATGAAATATAGGACAAGAAGAAATTACCAGAGAAGAGAGATCACAGACAAAACAGTCAAGTTTTAAATTTGGTTTAATCCCCCGCAAGTACTTATGTGTTACTCAGGTCTAAGCTTATAAGAGAATGAGACTCCTTAAATGTAAATGTTTCCTAGTTAGGCCCTAGGTTGTAGACCTAATTAGGCTTGATTAGGTTAGGCTTAGGCTAGACCATTTAGCCTAATTCTGCAATTTTTGTTAAGTAAGGTTAAGGTTTGTAAATTCCCCACACACGGACCACCAATGTGAAAAATGCTCTGTATGAATTGGTCCACAATTAACCCACCCCTTATATCTCCAGACTAACTATAGAGTAGATTAAGTCTAGCCCTGTAGGGGTCAGCCTAGAGATTCCGGAAATGGTCCAGAGCGGGCAGATAAATTGAGGTCCACAGTAGGATTCCTCACCAAACTAGGTTAGGGCAATCTACCTTCACCTTTGTTAAGCTATAAGTTGATGCTGGTTCTTAGGCCACAATGTAGGCCTAAGTTGTCTGACCCAGCTTAATTTAATGAGTCTACGTAAAACTGGGTTAAAAACACAATTAGTCACTTACTGCTAGTTATTAGAGAGTCCCTTTTCCCGTCTTGTTTAATTGTTAAGAGCGTACTTGCTGGTGGGGATCTTTCTTCGTTGTCTGTTCTTGTCCCTTCTCCAGTTCCGTCCTCTCGCCCCGTTCCTCGTTTTCGTTCTCCTTTGTCCTCCTTTTCGCGGGGCTTTTTCCACCAGCGTCGTCTTGGTTTTTTTCCTCGGTTGGTTGATCGGTAATGTATATCTATTACCGAGCACGCTCTTGTCACACAGTATATAAATACTAGTGTTGAGAATAACTCTGGTGAGCAACCAATTGGTTTCATCCACCCAGTTATTGACATAAAAGGAATTTAATAATTGTTAGATTAACTACCTACCTACTCAGTGAACCATTTTCGTTACCTCCCAACTACCCACTCATCAGTTTTCCATAGATGCTTCTCCACAAATAGGTATTTGTATGTCCCCACATTTTTTAGTATTGTTTTAGATGCATTTTTGAAAGTTTTGTCAAAAACTGTTTTGGACATGACAGTTCGGGCAGCACCTGTATCTAGTTCTAGAGGAACTGTAATTCCATTTAGGCCTACCTCTACAATATATGGGCCTGTATTATCACCACTTTGCTGCTCATAAAATAGGTACACCACTCCAATGTTCGAAGTATTTCCCTTTTGAGGATTTACACTAGAAATGTTATAATTAGAATTTTACCCCCTTGTTTTCTTTGAAAAACAAACTTTGGCTATGTGGCCTATTTTATTACAGTTTCGGCAAACTGCTTCTTTAAAAGGACAGTTCTTCTTCCAATGGTGTTTTCCACACCCAGTACATGGCTTGGAAGGCTTTTCCTCCTCTTTAGCGTTTGAATTAGTAGGTTTAGTCGTATTTGCCGCATACCTTTTATTTGTTTGTCTAGTAGGCTCATTAGGTCTGCCAGGCCTAGAAGATTTAAAGCTATTTACGTGTTGGGCTTTACTACTGTGACTGCCAAAAGCTCTAACATCTTTAGCAGCTAGGGTGGCCAGACGTCCGGCTTTAGGCGGACAGTCCGCCTTTTGAGCACTCTGTCCTTAGGGTGGCCATTTCCAAATTTCCAAAAAGGAGGACACTGCGTATGTGGCCGTACGTTAACATATATATATGTTAACGTACGGCCACATACGCAGTGTCCTCCTTTTTAAATGGCCACCCTATTAGCAGCTGCTTCTCTAGCCGGAGCTATTTCTACAGCCTGACTAAAAGTTAGGTCCTGTATAGCTAATAGGGCTCTCTGGGTAGACTCCTCTTTGAGACCCATTACAAACCTATCTCTTAGCATTTCATCTAATTTGTAATTTGTCCCCAAATTTACAAGTACGGCTATGGGCTTTTATTCCTGCAACAAACTCTGCAATGCTTTCATTCACAGTCTGATGCCTCGAATAAAATTTGAAACGTTCATAGATGAGAACTATTCGGGGTTTGTAGTGATTGGTTAGGGCCTGTACCAATTCATTATAGGTGCAAGTTTCCGATGCTTTAGGAGCAACTAGGTCCATAACTAAGCCAAACGTTTTAGGGCCTATTATAGTTGGTGGTGGTGTGGTAGTGTAGTGGTTAGCGTCGCTGACTACGAATCCATCGGCCCCGGGTTCGAGACCCGACGGCAGCCGGCGCGCAGCAAAACCCAGCTGTTCATCCTTCCACACAATAAAAAAGTGGTTGGTAGATATATGGGTACCCTAGGTGGCCTAGTGGTTAAGACGCTGGGCTGCTGATGGGGCGTGGTTCGGATTCCACGTTAAACTGTAGGTCTAAGGTGGAGTGAAAAGCTTGACCTTCGTCAGAATGAACAATTCGGGCGGAAGCTAACCAAAGGTACCAAAGGTAGGTACTTTCTTAGCATCAGGAATGGAATTTGCCTCAAAAAAACCTCACTTTAGTGGTATAAGCTTCGAAGTCCTCCCCAGTCTTCGTAGGGGCTTATATGGCCAATCACCGACATGCTACAACAAAACCGATTTAGGCCAAATAATGTGAAGTAGGTTTGATTTGATTTAAATTTGATCTAGTTACTCCCCAGTTAGGGCTGAATAGTAAATTGTATTAGAGTTAGGGCTGAGTAGGAATTAGTATTAGAGTTAGGCCTGCGGGACCTAAGCTACAGTACGGTAGCTTACCCACACAAACCAACCAAATCGGACGACCCACTAGGCTAGGCTACATCCAATTTTTCAAACAACCAAATTGAACCCAATGAGCCAAATTTAATCCAATGAACCAAATTCAATCCAATGAACCAAATTCAATCTAATGAACCAAATTCAATCCAATGAACCAAATTTAACCCAATGAGCCAAATTCAATCCCATCCTCGTCACCAAATGTAATAACTTGGGGTTAGTGACCCCGCTATAGTGACCCCGCTATAGACATTATCCCTAACTATTATTATTTATTGACAACTTTCTACCCCATTTATCACCTTAGAAACATCACCAAATTAAACTTAGCACCAACGATTTAGTCAGATATGAATAACCATGCTCTAATCCAGCCAAAACCAAACGAACAGCCCGCGTTGCTCTGTTTATCCCTCTGTGTTGCCATTCAGCTTTCTTTTAGTGACTTTGGACTATATACATATATATATATATATATATATATATATACAGGGTGGGCCGTAAGTTTCCATACATAGGAAAAATTAAACGTTTGTTTTTATGTTTCAGATACCCTAAGAATATGCGTTTGTACTGATGAAGCAAATTTTTACGTCAATGGAGAGGTTAATCGGCAAAACATACGTTATTGGAGTAATGCTAACCCTAACTGGCTGAGTCCGACGAAGATGCAAGGTGCCGGTAAAGTGATGGTGTGGGCCGGGATATGGGGTGACAGAATTATTGGACCAATTTTTGTCAGTGGAAATCTTAATGCCGAAAGGTATCTTAACATGTTGCAAGAAGAGATTTTCCCATCCCTGCTAAACGAGGAAGGTAACTTCCCAGTTTACTTCCAGCAAGATGGAGCTCCACCTCATTATGGTCTTCACGTGCGTCGGTATTTGGATCAGCAGTTTCCGGATGCTTGGATTGGTCGGCGTGGTCCTGTGGAGTGGCCTCCCAGATCCCCAGATCTCACCCCCCTTGATTTCTATCTTTGGGGGCACTTGAAGGCCATGGTGTATCAGGAAAAGATACGAGACATAAATCATCTAAAGGAACGTATCACCAACGCCATTACAAGCATAACGTCAACTGTGCTAATGCGTGTTCATCAACAGTGGGGAACACCTATTGAAATGTGTTTTCAAAACAATGGCAACCATGTAGAGCATATTACAGTATATAAATAAAAATGGTTGTCCATAAAAAAATGTTTATTTTTCCTATTTATGGAAACTTACGGCCCACCCTGTATATATATATATATATATATATATATATATATATACACGTCACCTCAACCATAAATAGTGCCCCTTTTATTTTTTTCTTAATTTTATGCTACTGAGGCCTAAAGTAGGCGTACATCGAGTCAGCATCCCTGAGGTAGGACCTAATAGGACCTCCAAGTCCATAAGGTTGTTTTAGTGTAGCTTAACTTAGGCTATAAGTTAAAGTAGGCCCTCAAAGCTTGGCCGTTCAAGACTTAGCTGGGATTCTGAACCCAATTAAAATAAATAAAATAATAGGGAGGTGGCTGGGAATTTCCTGAGGGGCTTCAAGCCCTCCTCTTCTCAGCGTGATCGACGTTTTGAGACCGCCCTGATGTGCTTGCGTATTGGTCATACACTCATACTCTACTCACGAATGGCCAACTTATGACGGGGGATCTTGCCCCCTCGTGCACTTGCAGCACTCCCCTCTCCGTTTCACATTAACTGTTTGTCCTGCCTTCGCCGTTGCTCGCTCCCAGTTCCTTTCCCCTTCAGACTCCGCTCTCACGCTTTCTCTTTTGTTGAGTGACTTCACCATACCTGTACCGAAGGAGATGCTCTTCTCCTTTCTCCGTCAGACTGGCCTTCTGCCGTGTATTTACTGTCTCGGGTATAATTTCTTCCTCCCTTTGCTGTTCGTAGTCCTTTCTCCCTCTTTGCTCACGTTCTTTAGCTGATCATCTTCTCTTCTTCCTCTCTCACCTCCTCCTTGCGTTCTCTCTAGTTTCGTTTCAGCGCGATATGACCTCGGAAGTCGGAGCGCCGGTGAAGCACTGCTACTCCTTCCTTCAGTAATTACAGCAGTTTCAACCTTGTAGAGTCAGTGATTCTTCTCACTAATCCCACTGAAGGCAGACGTTCTCTATCCGCCTCTGAAATGTTCCACGAAATGTTTTTATTAACATCAACTATATTACTTTTTCTTCCGAACTAAAAAGGTAAACGGTACCTGAACGTAAGGTGGGCGCGACCCAAGGGTCACCTGAATCAGAGCAGAAAGGGCAAGCGGCCCCAACTCCACCCAATGCCACGGATCTGACGTAAAGCTTAGGTCCCCATCACACAACCTTAAATGTTGTGAGCAATCGCATCATTATTACTACTACCAAATGACAACGGCCGGGAACGAACAGGCGGAGGCACATCGTTCAGAGTCCACCATCACAACCACCGAGCGTCCTCTGCCGAACTACACGTTTAACTTCTTCCCATCCTTTTATTTAGGTGCCTTATAAATCATAATTTAGGTAATCTGCATATTCTAAATTAATACTTCTTACTCATATATTTATATATTAACCAATCAAACTCCCATTACAATGCTATTTTTTAATTAAACCGAGAGCCCAGTAAAGCCTAAAACAAAATAAAATAATTAGTAGCCCAGTTTATTGTTAAAACTGTTACAATATTTATCAATGAAAGTATTTGTGTATATTCATGTCTAAATTCAATTTTGGTCAGTTCACATCCACGCCCTCTACCAGTTTGGGAACTGCGCTACGTCCACGCTGAATGTTATGCCCACTACTCGCATCTCTTTTGCCGTCAACGTACCCAAACAGAGAGCAGTAGTTCGTCTCCTATTTCGGTAGCTTTGTAAATAGCTTAAGGGTAACACTCGATGACAAAAAAGAACTTTTTTTTGTCACATGAACAAAAATGGGTGGATCTTATAGGTTTTTTACTGCTGAGTTAAAAAATAACCAAAATTTGTCTATCACACACCAATATTGAGTGAATCGAAAATGAAATTTGGACTAATTTATAGACGTAATAGCAATATCAAAGTAAAAAAATGCATATTGAGCTCGCCTAAAATGTTCAGTGAGCGAAATCAAGTGAGTAACTGACAAATGAAAGTCAACAGTGACGAGCAGCAGCTTATAAGCAGAGGAGCAAGGGGCAGACCCCGCCCCCTTCCTATTCTTACGCAAATCCTAAGTAATGTAAATTAGTGTGTCACTCTAAAACTGCGGATGATAGAAAAATTCCGTTTTCATTTGTGATCAACGTAAAAAATTACATATAGTCAGTGGTGGGCACGCGCAACGATTTTTGTAGCGCCGCAGCCGCAACCGCAACTCTGCTGAAATAGTTGCGCCGCACGCGCAAGCGCAACCCTTTTCAAAAAGTTGCGCCGCAAGCTCAAGCGCAACCAAAAATGTTGCGCCGCAACTTTTTGCGGCGCAACTGCCCACCTTTGCATATAGTTCAAGTAAAAATATCTCTGTGACAAACTTTGTTGACCAGTGTAATTAGCCGACTTAAAACTGATATTTTATAAAATTCTATTATAAAATATAACGATCACTTGGATAACCTCGACAGGGTCAAGTAGCTTCGTATTTTCCAAATGTAATATTAAGAGTCTTCCAGACGAAGTTGTTTTACACGATGTTTTACTAGGGCTGGGCATCCAGGATCCCGAAAGTGAAGTAGACAGCTCATTTCTTAGGAAAACTGTCATCGATCTCCCGGGATTTCCCGGTATTCTATTTTCAGGGGAGACTTTTAAACAATTTTATTATGACCTTATGGCTAACCTTACAGTGGATTCTCGGGCTAACCTTAGAGTGGATTTCTCGAGCTAACCTTAGAGTGGATCTTAGGGTCTTTGTTAGCCTTAGCTTCTGTAGATCTGTAGAAGTGTATGAAGTTACTTTTTTGGGATGAAATACCACGGGAGGGAGAGGTTCATTCTGCATGAATTATATATATTTCTACTCGTGATATTCTCCGTTCTTCCTCCTCAATCTTTGTGGCGGGACTATTAACACTATGACACGCTCTCTCTTGTTTTCTGTTGTATACGCCTCCGGATTAATTACGTCATCAAACCTTAAATCGCGAACAAATAAAGCGATTTTTTTTTTGTATACAGGAAGGAGGGGCCAAGAGCAAATGTCCGCAAAAGCGGCCCCCCGCCCCTCACGATAGAAAAGAGAAGTGCCAAAATCAAGGTGCGGAGTTTTCGAGATGCCTAGACACTGCATTTGAAAGATTGGGAGGTCATAGACAGGAGGAAAGATAGATTGAGGAAGATTGTTCCAGAGTTGGGCAAAATAGTGGCTTTTGTGTATTTTTAAAGCTTTATAATTGGTTTCCTAATTAACGAATGACTTTGGTTTTCAAGTATATATTAAAGGCCTTATCTTATCATACTTATCATACCATTTTAATTAAGCTAAAGTTTGCATTTGTGAACGAGCTATGCATTAAACCACAGAAATTAAAGTGGTCATTATGTAGTAGTAGCCATTCATTTATTCTTTCAATGAAACTTTATTATAATTTTGTAATCATATTTATTTGGAATATTCCCAACTTTTTGAAACAGTTTGGCTTCAACAACCACCACCTATCCTTTGGAAACAAAATTTCCAGTCTGGGTTTGTTAAATATGCATTTTAAATGTTTCTTAATCTTGGCATTAAAGCTTAAGATTGTATAAAACTAGATTCAAAGGGAGGAAATATTATTATTATTATTATTACTGTCACTGTTTGAGTAATTATCTGACAATTTTATGTATATCGTTATTACATGAGATATCATTAACTGAAAAAGATCATTTGTATACGAAGGAGAAAATGATTGTAGCTTAATGAAAAAATCAGAGAAATTATGAAAATAGAAAAGAGTATAATAAAAATGCTGATGAATTATGGGAAGCGGAGTTCATATATGATTTTGTGGAAACTATATTTTAAATTATAATTATTATACAACAAACAAAACATCTTTGGGATCTTTTCCGTTTGACTGCCGCCATTGAAACAATTAAACTTTTTGTATTTTGTATTTTAACTGAAATGTCTTGATGATACAAAATAAGTTACTTTATAAAAAAGCTTTTCTTAATTTCCCCTTCAAATTTTGTTTCTTATAAGCAATTTTAATTACTTTCAAGATCCATGCTTAATTTTTAAGTTTTAATCGTGTACTCAGAAAAATAAGGGGATCACCTGAAGATCAGAGCCTCCAGCCTTCTTTAGTTAGCTTTATAAGGCTAACTAACAAAAATATCACGACCTAACCTAACCAATCGTCAAGGTCGTACAGTTGACCTAACGATTGGTTAGGTTAGGTCGTGATATTTTCGTTAGTTAGCCTTATAAGGCTAAGTAAAGAAGGCTGGGGGCACTCGCCTCTTATGTTTCAATGGCGGCAGTCAAACGGAAAAGATCCCATCTTTGTTGCGGATCATTCACAATCCATAGCCACTTAACCTAACATACAAGTACAATCTTACGTATTTATACACTGAACGTAATACAAAAAAAGGCCAACATAGTCACTTAACCTAACATACAAATACAATCTTATTATAACACAACTTAATATGCGTATATAACCTTTGCTACATTACAAAAATAAGGTATTGTAAACCAGGAGTTGTCTGAACTAACACTGCCATATAGGTGAGAGGTACACAGTATCTGAAGACGGGACATTGCACAATAACACATTAGAGCTGTTTTGGACCCTAGTAATGGAATTATATATATTCTTCCGGATTAACATTTTGCTGGTAGGCAGGTTACGCGTAGTAAACATAAAACTGGCACTGCACCATTTTGGTTCCTTACATAGCATACGAAAAATATTATTATAAGAAACAGAGCAGCTCGTGAGTAATTAATTACATGACCTAAGTATTTACATGTGTCTCTGACAGGTATTGTCTGACCATTCATTTCAAAAGACCCACATGATAAATGTTTCAGTAGATTACACTTAAAAATCAAAATACAACTCTTTGCCCCATTATAGGTGATGTCATTTTCTATACCATATTGTTCATATATCTCTAATAGTACTCTCAGCCATGGGGAGAGGGTGACAGAAGAACAAGGTCATCAGCATACATTAAATGATTAATTTTTTCCTTTCCAATGACACAGCCAATACGTGCAGTTTTTAGTTCATTGGTAAGGTCATCCATGATTATACAGAAACAATAAGGTGATAATATACCTCCTTGCCTAACACCATTAGTTACCTTAAAACCTGGTGATACACTGCTTTTCCATCTTACAAACATGGTCTGCTCTGTATACCAGAATGCAAGTATCGTAAGTATATATTTAGGTACCCCTCGACACAAGAGTTTCTTAAAAAGTTTGTGATGGTTAACTCTATCAAATGCTTTTGATGCATAAAAAAAAAAACAGGAATATACATTGCTACTTGACATCTTGTACTTTAGGACGGCTTCCTTTAGCCTATAAATACACATGTTTCGCTCTAAAACGAAACTAATTGTCATAAGTCTGCAAGTAAGTACTTATCCTATTATAAATGACATATTCTAACACCTTAGAAAGTATACTGGTAAGTACTTATCCTATTATAAATGACATATTCTAACACCTTAGAAAGTATACTGGCAAGTGCTATTGGCCTATAATTATTCTTATCACAGATACTAGCACCCTTATTTTTAACAACTGGCAACAACACAACTCACAAAATGGACTGTGGCAAGTACCCATGTATCATACAGCTTGTGAAACACATTGCAAGTATAGGTATTATACAAAGCTGGGCACAAACCGTTAATCCGTTAATCGTTAATTAACGAAGTTAACTTTTTCGTTAACGATTTAACTTTTAAGTTAACTTTGAAAATCATTATCGGACTAATTAACTTCCGTTACATTTAACTTCCGTTAACTCAAGTCCGTTAACCCCAAAAATTCATAAATAAACGTTTAAAAGTTTCTATTATTTTCAGTGCTGAGCAGGTGCGCAATTAATCCGCCACTGTTAATAGTGATGAACGAATTTCCATTTCCGCAGTGCAAAATCAGGCGATATATTTGTTTCCGTCGCCACAATTTGTGTCTTACCAAATATGGTAGTTATTTATGGCATTGGTTTGAGCAAAACATGGTCGACTGTAAAATCAGGCGGAAAGATTTGCCATTTGAGTTGAATGTTTCAACTTCTTTCAAGAAATATCACGAGCATTTTAAGGCACTTTCAATAATATATATGTAACAATTACAACAAATAACTACATTCGTTTCATTTGCAGTCTGTCTCTTGCGCAACATGTTTGTGCTAGTGAATATTTAAAAATAATCGTTGTCAAGTAAGTCATGTATATTTATATATGTCTGTGAGTACCTTATTAGTAGTCTCCTTGATACATTTCAAGAACCATAAAACTGATCAGGTAAGATTTCAATTCTCATGTCACTTTGATGACATAAATTAAGTCAATTGATGTCTTACAATGGGAGCGTTTTCACCTCATCTGGTTGGACAAGTATGACAACACCAAGGTCGCCAGGGTGAGGAAAAGCATGGAGGGTACAGTCGAGGAGGCCATGAACAGCAGTCCAACGAAGTGGGCAGCAACAATGAGGAGGAGGAGGAGGAGGATGACTTCTTCAGTGCTGTCATCCAGACAAAAGAGAGCAGCAGAAGTCACAGGTCACTCAAGGGCAAGGCCCAGAACTTGGTCAAGACCTGGCTGGAGACCAACTCTAAGGACCTGCTGACAGATGCTGCCTTCTTGGGTGAGTAAGTGTTGGTGGACTTGTTCATCAAGTTCAACACAGCCATCCCCTCCAGTGCTGCAGTGGAGCGTTTGTTCTCTATGGGCAAGGACATCCTGAGGGCCAAGAGATCATCCCTGTCTGATGAAAACTTTGATATGCTAATTTTCATGAAGGGCAACATGCATCTCATGGACAAAATGGAGAACGAGAAGAAGAGGGAAAATTAAATTATATATATATTGTGTTTTTCATTTTTTTTATAATAAAAGTTAACGTTAACGGTTTATCGGTAACTTCCGTTACATGTTTAACGAATTAACGGATTAACGGTTAACGAAGTTAACTTTTTGGTTAACGGATTAGCGGTTAACGAAGTTAACTTTTTGGTTAACGGTGCCCACCACTGGTATTATACGAGGTCTACATTTTAAATGTTCTGCTTGTATGCCATCTAGGCCACAACTTTTATCATCATCTAACAATCTAACTTATGAATAGCCTGCCAGATTTCTGCGTCATTAATTAGTAGCTCCTCAGAGCGTTCTACATTTAGTCTCCCCCCCCCCCCCCGCCCCCTACCCGAGACCATTAAATAGGGCTTCATAATGATTTTTCCACAGTTCGCCATCAGTTCCATGAAGCCCTATTTTTGCATCATGTACACCCTCTATTACATTTGGCAAGGTAAGATTACTATTGTTAATTTTTAACCTCCTTCCAAAATTCCCTACTGGAAGTATTGCTGTTGCCTAATTTTTTGGCTAGAGATTCTCTTCATTTTTCCTTATAAATCTAAGAGCATCCTTGAATCTAGCACGAGTTCTATTTTTCAGTTGGAAGAGTTTCCCCTGCTTAGGTTTCCCCATAGCAACCCATTCCACGAATCCATTTTTTGCTACATCATAGAAATCAGCACAGTATTCTGCCCACCGTGGATTGACATTTACTTTTCCCCATTTTTTATTCTTAAAGCTACATCCACTCGCAGCCTTAATGTTAATGGCATGTTCAAGCTCACCATAATACTTATTTAAGAGATCTATATGTTTTACATCATCACAGGAGGGATTCCTACAAGCCAAAGCTTCTGCAGGAATCCTACAAGCCTTAGTAGTGCATCAGTCTGCACTGTATAGTAATCTACCTCAGAGTGACTAAGATTTGACCAATTAACCTCAATCAGCATTATCACAGTCATTGTCTAAGTCGGGTGCTACCATACAATCATGCCCTACTACAAATAGGATATGATCAGATTCAAATACATCATAAAGTATGGACATGCTATTGATTATATTATAACCATCGTGGGAGGCTATACACTCAGTGGTCTAGCACGAGTGAGTCCCCTAGGCATCACTAACATATGTAAATGAGTCATTAGGGAGTAGCAATTTACTGGCAAGTTTGTAGTCGCATGACTCACAGTAATTGATAAGAAGCTTAGCAAAATCCGAACTAGGTTTAGTGACATTGCTGTTAAAATCACCAACCACTACAACACATGAAGAGTCCAGCTCCTCCAGCAGTCTATTTAGTTTACAGAGTCTATCTAAAAATACCTCCTCATTTTCAGCACACTCATAAGGCATATAAACATTGAATATATACAGGGTGTACATAAAGTCAGGATCTATTTTTGTGAAGTACTTGAAAATTATATGGAATTCAATCATAAAATGATAGTGGTAACATTTATTAAATAATTAAGAGTAGGATTCGACGTGACGCCCATCAGTATCCCTGCACAGCTCAAATCGTTCCGCAGCATTTCTAAACACATTCTGGAGCATTTGCAGGGTTATGTTATCTGCAGCAGTTCGTATACGTGTACGTAAGTTTTCAAGACTCGTAATCTTCGTCTGATAGACGTGCGATTTGATAAAGCTCCATGCAAAGAAATCTAAAGGGGTTAAATCTGGTGATCTCGCTGGCCAAGGTCTGTTGTTTCCGCGTCCGATCCAGCGATTTGGAAAACGTCCATTTAGATAATCCTGAACAATTTTGGCATAGTGACAAGGAGCACCATCATGTTGATAGACGACGGGGATAGGATTGTTAGTACCGTCGTCTATCAACATGATGGTGCTCCTTGTCACTATGCCAAAATTGTTCAGGATTATCTAAATGGACGTTTTCCAAATCGCTGGATCGGACGCGGAAGCCAGATTTAACCCCTTTAGATTTCTTTGCATGGGGCTTTATCAAATCGCACGTCTATCAGACGAAGATTACGAGTCTTAAAAACTTACGTACACGTATACGAACTGCTGCAGATAACATAACCCCGCAAATGCTCCAGAATGTGTTTAGAAATGCTGCGGAACGATTTGAGCTGTGCAGGGATACTGATGGGCGTCACGTCGAATCCTACTCTTAATTATTTAATAAATGTTACCACTTTATCATTTTATGATTGAATTCCATATAATTTCCAAGTGCTTCACAAAAATAGATCCTGACTTTATGTACACCCTGTATAGTATTTTGTTGTCAATAGTTAGTTTTATGGCTACAACACACTCATATTTATAACTAATGGGCTCTATAAACCTATCCAGCTGTGAGTGCCACATTATAGCTACACCTTCCTTCCTATTCTGTATGCCCATAGTAATAACTTCACTATCATCATTGGGTGAGTTAGCTATTCCCCTGTAGTTAGGCTTAATATTGTTTAAATTTTTGCACTCTTGTTTAGAGAGCCAAGTTTCCTGAAAGCAAGAAATGTCATGTGCAGGTAGAAGTTTATTGATCTCACTGTCAGCATTGACTTTGCGGCCTCTACAGTTATAGTTAATAACACTGAGTTTGTGAAACGGCCATTATTTTTATACACACTATCACTGTTCTCACTTGGTGTCTCCCTAGTATTGCATGGTGGAGTCTGCTTACGCGTATTTTTGTGGACTGGGTTTTTCCTGAAGTTCATGTTATATCAACTACAGTAGAATCCTTCAGGCCCCATAAATACAGACAGGGACGTAACTAGGGTTTAGAAATTAGTGAGGTCCAGATTTTTTTCGAGCGCGGCGGGACGAGCAAAATTCAGACCAAAATGACATCTACAAACACAACCCAAGCTATACACTAAACACAAAACGCTCGACGCTCCCTCTTTTCAAAAGAAAAGCGGTAATATGCGTTTCGTACACGGAGAACGGTTCAGTCTTTTTTTTTTTTTTTAGGAAATAATTACCGAGGTCCGGACCTCGGTGACCTCATAGGTAGTTACGGCCATGAATACAGAGGGGTCCTCACATTCTGCCTTAATGTGAAAAGAGCTGTAGGTATCTGGTCGTTTAATTTGGAGCAGGTAGTCCCAATTTTCGTCATTTCACGCAGGTCTTCTAGTTCTAAAGCAGATTGGTCAGGTGGGAAGAGGGAGGCAAATACATGGGCCTGCTGAGATATTTTAGCCGTGGTTCTCTTCTGGATGGAGGGGGGTTCTCAGAGTCGTTTCTTTTTCTGACGCAAACTCCTTTTACTAACTGTTGTCCACCCATGCCTTACATTCTGCTCACCAGGGTGACTAGCTACCAAGCAGGTTTGAATAGTCCCCTTGAGGCATGGCCACATTACTAATGGTCTCAGTACATTGCCTTCTGTTGCAGTTAATTTGTTGTTTGTGTTGGAGATTCATCATATATCAGACTATACAGTTCAGGGTAGATACGTATTACCTGCTGCCCACTGTTAGGATGGTTGTTCGTGTTCGTACAAGTTTTTATATGATTGGACTTTTCTTTCAGAACTTGAGAGTAAAGTACTTTACCGTTTTCTCCCTCTTCTAGTTTGGATATACAGCTCTGCTGAGCTGAAAGAAATGGTATGAGAATAGGAGCGGCAAACCTCCTATCCTGAGGATCACTATGCTGTGTCGTGGTAATGGCGATATTTCTGTCTGTCTGGGCAGTTTGCCTGCTGCTCATCTCAGCTTCCAAGTCTGAGATCCTAAAGGTCAGTTTTCTGTGTTCCGAGGTTATGCTGCTACATATATCTTTTAGCTCTCTGTTTTGGCCATACTGGGTATGCAGGCCACCTTTCAATAGCTGCAAAACAGTTCATATATTTGGGAAGCACAAATCTTTAATTAATACCAGGCCCGATACAATCCCCGTCGAGGCGGGCGTACCTGGCTATGCGAAGTGGAGTACAAGAAACCACCTCTCTACGTCACCAAGCCAACTCGAGAGGAGGGGGCGACAAGTTTGGCCTTAGTGAAATGAGAAATCATCGCGCAGAACATATGAAACGTTGAAAGGCCTAACTTATTTGAGAAAATAGCTTCGGAGGTTGCCTAACTTAACGTAGGCTCAGGTGTGACAAGCTCTATAACACTGTTTTTATATGTATTTGTGGGCGCTGAGTCCAAATCTGGCCTTGGTTTGTGTGTATCATCAATGGTTTCAGAGATAATCCATTTTTCATGTTTTACCAGTATAATGTTATTATAGGCGCAGCAATATCAGAATAATCAGGAATTGTTGAGAACAATCTGGATGTTCGTTGACAGTTTCTTGCTCTAGAAATTGCCCGAAACTTCCACTGTGCTATATAAAGAAGAGCGCAGAGTCTGAGAAGTCAGTAAGTGTGAGCACACAAAGAAAGCAGGTTGTTTGTCTGGTGGTTACCAGCACTGAGGTACTGTGTTTCTGTGCTTCTCTGTGCTGACGATTTGAGTGTTATCAATTCTTTTTTATCGCGAACATTATTTCAGTGTTGTGAATACATCTTTTTTCTGGAATCTGTAATCTGTTGCAGATTTAATAACTCTTCTCTCTATATCTGCAGGTTATGATTAATGTAGTACAGTTTGGTAAAGAGAATGGCAACTAGAGCTTGTAAACACTCGCCGGATATATTCTGCTACGTTTGTGGGTATTACATAGGCCCCAAGCAAGTATCGCACAAGATTGTGAAAGGCACCAAGTTCTGGATCGCGTATCGGCTCTATTTTGGTATACCTATGGATGACCAAGATAAGCCCTGGGCACCCCATGTGATCTGTGGAAGCTGCCGCTCCACACTTGAAGGGTGGCTGCGGGGAGTACGCAAGGCAATGCCCTTTGCGGTACCCAGAATATGGAGAGAACGAGAGCCACCACGACGATTGCTACTACTGCATGATAGATGTTTCTAAGTACAGGAAAGTTAAAGGAAGGCAGACTCTTCAGTATCCAAGCCAGTGGCGGCTCATGACTTTCAGTTATGGGGGTGCTGCCTCAGAAATTGCGAACAATTGTGTCGATTATATATATATATATATACAGTATATATATATATATATATATATATATATATATATATATATATATATATATATATATATATATATATATATATATATATATATACAGGGCGTCCCAAAAAAATGTATACACACTTTAAATACTTATAAAGGCAGTGTTTATTACAATACATTTCATTTTCAAAATGTAATAGAATCTACAGACATTATTTAATTGTTTTGTCAACGCCTGTTTTCAAACTGACGTCCGTTCTGGTCCAGGCACTGCTGATAACGCGAAGCAATGGAATCGCAAACATCACGAAACATTTCGTTTGGTATTTGTGTGCATTCTCGTTCAATGGCTGCTCTCAATTCAGCGACTGTTGCAGGTTTTATAGCGTAGACTTTGTCTTTTAAGTATCCCCATAAAAAAAGTCTAGTGGTGTGAGGTCTGGTGAACGCGGAGGGTATTCTACGAAACCCCTTCGTCCAATCCACATCCACATCGTGCCAAGTACCACTCGCAATACTCCACTCTTCGGTCCGGATCATCATCATCTTCATTAATAGCATGGACTAATCTTGGAATGTAACTTTTCCATTGACAGCGCTTCAAAATGCGTTGGACAGACGATTCTGAAATTCCTACCTCACGACTCGCTTGCCGCACAGATTTTCTTGGACTTTGGTGATACGTTTCCAGTACTCTTTCTTGCTTTGTGGGGCTTGTCGATGTTCGTGGTCTTCCGGAACGCTTCTTGTGGACATTCTGAACAGTTCCATCGGCTTCAAACTTATCTCTAATTCGAGTGATGGTAAGTCGCGTTGGTGGATCTGTTTGAAACTCCCTCCTAAACTGTCTTTGCACTTCAACTGCGTTTTCACACTTCCAGTAGCATTTTAGAATTAATTTCCTTTGTTCAAAGCTTAGTCTGACTGCCATTATTAATTCTAATGGGTTTAACTTGGAAAGAAAGAAACATCAATTGAGCTATCAGCTGTTAAAGTGTGTATACATTTTTTTGGGACGCCCAGTATATATATATATATATATATATATAAATATGAGAGAGAGAGAAAGTCGAATAGATAAATAGATAACTACTCACTACTCAGTCATAAAAATACGTAAAATAGTATAAAATCAATTATAGGGTACTTACGCTTAACGGGTAATTTCGAATTTGCCAAAAATTTTATTTATAAACAAATTCCATTCTTCTGTTTTTATTCTGAGCGAAAAAATATTCTAAGAAATGAAAGCTATATATTGTAAATAATCCAATTATTATATAATTAACTTCAATCTCACGACAAAAAATAAATGATAACGAATCATTGATAAATGCAATTCGGAAATTAAATTTCGAATTGGCAAACGATACAGCAACACAACTACCACGTCAAACAAACAAATCGGCACTGCTCTGTCCACAGTGCTTTGGATCCTCTTAAACCCGCGATTCTGACTCGCTCTTCGTACGTCCACCACCGAGGTTTCAAGCGTTTCGAACAAAATCTGGAACTGTTAAGTACGCAGTTCTACGGGAACGCTGAAGCTACTTTCGTGATTCATTCGTTCGGCATTGAAATAGTTTAAGGAAAAAAGGATATAATCTGATTTAAAAACTCAAAGTTCATTGAAAAAAAACAATCAGAGAGGCTATTTTAAATATTTAAATATAAAGATCATAAGATCATGGGGGTGCTGCAGTTCCACAGTGCCTACCTGCGAGCCGCTCCTGATATTCCAAGCATAGCGTCGTCCATAGCTCCTGTACCACATGGCGAAGGTCTTCCAATACCACGTCCACCAGAACAGGTATCTATCCATTACTTTACCGTCTGTATTTACAGACTGTGGGTCATTATGTGTCGATTTTTCTTAGTGCTGATGCTCTTCTACATATATAGCTATGCCTATATTTTGTTTCTTTGCTTTGCAGGTTGAAAATGAGGATGCAGCTAGCTCATCTGAGATGTCGGCTGGAGAGGACAGTCATGATGAAGAATATACAGTAACTTTCAGTACAAACCCTCACTTTCCAAATCAGAGGGAATTGTACGACTTAATTAGAGATTTGGGTCTGACGAAATCAGGGTCTGAGCTTCTGACCTCCAGACTCAAAGAGTTTGCAAGGTTCTACGATGTCAATGGCTCTCTCTGTTATTGCAGCGAGGTTAATGGTCTATTCACAGCTATTGGGTTAACACATATACCCTCAGAGTGGCGCCTGTTTATTGACAGTTCAACTCGGAGTTTAAAAGCTGTTCTACTCCACAATGGGAACAAATATCCATCTATACCAGTTGCACATTCTATTCAAATGAAAGAGGACTATGAAAATGTCAAACAACTGCTCACTCAAATCAGGTATGAACAATATAACTGGGACGTGTGTGCTGATTTCAAAATGATTGGTTTCCTGTTAGGTTTACAAGGAGGGTTTACTAAATATTCATGTTTTCTTTGCCTGTGGGATAGCAGGGCTTCAACTGAGCACTATAAAATAGTTCAGTGGCCTCCACGTGAAGGATTGCAACCAGGAAAGTACAATGTACTCAGGGAACCTCTTCTGAAGCCTGACATAGTTCTGCTACCACCTCTCCATATTAAGTTGGGTCTAATTAAGCAGTTTGTAACTGCGTTAGAGTTTGGAGGGGAAGTTTTCCAACAGATTCGGGTCATGTTCCCTAAACTTTCTGAGGCCAAAGTCAAGGCTGGCATCTTTGTAGGACCACAAGTCAAGGCGCTGTTGAATTCAAAGAACCTTGAAGCCAAGATGACTCCGATCGAAAAAGAGGCTTGGTGTGCTTTCCGTGATGTGGTTCCTGGGTCTTTAGACAACCATAAAGCACCAAACTATAAGGAGTTAGTGTCAAACTTGATTAAGTGCTATGGCAAAATGGGATGCCGTATGTCTTTAAAATTACACTATCTGCATTCACATCTAGACTTTTTTCGTGATAACCTGGACGATGTGAGTGAAGAACATGGCGAAAGATTCCATCAAGATATTCAAACGATGGAAAAAAGGTACCAGGGCCATTGGGATGCTTCCATGATGGGAGACTACGTATGGTTGCTGATCAGAAGGGATAAGAATGTTTATGCGCAGAAGTCGCGTTCTTCAGTGCATTTTTAAGGAACGCACACTGCATAACGACGCTTGTTATTCTCTTATCGGTTCTCCTCATGATATATATTATATCCTTTGCACCATTTTGGGTTTGTCAAACAATTTTGGCTCAATAAACATTAATTTCCAATAGTGTTTTTATTTTCAGAAAATATTTATGTTAGCCTTCTTTATATACTTTGCCATACGAAAAGTGTGATAACCTATATTTTCGAAACGGTTGATGATAGAGCAAAACCAATATCATTTTTGGAATCAGCGCCCCGAAATCATTAAGAAACTACAGAAAAATCACAATAAACAGAAATTTTTTCAAATTTTGTTACCCAGTGTAATTGGAAGGAATTGACGTAGAAACTCGTAATGGGTATCAACCAACAGGAAATTTAATAAAGAAAAACCATTAGTGGATATCGGCTAAGAAATGAATAGTTCAGTTAGGAAACGTCGAAAACTATGAATTTTTAAAAGCCAAATCCACCCAAGAGTTTGAGCCTCGTTAGTACACAAATAATAATAATAATAATAATAATAAAATGATATACTCAGTATCATAATACTTTTAATATATACGTGAAAACGAGGCCACTTTTTAATTAGGAAACTAATTATGCTGCTTTAAAAACATGCAAAAACTATTTTGTCCACTCGCTTTGTTGGTCCAAAATTAAAGATTCATAACATTTTAGTCCGGAGGCGTATAGAAGATCTTAATTTGGAACAATTTCCATTTCTGGAGGTTTCCCTTCTTCCTCTACCATATCTAAAGACGTTACAAACAACTACCTTTTTTTTTGCTTCCAAAATATTCCTTTTATTGCTGATGACATATCTTACGCAAATTTGTCTTCCTATTTTGAAAGGGGAAATTCTTCAACCTTTCTAATGACTAAATAAAAATGAACAGCTCCACTTCCAGACCTAAGATCCTCTTGAAGCAACTGGGCAAGTTTCTTACTGCACAGTGCAGTTTGTATTCTGGGATAAACTGCATTTAGTCTTTGAGGCTTTTCGATAACACAGGCCTGCAATGGTTTTGGTGTCCGAAATATTTTATCACTTGTATAGTAATTTTTGCACGCCGATTCCGAAAATATTTATTTTTCGACATCACGTACAGATTTTTCCACAAAATGTCATATTTCATATAAGCATGTATTACATAAGTTATATTTCACACTACATATAAGCATATTTACAATATTACGAATACAAGTAATTTTCATAAAAAATGATTCAATTCAATTTTAATTAAAAACTACTGCCTATAAATGCTTCCAGATCAGAAGTGACGTCATAGCGTCTTCTAGAATATTTGAGAAACGCACCGCTAGTATAGAAGTAATTGACAAGCTACGAGATGAGTCTGTCAAGTGCGTGCGAGGTTATAGTTCTTCATTATTCAAAGGTGTGCGGCAGGGCCGGATTAACCATTAAGCAAAATAAGCCCGTGCTTAGGGCATCAAGGGAAGGGGGGCACCACAAAAATTTTCCATTGTCGGATTTACCATGGATTTATTATACTATTATAATCGCGGCTTATAGCCTATAAGCTGTTGAAAACTGAATTATATATATTCATATATAGTATTTTTTTTTTTCATTGTTTGAATTTGTAGTGAACAACAACCCTTTTGAGAGAATAAATATATTTCGTTGTAATCACACACTTTACGCTTTGCGTTATTATTTTGTTTATATCAAATCTTTGAGCGCCATATTAAAAATACATAGAGATTAAATATTTTCGTGTGCTATAGGAAGTTATTCTGAACGTGTGATTTGTGCATATAATATAAATATATATTTTACATAATCATTTGGTATTGTTTTACAGAAAGATTTAGGTTTATAGAATTGTAATATAAATTAATATTAAAATAAAAGAAACTATAAACTCTCTATATTGCTGTTGTATCAAGTGATGTTTATCACGGCCATTATAATAATAAGATATACTGACCTAAGTTAATTAGCGTTGAAGAAATTTATCTGTTGCTCTCTCTTCTTCTCTAGGGTAAGTCTATGAAGTGTACTTTATTTGTATATATAACAATATTTTATCATACACGTATCTTTATTTTATAATTTATTTATCTATTGTCATAACAGTATAAAAGAATTTAGATTGTAATAACCAAAGTGAATAATTTGTAATGTATATATAACATCAAACGTAGTTAGGACAATTTAGGCCCTAAGCAAACGTTCATATTTCCTATAATTAAATATTGTGTTTTAAATAAATAAATAAATGTAAATATAAAATGTGGCTCGTTAATAGTGAAATGTTAATATTGATATTTTTATAGATTGCGTATTATTAATTCTAATGTTAAGTATTTTTATTTTATAGGTTTCGGTTCCTTCTTTCGGTTCCTTCTTTTGGTTCCTTCTTTCGATTTGATTTGTATTCAACATTTCGAGTTGATATTTCGGTTGAGTTATATTTAATTGCCACTTATATTTAAATTGCCACTTTGGTTGTGTACGGTTCCCATTTTGTCTTTCTGAGAATAAAAGAACAAAGCCAAGATTGTGATATGTGTAACTGTGTTGATTGCCACATAATATACAAATAAAATATTCTTTTTATTTCTGTATTTTACAGACCCCAAGAACCAAGATGAAACGTGTTCAGTTAAGTGGTGCACAAAAGCGAAAACTATCAAAGAGAAACAAGAGAAGACTTTGGATTTAGAGTCCAAGACTGCAAAGCTGACTGATTTCTTCACACAAGTTCCACGACCACAACGTCAACATGATATACCGATTCTGAATCAAAACCAATCTCCGTCATCAGAAGTGGACACAAATACCACTTTGATCACTTCAAAATCAAAATATGATGACGTTGGAATCACCGAGGTGTCACAAGCAGGTTCATCTACCACATGTCTCACTACTGATCTCACTTTGCCTGTAAATTCTCTTGATACCTCTACTGCAAATGTTGATTCAAGTTGCTTTACAAGACATTCTGGGGTTGAAATAATTGCTGAAAATGAAAGTTTAGTGGACCATGGTGATGGTGGTGAAATGAATCAGTCTGCAGAAGATGAAGTAAATATAGCAAAAGATCCAGGGTTGTGGCTTGATTTCTCTGCTGATGATGTGGCTTATTGGATTGCTTGTGGACCCAGTGACTGTCAACACCACAATGAGCCATTTGACAAGTCTTACCGGCATTTCAGTAGTGGCAAACCAGCAAGATACTGTTCACAAAAACTTTTCATTGGGACAAAAGCCAATGGTGAGAAATACAAGAGAGAGTGGTTATTGTATTCACCATCAACAGGATCAGTTTACTGTTATGTTTGTAAACTGTTTGCTCCTAAAAATGTCTCACATTTTGTTATAAGAAAGGGTTCAGTGACTGGCGAAATACTATTGTAATTGATCATCATGAAAAAAGCACTACTCACCGAGACTCTATGCTAACATACTTAACTCGCAGACAAGGTGCGGGGTTGGGACAACAGTTGGAAAAACAAATTCAGGAAGAGTGTGATTACTGGGAACATGTCTTGAGGCGTGTCATAGCTGTTATTTGTACGTTAGCTGAACGTGGCTTGTCTTTTCGAGGAACAGAAGAAAGATTTGGATCATTGCAGAATGGGAATTTTTTAGGGCTGCTTGAGCTCATAAGCCGGTTTGATCCATTTTTAGCAGGTCACATTTTGAAATATGGAAATTCTGGCAAAGGAAATCCTTCTTACCTGTCCAAAACCACCTGTGAGGAACTCATTCAACTAATGGCTCAAAAGGTCCACGCACTCATTGTTGACGAAGTAAAATCTTCTGGTTATTTTAGTTTGTCAGTTGATTCAACACCAGATCTATCACATATCGATCAGTTAAGTGTTGTACTTAGGTACTTAAAAGATGGACAGCCTATTGAACGCTTTTTAACCTTTCTGAAAATGAAAAGCCATACTGGTGAGGAAATGGCAAATCAGGTGTTGCAGTACTTACGTGAAGTTTGTAAGCTAAACTTTTCAAAATGTAGGGGTCAATCTTACGACAACGCTGCCAACATGTCTGGGCGTTATAAGGGGATGCAGCAAAAAATTTTAGAAACAAACAAGTTTGCTATATATGTGCCCTGTGCAGCCCATTCACTAAATCTGGTAGGCCGAAGTGCTGTTGACTGCTGTCAAGAGGCGGTTAATTTCTTCTCTACAGTGCAGTTGCTCTATACCTTTTTTTTAGCCTCAACCAGCAGGTGGGAAATTCTTAAAGGTTGTATTGGAAATGAAAGTGTCTTAAAATCCCTCTCTGATACCAGATGGGAGGCACATGCTATGGCAACAGCAGCAATTTTGAAATCTTTCCTTAAAATTTTAGAAGCGTTAGAATGTATAGCTGAAGACCAGTCACAAAAGGGAGACACTAGAAGAGAAGCAAATAATATTGCAAATAAGATGCAAGAGCTAGAATTCGTTTTTATGTTGAATTTTTGGGATGAGATTTTGCAAAATTTTCATAGAGTAAGCAAAGTTCTACAGAATAAGGATGTGAACTTAAAAACATGTGCAGATCTGTATGGATCATTAGCTGACCAACTGTGCACTTCACGAGATGAATTTGAAAGATATGAAGCAGCTACAAAGGAAATGCTACCAGATGTTGATTACAAGGCAGCTCAAACTCGCAAACGTATCAGAAAGAAGGTACCCAATGACGGAGATGCACCAGAAGTATATCTGAATGCCAGAGATAAATTTCTTATCACCACCTTTTACACAATTGTTGACAAACTTGAAACTGAGATGAGAAGAAGAGGAGAGATATACAAAGAAATAGCAGAGAGATTTTCTTTTCTAAGTGATGTGCCACATAATGTCACCACTTCATCATCTACTGAAATTGAAAGGTATTCTCAGGGTTGTAAAAAGATGATTGATGCTTACCCAGAGGACTTGAACACTAATTTCTCTGCTGAGCTTCAGCAGTTTCACTCATATGTGTGCCATAAGTTCAGTGCAAAAAAAAATGTAAAAACAAGATTCAGTCATGCTGAACTTTATAAAATAATTGTAGAAGACAATATTGAGTGTGCCTTCCCAAATGTAGAAATTGCCTTTCGTATATTTTTAACATTAATGGTCACAAATTGCTCAGCTGAGCGTTCATTTTCTCAGTTGAAGTATATTAAAAATACCAACAGAACAACTATGCAACAAGGCAGGCTGGATGCCTTATCTCTACTAAGTATAGAAGCAGATGTGTTACGTAAGATTAGTTTTGAGGATCTGATCAAAGACTTTGCAATTAAAAAAAGTAGGAGAAAACTTTTCAAATATAAATGAAGTGGAAGTATACAAAAATAAACATTATTTTCCATCTTACTGTAAGTTTTGTTTCATTTCAAAAAATAAAATTTTATTTTATGGTTTATTTTTGTTTATATTTTGAATTACATATATATGGGGCACCAAAATCTTTTAAGTGCTTAGGGCCTCTAAAGGTCTTAATCCGGCCCTGGTGTGCGGTGACTATTTCTTTTGAAATTTTTTATTTGTCGCTATGGCAACCAGAGGGTATGTAAATAGGCAAAACATTTTTTTTATATTTGGGGAAAATTTACTGTGAAAAAACAAAGGCGAGATATTACAGACTTTCTCAAGAAAGCATACTATGCGTACTTCGGAATGAAACTTAGGGATCAAGACAAATCATGGGCTCCACATAAAGTTTGCAGTGTTTGTGTTGAACAACATAGACTGTGGAGGAGTAAAAGTAAAAAGGATTCTTTACCTTTTGGGATTCCAATGGTCTGGCATGAGCCTAGAAATCACAGCAATGACCACTATTTTTGTTCATGTAACGTGCAAGATTACAATACTAAAAATAAAAAGGAAATTTCTTATCCAAACTTTGAGTCTGCTATAAGACCTGTTGCTCATGGACCTGGTATACCTGTACCTACTAAACCAAATACTCTTGAACCGTCTTAATATAACTTCATCTGATTCGGTGTCGGATGACGATGGAAACGATGATATTGATTGTTTTCAAATCGAAACATCTGGTGAACCCCAATCATTTACACAAAGTTAACTTAATGATTTGGTAAGAGATGTCTCCCGAAGGATTCTTCAGAGATTTTGGGATTCAGACTTCCTGCAAAGAACTTGCTTTTTTCCGGGACGTCATTTTACTGGTATGGAAATCGAGAATAATAATTCATCCAATATTCTTCTCATGAAAATTCACTGGTATATTACAACAATGTTTCGAAACTAATACTTAAGCTAGGCGCTGCAGTCTATGACCCAAATGAGTGGAGACTTTTCAGTGACTCCTTCAAGTTTGTCTAAAAGTTCTCCTTCACAACGGTAACTTGTATGCATCCGCAACTGTGGCTCATTCGGTTCACTTGAGGGAAACTGCGAAAATCTTGAGCTTCTTCTAGCTAAGGTTAAATACAAAGAACATGGTTGGCTACTTTGTGGAAACTGAAGTGATTTGTATGTTATTAGGTCAACAACCAGGCTGGAGCGGCTCGCAGGTAGGCACTGTGGAACTGCAGCACCCCCATGATCTTATGATCTTTATATTTAAATATTTAAAATAGCCTCTCTGATTGTTTTTTTTCAATGAACTTTGAGTTTTTAAATCAGATTATATCCTTTTTTCCTTAAACTATTTCAATGCCGAACGAATGAATCACGAAAGTAGCTTCAGCCTTCCCGTGGAACTGCGTACTTAACTGTTCCAGATTTTGTTCGAAACGCTTGAAACCTCGGTGGCGGACGTACGAAAAACGAGTCAGAATCGCGGGTTTAAGAGGATCCAAAGCACTGTGGACAGAACAGTGCCGATTTGTTTGTTTGACGTGGTAGTTGTGTTGCTGTATCGTTTGCTAATTCGAAATTTAATTTCCGAATTGCATTTATCAATGATTCGTTATCATTTATTTTTTGTCGTGAGATTGAAGTTAATTATATAATAATTTGATTATTTACAATATATAGCTTTCATTTCTTAGAATATTTTTTTCGCAAGTGACTTTTTGTTTTTTGAAATTTTAACTAGGCGCCTATTCTATTATCATGGCTGCGCTAGCCCCAGAAGTGAGTCGGGTGACAGTGAGTAAAATTCAGTCTCGTAATTTTTCAGTTATCTCTTCAAGAAAAAATAGCTATTAAAACTGAAGGACGCCCTACACCAGAAATTCAAATATCTCAGCCCGGAATAAGTAACAATAAGAAATATATTCGTAGTTTTAATTCAGAATGGTACCAAAGAAAAAGTTGGCTTTGTGGTTGTAAAGTTAAAAATGCATTATTTTGTTTCTCGTGTCTACTACTCGGTGGTGACTTGACGTGGACAAAAAGTGGTTTTACAAATATAAACAAAATGAAAGAAAAAACTGAAAAGCATGAGCTCATAAAAATTCTTTTGACCATCCCCATGACTACATCCGAGGCCGAACGCTGCCACTCAACATTAAAAAGAATAAAGACGTTCTTAAGGAGCACTATGAATCAGGAAAGACTAAATACTCTTGCAATGATTTCAATAGAGAAAAATTTGATCAACAGTACACAGAATTTCAATGAAAAAGTACTAGACCTTTTCGCTCAGAATAAAAACAAAAGAATGGAATTTGTTTATAAATAAAATTTTTGGCAAATTCGAAATTACCCGTTAAGCGTAAGTACCTTATAATTGATTTTATGATACTATTTTACTTATTTTTATGACTGAGTAGTGAGTAGTTATCTATTTATCTATTCGACTTTCTCTCTCTCTCACACATATATATATATATATATATATATAATATAATCGACACAATTGTTCGCAATTTCTGAGGCAGCACCCCCATAACTGAAAGTCACGAGCCGCCACTGCAACCAGGTTATACGAAGTTTCCACGTTTTTTTTGTGTGAATGGGATAGCCAAGCAAGAACGCAGCACTAGATAAAAAAGGAATGGCCATGCAGTCAACCTGATACCTGGTTCTAAAAACATTCAACGTGAAAGTTTGGTTGACACGAAGAAAGTCCTTTTACCTTCACTTCACATATAACTGGGCTTGATGAAGCAATTTGTTAAGGCCTTGGACGAAGATGGAGATTGTTTTAACCATGTGTGGGGTAAATTCCGAACTCTTTTCGGAAGCAAAACTGAAAGAAGAAATTTTTGTTGGTCCCCAGATTAGAAAACTGACTTTGGATAAACACTTTGAAAGAACAATGAACAATCTTGAAAAAGAAGCATAGATTGCTTTTAAGGATGTTATCAGCAAATTTTAGGGGGAACAACACGGACCCAAATTACCAAAACATTGTGAACATGCTAAGTAAGTTCAGAGTTGGGTTGTAATATGAGTTTAAAATTACATTTCTTTCGTTCACACTTGAATTACTTCCCTGAGAATCTCGAAGCACTCGGCGAAGAACAAGGAGAATGGTTTCACCAGGACAAAAAAAAAAAAAAATGAAGAGAAGATATCAGGGAAGGTGGGACATCAGTCTGATGGCTGATTACTGCTGGACGTTGAAACGGGGTACTCCGGAATTATTACATAAAAGGAACAGCGCGTACATTCGAGACTGAAATGCATAGATCTCAAGAAAACTCGGGACAAATAAAGATAAATATGTAATTGACGTTAATAGTCTTCTTTCTTTTTAAAGTTGTTTGCATTTGTGATTAGTATAACAGAACGAAATAGTTACCTAATGTAAATCGAAATAAATAATATTTCTTTGTTCTTCTTTCCCTTCCAGTTTGCAGAAAAACCTTACGTGATAGAAAAAAACTGGACATCTTACTCGAAATCGGCGTAGTTGAATGATATAAGATCAGTAAGAAAACAACTCTTACAAAGTTCATTCGCAGGCCTGTGTAATCGATGAATGTTAGTCAGTCAGTCAGTCAGTTAATCAATCTGCCTGCCTACTTCGAAGTATAAAGATTTTACTCTTTCGAGTCCGTACAGTAGTCATAGGAAAACTTGAAACTACAAAAAGGAGCTTTAATTTGGCAACACACACCAGTGCAACTTCACATAATACGAGTATATGGTGATTTCCTTAACTTCCACTTACTTCGTAATGAAGAAGTGTTGAAATACAGAAGTGCACCGAAATCGTGAACCGTTTCACTCAACGGCAATCATCAAATATTTTATCAGGTGGCTGGGGTGTGAAGATACCAGTTTGTGTACTGTATCCAAATACATCCTGCGTATGCCGAGGGTATTCAGTCCGAATGTAACCTGTAAGTTTTTATGAAAATAAAATGGCAGCGTGCCCCTCACCGACAAAGAATCTGCCACTGTAGCCGTTATGCGATAAAGGAATGAATGTTTCCTATAATGGTTTGGAAATGAATGAATATGAATAGCAGTGCTTCAACTACTGAGGTCGTATCGCGCCGAAACTAAAGTAGAGCGCGCTCAACATGGGATAAGGACAGTGGTGAGCTGCCAAAATTTTAACAACCGGTTCGCTAAGCTGCCAAAATTTTAACCACCGGGTTCTGTATCAAAAATTCTGAATTCGGCAATAAAAAATTGACAACCCTTCCCACCCCACCCTTTCGCAATTTTAATTAAATTAATTATCTCGCTATTTGCCTTTTTCAAGTGTCTGCATTTTATGATTCAGCTAGGTATTAATAACTGCATGACAATTAATTAGTATAGTTAATTAGAGAAATAGACGTTTCTAATGAAATCAGAAAAGAAGAATTATTTAATAAAAACCGATGAATCATATTATCTACATAGTTAAAATTAAATTGCTCAGTCAACTTTAGCAATAATGAATTAGGCAAAACATAAATATCAGTACATCTATGCTTTTAAATTTTTTTTTTTTTAAATTTAAACATTTTTAGTACCTTATTATTACTTATTACGGTAATAATTTCGAAATGGCTTCTTGGTTTTCTCCGTAAACTGTCGTTTTGGATACACGAACTCTGGTATCTAAAGCGGATCGATGACTTCTCATCCATGATTTGACATATGTTAACGGGTTCCAGAAGCTTAATGATTTCCCCAACAAATTGATGATCATAAAGCATGAGATGTGTTTAGTTGTTAAACTTGCTCTTCTATCACTACAAATAATATTCATCACCGAAAAACCTCTTTCTGCTTCTGAGAGCTCTCTTCAGCGTCCAGCAAAAAAGTTAACAACCGGTTCTTATTTTCAAAAAGATTTTAACAACCGGTTCGCGCGAACCGGGTCCAGCTCACCACTGGATAAGGACGACTTTGAAGGCGTAGCAGCAAAGAAACGTCCTCAGAGGCAAGTAAAGGGAGGAAGAAAAGGGAGCAAAGGGAGGAAGAAATCACACCATTGTCATTAAATAGAGAGGAGGCCAGTTTGATGAAGGAGAAAAGTGTATCCTTTGTTTTTTTTTCCTTTCTTTATTTTACCGCCCATTCGTACATAGTGTGGTACATATCTCAACGAGGCAGTAGGTGAGTGGTGTTACTGAGTTGGGGATGATAGACCATGGGGCAGGGGGGATGTAAAGTTCAGTAGGCCGGGTCGAAATTTTTATTTCTTACGTACATAGTGTGAGGTGGTTCACTCAATCATAGTAACACCCTGGTAAAATATTTTTGAATTCCGAGGACCCCTACCCGACCCTACCGGTTTCAGTTTTTTTCAGAAAATTCGTAAAATTAGAGATAACTTGCGATTTACTTCAAAAAAAAATTTATTACTACAAAAGTTCGCTTATAAAACGCTTATATTTATGTTTTAATGTAAAAAAAATTTAAAATACAAAAATGCATGAAAAAAATGTAATACATAAATTTTTAGCTATTATTGGTAGGAATTTAGAGAAATTCAATAAAATGTTTGACCTAAAACTAATGTTTTTTTTTAATTCCTTCCATTGACCTTTCCACTCAAAAGTAGGCAGTTCTTTTCTAGACTCTAAAATATTTAAAATAAATTTATGCCGATTAATATAACAAATTCTTTCCCGGCTAGATTTAGTTACTAAGTTCACACTCGGTTCAACGCTTTGGCCGTGACATGGAAAATATAATATTTCTAAAGGTTTAGTTCTAATCTGAAGCAATTGCTCATTGGTAAAATTACTTAACAAAAGTGTAGTAGTAATTATCTGCCCATTCCAATTAATCAAATCAATATAATCATTTGCTAGAAAATTTATAGATCTTGGTAGCTCAAAACTTCTGGCTTCTGAAAACCCAGTTCTGGAAAGAATTATCTTTTGAATTGCTAGCTCTCTAATATGTTATCGTTCGTCAGAAACCATTGACAGGAGTATATTTTCAGGATTAGCGAAGTAAGCGTTGTTTTTCATGACCTGCTCAATAATTTTCTTGAATTTTACATCTAAATTTCGAATTATTGTCATAAACCAAAAACTTCGCACCCCCTCAGTGGCTTTTGGGTGTGATTTTATTTGAAACCACGCAGGGGCATAAAACTTGATGACAAATATGACAAGATCTTTTAGGTTAGTATCATGATTTGATGTAGAAGTATATAGGCGGAGAACCCTATTAGCCAAAGTCAGCCACCTGGCGTGATTTAGTCGTCCTAGAGATCTTACAGCGAGACCCTCAGGAACATTTCCTGTTTGTATTGCATGACACATTGCGTACAAGTATTTTTGGTCACTACTCAAATCTTTTACAATATTAGGAGCTATTTCTTGAACTTTACCTTCTATCGGTTCAAAATTTATTACTTTTTTTTGTTAAATCAGCTTTTAATTTCTTGCCAAGTGGCCTTTCAAAGGTGTTTGGGCCAGTGGTTCCGCCCTCAATGCTTTTGTAAAAGTGCATCAAGGGCAATTCGTTTAAATGTAATTCACAAACGAGCCACTGAAGGGACCTGCCAAGATGAAGTTCTATTAATTTAATGACCCCCTCCAACTCTGCCTGTGTTCACTAGGGTTCCATCACAAAGTAGACCTTTAATTGAATTAGCCAGTGGTGGAATTCAAAAATTTTAAGAACCGGTTCGCCCTCCCCTCCCCTTCCCTCCTCCCTTCCGTGTCAGAAATGAAAACTAAAAAATGTTTTTATTGACATTCTTCATTTAATTTCCTTTTAAATATTTCCAAATCGCCTCCAAATCGAACTCGAGAAATTTTAGGAACCGGTGCGAACCGGCTGAATGCCACTACTGGAATTAGCACTATTTGAATCTTCAATAACAGTAATTATTTCATCAGCAATCGCCCTTGCAGTGCCATTATCTGGTACTACGTGATCAATGTAAACGCTTTGCGGCTCTTTAATTATAACATAGTAGTGTTCTTTTATTTTGCCTGATTCTGTCAGTGTATCATCTTTTCTTCCATCAAATCCAATACATTCCAAATTTTGGTTTTATTCTTTATATTTATGGTCTATTTTACCAATTCTGTTTTTTTCTCTCAACTTTTTTTCGATCAAGCATATTTTCTAAACTTAAAATCTTCATATCTTTTAAGGCAGCGTTTATAAGGGCTGCCTGTGGCCCTATTGCTTACCCCATATCTCTGAAGTTTTGGCTAAATTTTCATAGGTATGAGGTCATCCCATAAGTAATGTCGTTTTGTAGATCGGAATTTAAAAGGAAGGAAGGAAGGAAGGAAAAAAAAAAAAAAAAAAAAAAACTTTTTAATAGTATATATTTTTCCATCGGAATCAATGACACTCTGCCAACGTCCTACAAGCTTTTCAATGCCATGTTTATAAAATTCAGGCGGTTTTGAGGCAAAAAACGTACAAAGACTGGTGTGCAGATCATCTAAAGAAGTATACTGTTTCTCGTCAAGATAGTTTTGCAGACTCCTGAAGATATGATAATCTGAAGGAGCAACGTCTGAAGAATATGGAAGTTTTTCCCACCCAAGCTCCTCAATTTTTGCAGAAGTGATCCGAGCGGTATGAGGACGTGCGTTGTCGTGGTGGAACACGATTCCTTTTCGATTAACCAAATAAGGTCTCTCTTCTTTTAGTGCAGTGTTCAGTCGATCCAGTTGTTGACAGTAGACTTGAGCGGTGATTGTTTGTTTGTGTAGTAAGGTTTCAAAGTGTATTACACCACCTTTCTCCCACCAAACACTAAGCAACACCTTCCGAGGGTGAAAATTTGGTTTTGGCTGTGGTGTCGCTGGTTCTCCGGCACAAACCCATTGTCGACGGCGCTTAACATTCTGGTACAGTATCCACTTTTCATCACCAGTCACTAAACGGTGCAAAAACGGATCATGGGAGTTCACAGGAATGAAGAGCTGTGCTAATGTTTACCCGCACCCTCAGATTGTCGACCGACAATTCATGTGGCACCCATTTTCCTAACTTAGGCACTATGGAAAACTGATGAGTGGGTAGTTGGGAGGTAACGAAAATGGTTCACTGAGTAGGTAGGTAGTTAATCTAACAATTATTAAATTCCTTTTATGTCAATAACTGGGTGGATGAAACCAATTGGTTGCTCACCAGAGTTATTCTCCACACTAGTATTTATATACTGTGTGGGAGGAGCGTGCTCGGTAATGGAGATACATTACCGCTCAACCAACCAAGGAATAAACCAAGACAACGCTGGTGCAAGAAGCCCCGCGAAGAGGAGAACAAAGGGAGAACGAAAACGAAGAACGGGGCGAGAGGACGTACCAGCAAAGTACGCTCTCGACAATGAGACAACCGGAGAAGGGAGAGACTCCAATAACTAAAAGTAAGTGACTAATTGAGTTTTTACACCAGACAGTTAATTACATTAAATTAAGCTGGGTCAGACAAGTTAGGCCTACATTGTGGCCTAAGACCCAGCATCAACTCATAGCTTAACAAAGGTGAAGGTAGATTGCCCTAACCTAATCTTGTGAGGAATCCTACTGTGGACCTCAATTTATCTGCCCGCTCTGGACCATTTCCGGAATCTCTAGGCTGACCCCTCTAGGCTAGACTTGATCTACTCTATAGTTAGACTGGAGAAATAAGGGGTGGGTTAATTGTGGACCAATTCAAACAGAGCATTTTTCGCATTGGTGGTCCGTGTGTGGGGAATTTACAAACCTTAACCTTACTTAACAAAAATTGCAGAATTAGGCTAAATGGTCTAGCCTAAGCCTAACCTGAGCAAGCCTAATTAGGTCTACAACCTAGGGCCTAACTAGGAAACATTTACATTTAAGGAGTCTCATTCTCTTATAAGCTTAGACCTGAGTGGCACACAAGTACTTGGGGGGGATTAAACCAAATTTAAACTTGACTGTTTTGTCTGTTCTCTCTCTTCTCTGGTAATTTCTTCTTGTCCTCTATTTCATTACGATCCCCAGTTAAACAATTTTGACTTAGACATGGACAGTGCAGAATTGAAAAAGTTAAAAAAGAAAAGGGGGGCAAAGTTGGGAGCTGTTACAAAGGCTGTGAACACTTTTAACAATATTACACAACCAGGTAAGAAAAATATAGAGTGTGTAATTATTAAATTAGAAATTAAAAAGAAGGAAATAATAGCCATTAATGAGAGTATTTCAGAGTTAGTTGAATCCGAAATGGCTGAAGAACAATTGATAGACCTTTACGCTGATGATGATGATCAGGTAAGCTCAATTGAACAGCAAATAAGGGGACTACGGTCTCGGTTGACTGACTTAACACCAAAAAAACCTAATTCTGATTTTAATCAAAGTAGGGCTAACCTTCAACAAAATTTAAGTGGCATGCAAAATCCTGAGTCACAAGAATTGAGGGCTCAGTTACCCATTTTGCTAGTACCAACATTTGAAGGGGACACGGTACAATTCCCATCTTTCATTGACAAATTTGAGAATTTAATAGGTAATAAACCTTATATTTCAACTGTTGAAAAGTTTAGTTACTTAACTAGTTCCCTTAAAGGCCCAGCCTATAACCTAATAGCCTATTTACCAGCCGTAGGGGATTCATATGAAGTAGCTATTGATCTTTTAAAACGTAATTACATTAATAAAGATATGATTGTATATGAATTATCTCAACAAATTTTTGAATTTGCACCCATAAAAGATAACCATAGTGATATGGAAATTTTTTATACAAAATTAGAAGCTATTATAGGACAACTGGTTAGTAATGAGATAGATATTAAAACTTCATCTTGGCTTATACAAAGCATAGTACTTAGGTGCCTTCCTTCGAGGGTTAAAGATAATTTAATTCTAAAGACGGGAGAAAATTATCCTAATTTAGAACAAATAAGAAAACACTTCCCCAATATCCTAATTAATTACAACTTGAGAGATTTTCCAACACATAAGACCCAGACTATGGATAAACCAAAGACTGTTCCCAGAGACCAACTAGCTACAGCCAAACAGACAAAACTTGATACTGGAGAATCAAATGTGACCAACTATAATACACGAACACCTACATTACAGAACTTTAATGTAACTGCTGCCTCAACTTACACACCACATTGCAAATTTTGTGCAAGTAATGAACACAGTAGTACTGGGTGTGACAAATATTCAGATTTTAACCAAAGGGCTAAAAGATGTGAACAGTTGAACCTGTGTAAAAAGTGTACTGGCCAGGGACATTATAAGAAAGACTGTAAATCTAGGTTAAGATTCAAGTGTAAGTTTTGTAAAAGTTTACGACATGTCTCATCAATGTGTGATTCACCAAAGTGTCCAAACAATAGTACTCAAACTCAAAAGATACCTCCCCCAAACAAAGGTAATCAAGAAAATGCCACTTTCATGGGACATTCTGCTTGTTCAAACAATGTAACAAGAAACACTGAGATTCTTTTACCAACTATTACTTTGGACTTAGTGAATAGTGAGGGTAGTACCACTCCAGTGAGATGTCTTATTGACTGTTGTTCTCAACAAACATTTGTTTCAAAAAATGTAGTTAATAAATTGGGTTTGACACCAAACCCGAATGAACAAAACCTCAATATTGCGTCCTTTGTTAAGGATAACTCGGACAAAAATAGCTATAAGACAATTGACCTGGAACTACATTTAGAAAGTAAATTCAAGAAAATTGAAGCAGTTATTATTTCTAAAGTAGGACAAAACAAACTGGTTATACCCAAACTAGAACAAACCATAAATCATTTGAGAAAACACTACAAAATAGCTGATAGACATATCACTAACAACACAGTAGCTAACATTGAAATGCTAATAGGGGCAGATTATATTAATCTTATTCATAAGGGCATAGTAGAGATAGGTAATGGTATAGCTATTCAGACTCCATCAGGGATAGCCCCTTTGGGTGACCTATCAGAATACAACCTAGACCTAAACCAAAACAGTGCATGACCAACAAATACTATGTGCCTCAACTCAGTCCTACATAACACCTGTAAGAATAGCAACACTTTGAATAATATTATCTCAACTGAGAACATTAATTCATCATTATCAAATGAAACTTTGGATGAGGCAATTCAAACTTTATGGTTGCTAGAATCTGTGGGTATACATGACACAAATCAAACTTCAGAAGATCAGTTAATGGTAGAAAGATTTGAAGACACCATTCAGTGCAAAGACAATAGTTATTTTGTTGAGTTACCTTGGAAAATAAATTGTCCAACTTTAAGAGACAATCTCAAAGTAGCTAAAGGACATTTATATAAAGTAATGAAAAAACTCAAACAAGATAATAATATTCTATCATATAATGATGTCTTCAAAGAACAGCTACAGAAAGGCTTCATTGAAGAAGTAACAAATAACCCTTTTAAAAAAGATGGTTGTCATTATTTAACCCATAGGGGGGTTTATCGACAAGATGCCCCAACAACAAAACTCAGAGTAGTATATAACTGTAGCCTCAAAGACAGTGATAAACACAGTTTGAATGATTGCTTGATTGAGGGTCCTAATCTCATTTCTGACCTTGTGAAGATCTTACTGAGGTTCAGGTTAGACAAATATGCTGTACAAAGTGACATTTCAAAGGCATTTTTGAGAATAAATCTTAAAAATGAATATGATAAGAACCAACTTAGGTTCTTATGGTTCAAGGATCCATTTGATTTGAATAAAGGGTTCATAACCTATAGATTTAATGTTGTGTTGTTTGGAGCCAATTGCTCACCTAGCCTATTAGCATTGACAATTAGACATCATTTAAACCAGTTTAATAACTCTCTAACATTGAATTTCCTTAAGGAACATTTTTACGTAGACAATCTAATAGGCTCAACGACAACAAAATCTGAATTATCTGAAGTCTATGAACACTCTCAAAACATTATGCAACAAGGTAACTTTGAACTTAGAGAGTGGATTTCAAATAATGAGGATTTAAACAAAAAGATTTTAAAGGATAATAATGGTCTTACTGAGCCATCAGACAGAGTTAAAACTTTAGGTATGAACTGGTATTTGGATGCAACTTCTAACAGTCATGATTCAATCTGTACTAAAGGTTTTAAACTTGATGAGGAAGCAAATACTAAAAGACAAATATTATCAGAGGCTTCCAAAATTTTTGATCCTATGGGTCTATTCCTGCCTTCAACAATAAAATCAAAGATAATCCTCCAAGAAATTTGGAGGACAAATGTTGGGTGGGATGATCCAATAACAAATGAAAATCAAAAATCTTGGAAGAAGTTAGCTACTGATTTAACAAAAGTGCAGAACATTAAAATTCAAAGGTGCTGTGGGTTTAGGGATAAGCCCCAGAGGCTTCATGTGTTTGCTGATGCAAGCACACAAGCTTATGGGTGCTGTGCGTATCTTGTAAGCCCTACAGAAAGTCATCTAATTTATGCAAAAGGGAAAGTTGCACCTCTCAAACCTACCCGAACCATACCTCAATTGGAACTATTGGCTGCTACATTAGCCATTAAAACCATTTCATTGCTTAAGGATGCTTACTATGATGTGTTCATAACTAATATCCACGTCTGGCTTGACAGTCAGATTTGTCTTGCCTGGATACGGAATGATAGCATTAATAGTAAGAATATCTTTGTAAGAAATAGGCTAAAAGAAATAGCTGACGCTAATGAAAGCCTACAAGTAAACTTTCACTATGTTCCAACTAAACAGAATCCAGCAGACTTTCTGACCAGAGGTTTATCCTACAAGTTGTTGAAGTCAAACAAAACTTGGTTTATGGGACCTAAGTGGCTCTGTAATACAGACCAATGGCCTGTGGAACAAGTTAACTTGACATTAAATTTAATCTTTTCAAATGAAAAGGTTGAACCAATCACTAATTATGAAAAGTATTCTGATTTCAACAAACTTGTCAGGGTGACAGCCTACTGTTTGAGGTTTGCTCACAACTGTTTAGCTACAATTAACAAACAGCTAAATAAAAATAATCATAATTATACAGAAGTTGCAACCCAATACTGGATAGGCCAAGCCCAACAAAAAGAGTACAATAAAGAGTTAGAATTCTTAACTAATGGGAAACAAACAAAAGAACCTGTACCATCAGTAGTTGTGGATCTAAACTTGTTCAGAGATGAGGAAGGCCTTCTAAGGTGTAAAGGGAGATTAGACAAATCAAAACTGTCATACAAAAGCAAAAATCCAATCCTTTTACCTAGATTTAGCTATTTGACAACATTAATAATCAGAAAAACACACAATGATGTATATCATATGGGGGTACCACAGACACTAACTACATTAAGAAAAACTTATTGGATACCCAAGGGAAGGATCACTGTTAAAACAGTCCTGAGTGAGTGTGTCACATGTAGGCGTATTCATGCTAGGCCCTATAGGAAACCAAATCCTCCTGCTTTGCCAGAGGAGAGAGTTACTCTCAACAGACCCTTTGAGACTGTAGGCATTGACTATACAGGAGCATTGACTGTAGGGGTGGGTGACACTGAACAAAAAATGTACATTGTACTGTTTACATGTGCTGCCTCACGAGCTGTTTATTTGGATGTTGTGGAGGACCTTACAGCAGAATCTTTTGTTGCTGTCTTTAAGAGATTCTGTGCACGACATTCAGTACCAAAGACAGTTTGGACTGACAATGCTACATATTTCAAAGCTGGTGAACAAGTCATCCACGACTTGTTAAGCAATGAAATCACACAATTATATATACAAAATTCAAATATAAAGTGGAAGTATATTCCGGTTGCCTCTCCTTGGTATGGTTCTATCTGGGAGAGGAATATACAAACAGTAAAGAATTGCTTGAAGCAATTGGCAAAAAACAGATACACTTATTTGGGTTACTCACTCTCCTGGCTGAGATTGAGAACATCATTAACAATAGACCACTCACTTATGTGAGTGACAACATTAATGACCCAGAACCATTAACTCCAAATCATTTGATTCGGGGAGAACAAGCTAGTCTCCTGCCGGACTACAATATAGACTCTTCAGAAGACCCAAACTGGACTCAACGACATGATGAGCTCCAGACTAAGTTACAACATTTAACTAGAGTTAAAGCTCATTTCATTAAACAGTGGAAAACTGAGTACTTGATGGGTCTAAGGGAGAGACATAAACAAATGACTAAGAAGGATTGGTCTGACACAATTAAGGTAGGGGACCTTGTTCTCATACATGACAGTACTCCAAGACAAAACTGGCCTCTGGCTAGAGTTTCAGAACTCAGACCAGGGGCAGACGGGGTAACAAGAGTAGTCAAATTAAGGACTTCAACGGGTGACACAACAAGAGACATTTCTCTTTTGTACCCTTTAGAGTCTGGACCCAAAACAATGGACTTTGGAGAACCTTCTCCACTGACAGTAACAACTGGAGACACTGAACTTCCAGTAACTATTCCTTTGACAGTAGGAGTGGTAACGCATCCTACTACAACATTGACAGACACAAGACCTCAGCGACAAACAGCATTAAAGGCGCGACTATTTTTACAACAAAAAATAGATGCTGGGGAATTGTAATTTTATCTTCTTTCATTTTTTCTTTTCTTATGGTAAAGACCATAGACAGTTTCATCCTATGGATGTATATTTTCTCTTCTAATTAAATGCTACACCTTCTCTATGAGAAGGTGAGGATAGGCACTGTTAATCAGATTAACAGGCATTTACAGTTAAATAGTTAGCTAGTCTACACTCAGACAAAAATTGGTGACAATGACACCAAAATTTTTATCTCCCGGGGCCCCCAGTATATGGAAAACTGATGAGTGGGTAGTTGGGAGGTAATGAAAATGGTTCACTGAGTAGGTAGGTAGTTAATCTAACAATTATTAAATTCCTTTTATGTCAATAACTGGGTGGATGAAACCAATTGGTTGCTCACCAGAGTTATTCTCCACACTAGTATTTATATACTGTGTGGGAGGAGCGTGCTCGGTAATGGAGATACATTACCGCTCAACCAACCAAGGGATAAACCAAGACAACGCTGGTGCAAGAAGCCCCGCGAAGAGGAGAACAAAGGGAGAACGAAAACGAAGAACGGGGCGAGAGGACGTACCAGCAAAGTACGCTCTCGACAATGAGACAACCGGAGAAGGGAGAGACTCCAATAACTAAAAGTAAGTGACTAATTGAGTTTTTACACCAGACAGTTAATTACATTAAATTAAGCTGGGTCAGACAAGTTAGGCCTACATTGTGGCCTAAGACCCAGCATCAACTCATAGCTTAACAAAGGTGAAGGTAGATTGCCCTAACCTAATCTTGTGAGGAATCCTACTGTGGACCTCAATTTATCTGCCCGCTCTGGACCATTTCCGGAATCTCTAGGCTGACCCCTCTAGGCTAGACTTGATCTACTCTATAGTTAGACTGGAGAAATAAGGGGTGGGTTAATTGTGGACCAATTCAAACAGAGCATTTTTCGCAGGCACTTTCCCGAGTTGTTGCAAATGTCGATGGATGGTGGACGGGGATGAATTGAGTTTCTAGGCCAATTCTTCGACAGTTGTTGAACAGTCTTCTTCAAGTGCGGCTAACAGCAGGTCATCATCAAACTCAGCAGGGCGTCTAGTGTGCGCTGCATCTGTCAAACAGCAGTCGCCATTCCTAAACTTTTGAAACAATCTTTGACATTTCCTCACATGCAGAATATCGTTGCCATAAACGTCCTGAATGTTTCGCGTTGCTTCAGTAGCACTATTCCCTTTTTTGTACTCGTAAAGCATTATATGCCTGATATGCTCTTCTGATACCGCCATGTTTATGAGGGGTTCACATAAAGCAAAACACACGTTATGGAAAACTGATGAGTGGGTAGTTGGGAGGTAACGAAAATGGTTCACTGAGTAGGTAGGTAGTTAATCTAACAATTATTAAATTCCTTTTATGTCAATAACTGGGTGAATGAAACCAATTGGTTGCTCACCAGAGTTATTCTCCACACTAGTATTTATATACTGTGTGAGAAGAGCGTGCTCGGTAATGGAGATACATTACCGCTCAACCAACCGAGGAAAAAACCAAGACAACGCTGGTGGAAAAAGCCCCGCGAAGAGGAGAACAAAGGAGTACGAAAACGAACAACGGGGCGAGAGGACGCAACGGGGAAGGGACGAGAACACAGAACGAAAAAGATCCCACCAGCAAGTACGCTCTCGACATTTACACAACCGGAGAACAGAGACTCCAATAACTAACAGTAAGTGACTAATTGAGTTTTTAACCCAGTAATTTAATCACATTAAATTAAGCTGGGTCAGACAAGTTAGGCCTACATTGTGGCCTAAGACCCAGCATCAACTCATAGCTTAACAAAGGTGAAGGTAGATTGCCCTAACCTAAATTGGTGAGGAATCCTACTGTGGACCTCAATTTATCTGCCCGCTCTGGACCATTTCCGGAATCTCTAGGCTGACCCCTCTAGGCTAGACTTGATCTACTCTATAGTTAGACTGGAGATATAAGGGGTGGGTTAATTGTGGACCAATTCATACAGAGCATTTTTCGCACACGTCTTCATTGGTCAAGGTCTGTAAAGTATGTAGCGAAAGACGATAGATAGATCTCTTCGATATAACCTTCAGGAAATTTATGCTTAAACCGAGGACTAGTTTAAACTTAATCTATCGTAAAAAAAAGACACTTATGGGATGACCTGATATACCTCTCTCTGAAAATTTTCTATTAATTCTAAGTCCTCTCTGTCTTGAAAATCGACATCGACATTTTCATTATCATCGTCTATCACTTATGATACAAATTCCCTTGCTCCTCTTAATTTTCCTTTTGATTTCTTTTCCCTTTCCTGCGCTTTCCGGATTTTGCCCAACTTTCTCAAATTACTTGTAATTTTTTTATAAATTTCCTAACTTTTTTTTTTTCCTTTTTGACCAATAAAAGCTTCCCATTCTGTAATAGGTATTTTATGTTCACACCTACAAAGTTTTCTATCCCTTATGCCTTTATTATAACAGTGGCATGGAACTATGTCAAACATCTCGTCATATTTCTTTAATTTTTAATTTATTTTTATCATAGGGCATTTAGTTAACTTATCAGCATCTTCTATAAGTCTAGTAACTAACATAAATTCCCTTTATCAATTGTTGGGAAAGAAAATTTTTGCCAAATTTCTTTTATATCTTGAACAACTACGTTACAGCAATAATTTTTACTTATTTCACCCTGTGCTTTAGATTCTCCCTCTCTAACAATAAAATGGAAGTGCCTTACAACATCAGCTTTTGATGGCGTCATGGCGGATGAAAAATTTGCTTGATATCCGAAGGCTGCATTGTGGCTTCTTTTTCTAGTAGCCATAATTTAATTTAATAAGATTTTAACTATATTTTATTTATTACTGATATTTTAAAATTAAATAACATTTTAATACAAACTTTTAACATTCTAGGTACCTAAATAGGAATCTGGAAAAAAAAAAATAATAATGTAATACAGGGTGGGCCGTAAGTTTCCATACATAGGAAAAATAAACATTTTTTTTATGGACAACCATTTTTATTTATATAATATGCTCTACATGGTTGCCATTGTTTTGAAAACACATTTCAATACGTGTTCCCCACTGTTGATGAACACGCATTAGCACAGTTGACGTTATGCTTGTAATGGCGTTGGTGATACGTTCCTTTAGATGATTTATGTCTCGTATCTTTTCCTGATACACCATGGCCTTCAAGTGCCCCCAAAGATAGAAATCAAGGGGGGTGAGATCTGGGGATCTGGGAGGCCACTCCACAGGACTACGCCGACCAATCCAAGCATCCGGAAACTGCTGATCCAAATACCGACACACGTGAAGACCATAATGAGGTGGAGCTCCATCTTGCTGGAAGTAAACTGGGAAGTTACCTTCCTCGTTTAGCAGGGATGGGAAAATCTCTTCTTGCAACATGTTAAGATACCTTTCGGCATTAAGATTTCCACTGACAAAAATTGGTCCAATAATTCTGTCACCCCATATCCCGGCCCACACCATCACTTTACCGGCACCTTGCATCTTCGTCGGACTCAGCCAGTTAGGGTTAGCATTACTCCAATAACGTATGTTTTGCCGATTAACTTCTCCATTGACGTAAAAATTTGCTTCATCAGTAAACAAGATCTTAGTTGAAAAGTTTGCATCCTCGTTCACTTTGGTTAATGCCCATTCACAGAATTCCATCCGTCTATCCGGGTCGTCTTCACTCAAATGCTGTGCCATATGCAATTTGTATGGATGCCATTTGTTTGCTTTCAAAATGCGCCTGATACTCGATCTGCTGACACCACTTTCTGCAGACAACCGTCGTGTACTTTTTCTGGGACTCCGTGTAAGCGCTGTAAGTATCGTAGCTGTTGTGTCTTCATCGGTGGTTGTACGTCTTGGACCACTTCGCGGTTGATCTGCAACATTTCCAGTTTTCTGAAACTTGTTAATAAGTTTTGCCACAGTGTCGTGTGTGATGTTCGTTCCATGTTGTCTGTTAAAGTTCATTGCAACCATGCGACTGCTTCCCGACCCAGCCATCAGTATGATTTCAATTCGTTGCTCTTTCGTCAAACGCATATTCTTAGGGTATCTGAAACATAAAAACAAACGTTTAAATTTTCCTATGTATGGAAACTTACGGCCCACCCTGTATTAGGTCTAATATCTGGTGCTATGAGTCAGCACCGGATTTAAGACCCTATCCACTGACCTAAAAAAAAAAGTTGGTGAATGGTCTATTCTGATTTAATTCGTGCCGGGGAAAGGAACCCGATTTTGGCCATCCGAAAGCAAAAAAATTAATATTAGGGTCGATTTTTGGCCTATTTCCCATACAAATTCATATGGAAAAATTGAGTATCGGTGGGGGGGGGGGGAGTAGAGAAGGTCCCACAGCCTTGATTTTTGGTGTGAATACTACTATTACAAAATGATCAAACTCACAATATGTACCCAAGCAAAATCTTGACCTTGACCCCTTTTCGACCCGGCCTAATGTTCAGTTACTGGGTAGTGGGTATGAGGGGTGAAGCACGTGCAAATAAGTGAGGAAACGGGGAATTCGCTTCCTCCGAAAAATGGGGGCCCTCAGCGAGCATGAATTGTAGACGCTCGGGTATGGGAATTTCGGCCAAGTGAAGGAAACATCTACAACGAAGCGCGGACAAGTTTGGGCATTCGACCAGGAGATGCAAGACAGTGATGGGAGTATGGCAAGTAGGGCAGAGCGGGGCTGGCGATTTAGCCATAAGGTGACCATGAGTAATGCGTGTCTCGTATGCGGAGACGGGCTATAATCACTTCTTTATGCCGGGACCGGTGGAAGGAGGAGGCCCAGTATCCTACTTGCGGTTTGGCCTTGTTTAGTTTGTTTTGTGTGGCCTGGTCCCATTCCCGTTGCCAGATGGAACAGAAGTGGGAGCGGAGAGTCGGGAAGAAGTCGGTGAAATGGAAGGGCCGGGAGGAAGCCACCTCGTTACCCTGGATGCCGACATGTGCCGGGACCCAGCAGAAGGCGATTGTCTTGTGTTGGAAGGCTGCTAAAAAAGGGAAGATTTGCTGGATGGTACAGACGAGCGGATGAGGGGGGTTAAATCTCTCTAGGGAGAGAAGTGCGCTTTGGGAATCTGAATAAATGACGAAAGAGCTGGCACAGTGAGTGCGCACTACGTCGAGGGCCTCCTTAATCGCGAAGAGTTCTGCCGAGAAAACGGAGGTCTCGCGGGGAAGGCTGACGCCTCAAGAAAGTGGCTGGGCCAGTATCACCGCTGAGGAGACCGCACCAGTCTCCGAACGAGAACCATGTGCATAAATGGAGACTGTGTCCGAATGTTGGGTTGCATGTTCACGGAAGAGTGACCTGTATACCGTAGTACTCGCGGTATTCTTCGGTAGGGCACACAGGTCCCTGCAAAACTTGATAGGGGTGAGGAGCCAGGGGTGAGGGGTAGATATTGTATGAAATAGGGATAATTGAGGGGACAGGCATGTTAGAAAGGTCAAGGAAAGAACTGACCTCTTTAGTGAAGTGCCAGTTCCATCCCTGGGGTGGGAGTTCAGAAATCGCCGTGCATAGAAGCGAAGAGGGTAGTCTCTGGGCACGGAGGTATGTCCTCATGAGGAGCAGACCCCGTCGGAGGGGGAGAGGGCAGTAATTGCCATCCACTTGAAGGCTGGAGGCTGGGGAAGAGCGGAAAGCACCAGTGGCGAGGCGAAGGCCCCTATTAAGGACCGGGTCCAAGATACGGAGGCAGAACCGTATACTACACTGCCATAGTCCAGCTTCGACTGGACCATGTTAGTGTAAAGACGAAGGAGCGCGCGTCGGTCTGTGCCCTATGTGGTGTGGGAGAGGTGATCTAGTAGAGCGAGGGGACGCTAGAGAGACTGCTTCAGTTGTTTGATATGAGGAACCCAGTTGAGCCGTCGGTCTAGAATCACGCCCAAAATTCGCGTGGAGGGTACCACCTCAAGAGGATTGCCGTATAGCGTGACAGAAGGAACAGGAAGGGTTGCGGGTTTTCTTCTGCTGAAGAGCACACACTTGGATTTCGGGGTGGAGAGGCGGAAATCCACCGACGTCGCTCACCTTTCCACCCGGTAGATAGCGAGCTGAATTTGCCGTTGAACTACGGACGGCTCCCGCCCTGCAAAGTAGATCGCAAGGTCATGGGTCGGGGAACTTTTTTGGGTATTACCCAAAAATCTATTTGAGTAACATGAAATTACCCCCAGACTTCAAAGTAAACAAAAACAAGCCAATTGCTCTTAAAATTGTTGCATATGGTGTCTCTCATACAGCACGCATTACCCCCAAAATGTTTAAATGTACCCCCATTTGGGGTAATTTACCCCTGTTCGCCGACCACTGGCGTAGATGGAAGAACGGATGTTGGGTGGAAGGCATTTTGAGACTGTGTTCATGACGATGGAAAAGCATAGAACACTGAGGATGCTTCCCTGTGGGACCCCGTCCATCTGCACGAAAGTGTCTGAGGACTGAACCCACCCGAACTTTAAAGGTTCGGGAGGATAGGAAGCCCCTGATGAAGGTCGGCAGGGCTCCGACGAGTCCTAGACTTTGGAGCTGACTAAGGATTATTGTCCGATGAGTGGTGTCGTCGGCCTTCTGGATGTCAAAAAATATTGATAGGATGAACTGTCCACTGTCGAATGCATTATTTATGTCACGGCTGAGAAGCAGGAGGGGGATCAGTTGTGGATCGAAATTGTCTGAAGCCGGACTGGGTAGCCGGGAAGGAATTACTATTTTCGAGGAAGAACGATAGTCGGGTCGCGACCATTTTTTCGAAAATTTTGCAGGCACAACACATTAGGGGGATTGGTCTATAGTTTGTGAGATCAAGGGAATCCTTGCCGGGTTTGGAGATAGGAATTACGTAGGCCTCCCTCCACCGGGAGGGAAAGGCGCCCTCTATCCATATGCGGTTGTATAGGTCTAGAAGGAAATTTTGTCAGGTAGGGTGGGTGCTGGATCATGCTGTAAGGGATACCGTCTGGGCCGGGACAAGGGGATCGTCGAGAGGCCAGTGCCGCCTGTAGTTCATGCATGGTGAACAGTCGGTTGTAGGAGCTGTCTATGGACGGTGAAGAGGAGTTATTTTTAGGGGCGGGTACGAAGGAGCTAACTGCAGAGGAAGAAACGGTGGCGAAAGTAGAAGCTAGATGGTTTGCCACTGATTTTGGCTCGTATAGGAGTCCGTCTTAGTCCGGAGTACCGGGGTTCGGGAGGGGACATGTCGCCTCTCGACGCCCCGTACCTTCTTCCAGATGGTTGCCGAAGGTGTGGTGGTGGTGACGCCGGAAACAAAGGCACGCCAAGAAGATCGGCGCGCTGTCTTCATTGTGCGACGGGCGATGGCCCTGGCCCGCTGCATCTCCGTGCGATGGATGGGAAGTCGCGTACGGTAGTACCGTCGAGTAGCCAGCCGTCTTGGCGCCTACGGCCTCCGTGCATTCTGGGGTCCACCAAGGTACCGGTCGGGCGCGGGGGTAGGTGGAGCGACAAGGGTGAAAGACAACCACCTCCTTCACCCAAGGTCCAAGGAAAAAAAAAAATAAATAAATAAAAAAAAATATCAAGTCAAGGTCCAAAACAAAGCCAAATGCGGGAAGGGAGGAAACAACAAAACTAGAAAGAATTGGGGAGGAGGAGGAGGAAATAAGTAGGAGGGTAGGACATCAGCCGGGTTCCCAAACGGGTCCAATGGTCCACGAGGGCAGAGAAAGCCCTTGCATCGGAGCAAGATGCATTCCCCCCATTGGCCACAGAGGGACGCGCCCTATAGCTCCGGACAAAGCGAAGGGGTGTCCTTTGGTATATAGGTGGCGTCAGCCAACAACAGAATAAGCACAAAAATGAAGGAACTGGGAACGAGCTACTGCAAAGGCAGGACAAACAGTAAGTGTGAAGCACAGGAATGCCGCAGGAGGGGGGCAACATCCCACGCCATAAGAGACCGATGCGTCAGACGATAAGACTGATACGCAGGAGCGGTCTCAAAATGTCGAACATGCCGACCAGAAGAAAGCCACTGACGAATTCCGGGCTTCAAAGCCCTAAGAAATTTCCGGACACATCTAACGGCAGGGAGGACATCTCCCTTGCAGGAGCGTCCGTGCGTTCGTTGGCCGGACACCAACTTTGGAAGGTACCCACAAAAAGCGACTGCACCTTACGGCGTGATGAAAAAAAAGACCAGCCAGTCCTGGATCTGTCGTACCAGTCGGTGAGGAAAGGAGAGAAAACGGCCTCAAGAGCGCTATGGGAGCAAGAATAAATAATAAAAGATATAAGAAAGCCGTGAAAGAAACCGAAGGGCTAATAGCCGAAAATTCCGCTGTAAAGATGGCAGCAGCTGGGGTAGGAATAAGGATTTAATTTCCGATGGGAAGACTACTGCACAACCCACTCCAAGTGGCGAGCGAGAGCTGTGTGAACACGGGGAGATGTCAATATGGGAAGAGGAATGGGAGTGTGTGTGTTGTGGACGGGTGGGACTGACTTCGATACAGTAGAAAAGATACTGAGGGGGAAGGGGGGAGGTAGAGAAAGGTCGTTTTAGACTCCTATGGGTTTTGTGGATTATGCAACATGAAACCAATTAAAAGATTATTTCTTATTACGTGGAGATGAAGTGAAAAAGCTTTTATTTCCCCCCACAATTCAGCGACCCATTTACACGTTGGCCCACCATGTCAGTGACGCATGCAGTCAAAAGAAACTACAGCAATACTCTATGGCAATTCCATACGAATTTTATTTCTTGCCCATCTTAATAACACATGAATATTAAATGTGAAAAACTATATCTAACCACATGTTTCACGAGGTATTTAGAACGTTAGTTGTCAGTTTAGGTTAGACCTTGATACTTATTCTTTAAAGATTAATCGGCATCAGACAAATTTAGCAGATTCTTGGAAATTCTAAAATTTTCATTAAAGGGTCATTCCAGCTCAATAGGTACAGGGGGTGGTCGGGTGACCATCTCAGATTTTCTTCAAATTTTCAGGGTTGATTCATACACCATTCACTAGCTTAAATCTAAAATTTTAGCTTCCTCAGTCAAAAACTTTTAATTTTATGGTCGCTTAAATGGCCCCCACCTTCGACAAAAAATGCCCATGTTGGGCTTGATCGGCCAATGCCTTCATTTTGAGAGGCCTTGAAAAGTGTCTTCTAATAGGAGTAGAAGCTTCAAATTTGTCATGCCAATACAACTTCTGGTGGGCTTTTCAATTTTGCAAGCAAAAAGGCTGTGGAACAAATAGTTTCTAAGTTACAAGGGCTTAAATATGGCTCCATTTTGAAGCTTGCATCAATTCCTCCCACTTTTACGACTCTACCATTTTCAGAAGTTTTAGTTCTACATCAATCACAGCTGTTTTAATACTCCTAATAGTCTCTATGGGTTGTAAATTTATGAGTGAAATAAAAAAATAACCAAAAAAGGATTTATTTCTATTTTTAAAAATTTCCAAAAGTTTATTTTTCACAAAATTTGCAAAATTAACATCAACTTTGGGGCTTAATATAAAGGTGTCCGAAATTAGTCAGGGAGTTGATACTTCTAGTAAAGAAAGATACATGTGTAAAAAAACATATTAAGGAATGGATCTCAACTCAACTCCTTATAGTTTTGGCGATTCAAAGAAAAGTGCTTTTTGTGAAAAATCTCAAATTTTTAAATTTCTATTTATGACATTGAATTGTAATTTTACTTCCATTTTATTACTTAAGTTGATTTACAATTGCAATAATATGTAAATAAGTCTAAAACATACAAGAAATTTAATGTGTCTGTCAAAACAACCAGCGACTCGAAGGGCTCTGGGTAGCTCATTTCGCTTTGTATATTCTTATAAATGTAAAACATGATGGTTAATCATTAATGTCCAGGCCTATTTTATAGATCATGATCTTTTATTTTCAGAAAACTTAACTAGAGCAATTAACTTAATTTTACTGCCTGTAATAATGGCTTATTCTAATCAAGAATCAAAGTGCAGCTTTGGTATGTACTTGGATGATCCATGTCATGAACACAGACTCACCAGGAAGGTGGGTATGTATACCTTACATGAGCTGACAGATGAAACAAGGAAACTGCTATTGTGGAGAACAAAAGCAACTGTAATCAACCCAAATAGTGCTACTGTATGCTACCACCATGAAAAAATGTTTGGAATGCATTACCAACAAATGCAACATTTATATTTCATAAAGTTTATATTGTAAATTGTAACCTAAATTAGCTATTTAATTTTAATAGGGTAGGCTATATACTGTGCTACTGAATGCATATGTTTTGAATATTTTATACGAATAGCATATAACCAAATGTTGAGTTTTTAAAATTATTTCCCAATGTGTTTAGAGTTTACATTACCCTACTTTATTTGCAGAATCACTACAAATTATTGACAGAGACACAGCAACTAGACTGAATCTGATACCAGGACAGAAACTTTGCTCAGCATGCTTCTTTAGAGCCAAGACGATTGAAGATGAAAAAGACTCAGGTAGTGATGAATATGTTCCAGAAGAAATAGTTAAGGAGACATTTGACGAAACGTTAGGTTCACTAGAATGCTCACCCATTAAGTATGTAAGAGCAAGAGATCGAAAGTTTTACGCGAAAAGGAAACTAAAGCAAATTGAAACATGAGGAAGCGCAGAAACCTATAGAGAGTGAGGAAGAAAAGTGTTATCAGCATATGATAGAGGAACTGAAAGAAAAGTGTAAAACTAGTATCAGACAAGAAAAGATACAAATTCTAACACTCCTTTCAATTGGTAAAACCTGGTCCAGAAAAAGAATTATGAAAGAATTTGAAGTGTCAGCCAGAATGGTTAATGCTGTGAGGGCCTTCAAGAGAAAAGAAGGTATCCTTCCTATAATGAGAAATAAAAAGAGTAGCAAGGGTATAAGCGATGAAATAAAGGAGTGATAGAATTTTTCCAAAACAATGAATATACTAGAGAATGCCCTGGTAAAAAAAAAGACTAATCAATAAAAACACCACAAGGGAAGGTTCACAAGCAGAAAATACTGTTGTTGACAAATATGAGAGAATTATATACGCTTTACAAAAATAAATATCCAAATGACAAAATCTCCAAATCAAAGTTCTTTGAACCGAGACCAAAATGGTGTATGGGTGTGGGGAGTAAAGGATCACACAATGTATGCATTTGTGAAATACACCAGAACTTTAAACTTTTATGTGAATCACTCCCCGTCAAAGTAAAATTAAGTGTGTTACTAGGGAAAATAGTCCAACACAAACCAGAAACTGCATGATTAATAACTGCAAAACATGTCCTGGTTTAAATGAATTACGGGATTGGCTTCTTACCATTTTTGAAAACAATGATTATGACATGGATGATGATGTTTCCTTTAAGCAGTGGCTTCATGCAGACCATACCCAACTGGTCACAATAACAAAAAGTGTTTCGAATGTAGTAGAAGACACATGTGAAAGTGCAAAAAAGTTGAAAGTACACCATTTCATAGCAAAAGCCCAATCAAAATATTTGTCCGACTGTAAAAAAAACCTCAATGATTCTACAGCATTAGTGCTTGTTGACTTCTCTGAAAACTAGTTTTATAATTCAGGATGCCGTACAAGGGCATCACTGGGACAATACCCAGGCTACCTTGCATCCGGTAGTCTGCTATCAAAAAGTTGAACTAAAAGTTACAAATTTTTGTGTAATATCAGATTCACTTACACACAACACAACTGCAGTTCATTCTTTTTTATGTGAAGCCTTGAAATTACTTAAGTCAGAATCCTAAACAAACATATTTGTTACTTTAGCGATGACGCAGCAAGTCAATATAAAAACTATAAAAACATCATTAATTTAACTCAGTGTTACATGAAAAAGACTTCCAACTAACATGTGAATGGAACTTTTTTGCCACCTCTCACGGAGAGAGCCCCTGTGATGGTGGTGGCACCGTCAAAAGGTTAGTTGCCCAGGCAAGTCTACAAGCAACAAGTAAAGGTCACATCACCAATCCAAAAGAGATGTTCGATTGGTGCAAATCTAATATTAATGGTATACAATTTCTGTACATTGATTCAGCTAAAATTGAGGAAAATGCTAATTTATTTGAGTTAGAAAAAAGGTATTCCTTAATTAAGACAATCCCAGGAACCAGTTCATATCACTGCTTTAGACCTTCATCAACAGGCATTAAACTATACAAAATTTCTAGTGATGAAAATTTCTTTAACGTACAACTTTCCTTCCTCAACGCTACACAAGAAAATGTGGCTTACCAATATAAACATGGTACATATGTGGCCTGTTTCTATGAAGGTGACTGGTTTGTTGGAAACATAGTTGAAGTGCGTGATACTGAGAAGGATCTATTAGTAAATTTCATGAAAAAGAATCCTTTTAAATGGCCTGAACAAGAGAACGTTTGCTGGATTCCATTCCAACATGTTTTGTGTTCAATTGAACCAACTACAGTTGCTGGGAAAATGGGGACACAGTACAACTTATCAAATGATTGTCTATCTAAAATTGAGGAGTATTTAAAAAAAAGCCTAAGTAACTACAGACCTGTATGAAGCTGAATAATAAATTGCCAATTTATGGCTGTGTTGAAGACAATCAGACTTAAAGCCTGAGTACAATAATAAATTACCGAGTCAGTGTCTAAACATAAGTTATTAGCTATATGTAAGTTTCCATACGAATTTACATAAAAGAACACACATTAAAAAAAGAATATGAACTTATAGCCAATAATTCACATGCTTAAAAACTCGAATTCATTATTCTATATAGTTAAGTACTGTACACTTGTATTAAGGGAAGTAATACAACAAAGCTACTTAAACTTAAGGTTTTGTACTGAAAATGGTGGTTACTGCTAGTTTATCTGTACTAACTGCAAAATTTAAATTACTAGGAAGTGCTTAAAGAGCAGTAGAACACGGTTCTACAGGATTTACTTAGGTAGATCCAAGTATTGAGCCTACAAGCGGTCCATCTGTTGTGTTAACTGCAAATGTAGTAATCATCTAGGTATATATTGTCTTTTTTATGAGTAAAACTTTAGATAATTTAACATTTGTGAATTAACTTACCAAGTAATAAAATGGAAGTAAAATTACAATTCAATGTTGTAAAAAGAAATTTAAACATTTCAAAATTTTGATTTTTTCACAAAAAGCACTTTTCTTTGAATAGCCAAAACTATATGAAGGAGTTGAGTTGAGATCTATTCCTTAATGGTTGTTTTTGTACACATGTATCTTTCTTTACTAGAAGTATCAACTCCCTGACTAATTTCGGACCTTTATATAAGCCCCAAAGTTGATGTTAATTTTGAAAATTTTGCGAAAATATCAACTTTTGGAAATTTTAAAAAATAAAAATCCTTTTTTGGTTATTTTTTTATTTCACTCATAAATTTACAACCCATAGAGACTATTAGGAGTATTAAAACAGCTGTGATTGATGTAGAACTAAAACTTGAAAATGGTAGTCGTAAAAGTGGGAGGAATTGATGCAAGCTTCAAAATGGAGCCATGTTTAAGCGCTTGTAACTCAGAAACTATTTGTTCCACAGCCTTTTAGCTTGCAAAATTGAAAAGCCCACCAAAAGTTGTATTGGCATGACAAATTTGAAGCTTTTACTCCTATTAGAAGACACTTTTCAAGGCCTCTCAAAATGAAGGCGTTGGCCGATCAAGCCCAACATGGGCATTTTTTGTCGAAGGTGTGGGCCATTTAAGCGACCATAAAATTAAACGTTTTTGACTGAGGAAGCTAAAATTTTAGATTTAAGCTATTGAATGGTGTATGAATCAACCCTAAAAATTTGAAGAAAATCGCAAAAAAGGCAAAGCTTAAGTTGTTACCCATAAATTTGGATTTTCTTTAATTCTATAACTAGCTAAAATTTAAATATTACAAATATAAACTATTGTAAATTACACAAGATGGCTTAATAAGTATTTTAGCTTTCTGAACCCAAATTGTAAATCTATTTTTGTTTTTAATTCAAATGGCCATCAGGACCTTATAATTTTAATGAAAATAATGAGGTTTACATCGTTTTGAATAGAAAATACCTTCAACATACGGAAAACATTTAAATATTTATGTTCAATCTATGACAGTAATAAAACTATTTGCCATCACTTTAGCTAGGGTATACGAGTAACAAACTCTGGTACTGTATATTGTACTGCGAGTTAACAAATTTAAGAAAGTTTAAAATTTAATTAGCAAAATTTATGAAGGGAATAGATTGTTTTAAAAATCTAGGCGAAGAATCAGCGTGTGGAATCTGTACATCACTACTACAAAAAATATATATACGTACGCATGTTCAGGTGTAACAAGTGTTATCATAGATCGAATTAACATGTCAACGCCCGAGGAAAAATAAACACTTAAGTCTTCATAAATAACCTATGGTAACCGATTTTTGTTACTCCTTGTGGAGTCATACGACAATCATACGATGACTAAACCCTCAATGAAGTAGTGTACATGCAGAAATAGGGAACGTACGTCCATCTACTATGATTTTAGCTACAACAGAATTGTGGAGCCGTTTTTCAACAATTGACCTACCAAGCTGCAGTTCCATCATTTAAGTGTTCAACACTACTAGCGTTAAATACAACTACAAATTTTAATGGCTTTAAACCTTTATTTAAATTTTGAAAGGATTGTTTTGCAGCCATTAATAATAAAAATCAATAAAGGTGTCCTCTTTTTTCCACTCCTCCAGACAAATGCTGAGCAATCTAGCGCCATTCCTATTCACTTTTTTATTTGGGGTAAATAAAACAATTAAGACGAAATATTCTTCAATTAGAATAATCTCTGGGGTGGTCCCATAGTAGACTTTATGTGCAAAGAACGAACATTCTGCCAATGCTTCTTCAACAAAGACACTAGGAAATTCATAGCAAGGTACGTATTCTGCACCAACTCGTCTGGAGCCATTTTGACATGGCCAATAGCAACTGACAAACACAACACCTGAAATGATTCGAAATGTTAACCTTAGAGCAAAGGCAAAGGCAAAGTAGTCATTAATTTTCTTCAATTTCAGCGTAATTCTAGAACTGTAAAGGACTGCATCAACGTGTTTCAGATTAAATGATCATCATTTATTATATTTCAACAATAAAATTTAGTTAAAATTAGAAATGAAAATTAACTTACTTTCTTCATTTGGAATTTAATAGTAGCTTTGATTTCATCAATTTTATCAGAAAGTTTTTCTGCGTGAGTACACATGGTGGGAAATTTACCAGCCTTATTCAAACCTGGACCCAAAAGTCTGGGGATCTGCTTAATGAGCACATCAGAGGCAATAAAAGCGTCATACTTCTTCGCTATTTAAAAGAAAAACAAATTAGAACTTCACAATAAATCAAAGATATAAAGATTCGTGAATGCAATCAGAGTGAGCTGAGTTTATGCATCAAAATGTATCTGTTGACACGCAGTAATCATCATTACAATTTTTTTTTTCACTAGACACGCTTCCCAGCAATCTATCATAGTACTGTATTAATAATATTTGGGGGGGTCGTTTAACCTCCTCAACGGCAAAAGGCACGGGATAACCAATAGCTTTACAATAGATCAAAACCATCTGAATGCAAAGGAGTCACCCATCCAAATCACTGGACAGAAACATCGCTTAACCGTCTCTGATCTAACGGGAAGCGGCATTGCTACACCCTGATTCCTGTACTAACTCACCAAGTTTCTTAACAAGTTTTTTGTCCCTGTTAAGCTTCTTCAAATCATCAGCCGACATGCAAGGAATACCAAGTTCTCTGGCTTCATCCAAATGCATCTGATCTCCAAGGACACACACCTTCATATTTGGTTTTGGGATGTGCTTCAACCTGTCAATTTAATAATAATAATAAATACACGCTCACACCCCCACCACCTTACGAATTGAATGTAAAAACTAAGAGGCTGCAGCAACAAGGCAATAATTATTATAAACAACTAATCGAACTCTCAAAACTGATTAATGGTTTATTCTACTTGAACAGGGTCCTACAGTTTACGCACTAAATGGAACAATTTTGGTTTTACCTTTTACTTCACAAAAAAGTTACAGTTATCAGTCAGGCGAGCCATTAATTGGATCAGGCCAACTAATGTGGCCATTGCGCTAACTCTGGGTTTATCATCCTCGACCTACACACGTGAACGAATTATGGACTTTAATCCACAATTAGTTGAAGTGTGTTTTCTTTACTTTACTTGTAGGGAAACCGTGTTACTCGCTGAACTACAAGGCGATGATTTATATAGTTAAGACGGTCCACGGCCGTAACTAGGGTTTAGAAATTAGTGAGGTCCAGATTTTTTCGAGCGCGGCGGGACGAGCAAAATTCAGACCAAAATGACATCTACAAACACAACCCAAGCTATAATATGCGTAATATGCGTTTCATACACGAAGAACATACACGGAGAACGGTTGTGTTTTTTTTTTTTTAGGAAATAATTACCGAGGTCCGGACCTCGGTGACCTCATAGGTAGTTACGGCCATGGTTAGACCTAAAGACAATTTTTTATTAGAGTATTAAGTATTCACGATTACCAAAGCTTAAGTCAATAACTAAGCGAGCAGATAATACAGGGTGTTCATTTTTAGGTTAATGCAAGTAAATTCAAATAAAATAACTAAGATACATGATATAGTTATATGGGAACCAGGACATCTTAAGTGCTAGGCCTGACCGAGCGTAGGCCAGCCTACACGTTGGGTTAGGAAGATGGTGTTAAGCTGTGTCCAGCAACATGCTTTGCTGTGCACATTTGAGAGATCGCGCGTCTTACGGTACCTAAGCGCCACCACAGGCGAAAACGTGTTTTTGATGGATATCACTATTTTCACCCTTCCTGTATCGCGTGGTTTGGGTTATAATGACCTTACGACACGAAGTATGGTTGAAAACCTTATGAAGCGAACTACTTTTTTCACCTCATTCTGTGCCAGAAATAGCACACAAAGTTCGGCATAAGAAAATCAAAAAATTTAAAAAAATATATATACAATATATGAAAATCTATTCCAAAAACTTATCTTCATTAGCATACTTAGAACTCTAATTCAGCCAAAAATTAACGTTCTAGCTCAATTAATAACGGAGATACTATTGCCAGAATATTGCTGAACTTTGGAGGCGATTTGTGGCGAATTTTAATTTTGGAGCTTAAGTACCGTAAGACGCGGGACCCCTCATTTGTGCGATGAACATGTCGGTGAGAACTCGCAACATCTGCCATGACGTGTTTAGACTGTTATCGTTATTGTTCCTTGTATCACAAAGTTCAATGTATTTCTGAAATATATTTACTTTGTTTCTGTTCAAGTGACCCTTGAAACACACACTTCCACACACAGTGGGAAAATGAGCTTCCTGGCTGTTATTTTTTCGGTTAACTGATAAAATGAACACAAATGAAACCAATTACACTCAAGTTTTTCACTGAATCACGTAAAAACTTTTGTCTACCATTAATTTATGGTTCCAACAAGTTTAATCCTAGTTAAGTGGCAATATATATACACACCCTTGTACATTTACTATCCTTCATATGCAACCTATTATGTAGTATAAAATAGGTTTAGGCGGATTTGCAAATGTCTCAAAACAACAAATGCTGAAAAATTAAATTATTAAATTGCTGCAACCCCCAAAATTTTTTATTAAAAAAAAAAAAAAAAAAATTAAACCAGAGTATCTTCAGTTCATAAGCTTTCAGTGTAACTTCTTTATTACTTACATAGAGGACAGCAGACCATGCGGCTTGGTCAGTACCCAATTGTTTAAATACCCTGGGGGAGGGTCCGCTAGGAATTTTAAACTCCTAGCTCCCTGACGGACTGCACAAAATTAATTAATAAGGCCCGAAAACATTAAGAAGAAATTCATTAATGTTAACTATCATGGCTTTACTAAATAATCCATGAGGGTCAGGTAAAACTTACTTGACCGTGCCATTGAAACGCTTGTCCTTTTGAGGATCATAGTTCTTCAATCCAATTTGAAGTTCAACAGTTTCTCTGAAATTGCGCCTCTTTTTCTTGCTGGCGACGTGGACGGCATTCACACACTCGTATAGTGTGTCTCTTGAAACTTTGCTACTGGGGGGAATTTTGTATTTAAGTAATAGATTTATTTTTCTGATTAGTTTAATATGTAACACACTCAGTAAGGAAGTTTCATCAATGTCAGAAGCTAATACGTGTACATCATTGAAATTATAATCTCTTAATATATTAGGGATTTAGTACCCACTTGTCATAAGTACTTAACTTTATAACTGGTGGTGTTGGGAATAAACTAAGATACACTGGGCCACACTAACCTTATTAACCAAGTGTATAGTGACTAGTGACTAACAGTACGAAGTAATCAATTGGCAATGATGAACAAAGGAACTTAATTTTTATATCTCTAACTCATGAATCAAAGAACAATTTCAACAGTAGAGTATTTCTTGTTTTGTCTGAGAACAAAAAGTTCATAATCAAATCAAGGTATATTACTTGGTACTGACATTGACAAAGAAAACTTTGCTTCAACCAACACCACAAGTTGGATATATATATATATATATATATATATATATATATATATATATATATATATATATATATATATATATGATGAATTTCACAATAAAACACGTGAAATGAATGATTAAATCCTCTATTTTCTCTGCTATGTTTCTTCAAGCATTGAGAGTTGTCAGTCCTGAATTTTTAGATTCTGAGTTATGCAATATCATGAATATTGGTACTAAATTATGTTATCCTATTTCATTTTTAGATAACTGTCTTAAGAAAGCCAAGAATAGGTATTATAATAATGTAATTGTAAAGGAATTTCAGCGTAAAAATATCCTTAGCCTACCTTACCATGTTAATTTTCAATACCTTCCAACTGTACTTAAAGCAATTGGCATTAATGTAATCTTTAAGTATAATAATACTGTTAAATCACGCCTAATAAAGAATAGCCCTGATAATGTTGTTGGTTGTGTGTATTCGATCGGATGTACACAATGTAACTCAGTATATCAGGCCAAACCGGTAAAACGTTAGATACTAGGGTAAAACAGCATAAATATGCTTGTGGAACAGCTAATAATTCCAATGCTTTATTTAACCATATGTATAGATGTAACCATAGCATCAAGTGGGATAGTTCTAAAGTGCTTGTTAAAAACAGATATAATAGAAAGAAATATTCTAGAATGTGCATTTATTCATTTTAAAAACAATTTCAATAACAGTGCGGGGACGTATAAAATTGACGATATGTTAAAATTTCTTTTGCCTCTCATTAACCCTTGTTAAGTATGTGCTAATTGTTTTGTTTTTCCTGTACGTTGTATATATTTATGGGCATCTCGCCTTTTATCTTCATTCCCTGACGAGGTGTAGCTTTGAATACACGAAAGGCCTTGGAATCATTTTTCTTTTTCCTTGTGGATTTGCAGCATATATATATATATATATATTTATTTATTTCAACTCCACAACTGTTTTCTGTTTGGCAAAGCAAGTCAAGCTTTCTTTAAAATACTGCGAATCTGACTATAATATAGTGGCTTCCACAAGCACATTGCATACTCATTTCTGTACTATTTTACAATTTGTAAAAAATGAAGTACAAAAACTCCTCAAACATCAAGGCTTTCAGAAAACTATTATGGTACTTCTGTGGTCATCCAGAGGGGCCCAGATGATGATTGAGGAGTTTGTATTAAAAAAAAAAAAAAAAAATTGTTGGACATTCAATTTACATAGGTTAATTTTTTATTTGAACTGTCTAAATTTACTGAACCAAATTAAGCTTAGCCTAATGTACCACTGGCCTAGCCCACATTTGCAGTGTTTCTTGTTTCCCCTCCCCACAAACTCCTTGCTTTAAATATAGGCCAAATTCAAAATTTAAGATTTTTTTTAAAAAATCCTCTCTCCAGATTTGCACAATCTGCACCAAATATTTTTTTTTTTAACTCATTAACATCCATTGTCCCTTTGAGAGATTTTAATAATACAATTAAGTTAGAAGTGAAAATTTTAAATTTTTTGTATCAGGTAACTTTCACGTTTATTTAAATTCTCCAAAGCTGAATATATCAAGAAGGGGGGGGGGGGGGGGGGGGGGGGGGGGGGGGGGGGGGGGGGGGGGGGGGGGGGGGGGGGGGGGGGGGGGGGGGGGGGGGATACAACAATATAAATATTAATCATGCGCCTTCAAATACACAACTGAGAAGTTTGACAGAAATTCACTGGTACTGTACCATGTGTGGGGAATCATATTTGAAGATAAAATATTAGTTCAATATCAGAACATCTGATGTACTTTTATTTCATGTAGGATTTAGAGTTGCTTCCCTTCTAGGTTTATAATAGATGCATCACTTTTGAAACTACTACTGGCAATCAGGGTTGGTAAAAAAAAAAAAAAACTTTTTTTAGAAAAACCAAAAAACCCATGTTTTTTTTGGTTTTTAATACACAGCCTGTAGGCTTATATATATATATATATATATATATATATATATATATATATATATATATATATATATAAGGAAACTGAAAACTTTTAGTATCTCATAATTTAATTGCTGACAATTAGAAAAAAGAAAGAAATCAATAGTTTAACCATAAACTAAATAAAATAAACATTTAACTCGACTTTGTGCATATAGCTAAACAAATATTAAAAAATAAAAATCCTTTAATGTATGGTACAGTACTGAATAGAAAAATAAACAAGAAAAATATATTGTTCTTTGTCCTTTAAGTTTATAGATATAGCCTCTAAATTTACTTCACATTAGCTATTTGTTAAAACATTTATAAATAAATACAAGTTTAGAAGCTTTATGAACTCCTAATTTATTCCTTAATTTGGACTGTACCAGTCCAAAAGCAAAGAAGATTCTTTCAACTGCAGTCATAAACACTGAGACATTGTTCCTGAACATCGTCAGACAGTTCCCTGATGGATCTCCATCAATGCGAATGGGGTTATGTTTAGATTAATGGAAATACATGCATGCACAAAATATAAATGCAAGGTTGCCTGTATTCTTTTATTTCTTCATATACTTTTTTTTTTTTTAGAATGATTTAAACCATGGTTTAAACCAAACAACCCAGCTGGCAATGAATGAAAATTTTAAAATGAAATGCTTATTTTAAGCAATACCATAAAATGGGAGAATTGGGATACTCTCAAAAATATATTTTAAATAATTTTAGCATTAGGGTCATTCTCTGTCAGATCAACCAAAAAAAATTGAAATTAACACCCTCATCTCTCATACTTTGCTGAAATTTGGTTTATATGGAGTTTGTGAGCCCTGAATCCATTTCTGAAATTATAAGGTCAATCCAACCAACGGTTCAAGAGATATGACCTCGGGCAATTTGAGGTCACTCGCGAGGTTACTAACATTTGGCGAGCCATAACTTGGGTAATAATTGTCATAATTATATGACGCGTTCGGTGGAGAAGGGGCGAACGCAACATTTTCGAATTATGCCACAAAATGCAGTTAAAGTTTGTAAACTTTAAACCTTTGTATTTTTCCAGTTTATTGAAATGTTGTATGAATTTGAACACATATTTGAGTAAAATATTGTTGTGTAATATGTCGATATAATAAAACGCCAAGAAATTTTACAATATTATTTATTGATAGCTTCTGATATTAACTGGTGTAATCCATTATTTGGTCCTCTTCGTCGAATGTTGTATTACCTGCTTCAACTGTTTTGGTTTCTTCCAGTTCCTTTAACAATCTTGTATAATAGTTCACTGCAGTTGCAGGCATTAGGTCTGATAATTCTTTGAGATCTTTTATTTTTTCCTTAGTTATTGGCAGCAATTGGGAATACTTTGGTTGCAGTGTCTGCTGGGCTAGATTGAATAAACTGACACTGTAGGATTTTTTCCCTTTCTGCAGTCTGACGGGATGGCTATTATCTGGGGTTGTGCGGTATGCAGTAGATATTACGTAGCCTTCTTTGTGTTGAAAGTCAAATATTAACTTTCTTGCATCTGTAAATTTAGTAGTTGTTGATTTCCTAATGACAATGCACGTTTTTAGGACGTCAAAATCGAGAAAATCAGCCTGTTTCATTTCTACAACTAGGAAGCGCTGCGAAACGGCTGTAGTTATGGCCGTAACATAATCTTTTTTCGTGTAAAAATATTGCTGTAATTATTTTTTATATTTTGTTCAATGTGGCCAAATTGAGCATGACAGGGCATTGTCGAGTGACCAGAAAGTAGATAGATGTGTTCAATGTGAAGCAATGATGCGGAGTGAATTTCTCTGAGATACATTAAAACCTAAATTTTACCGTGAAAGAGTGCAGACTAACATCTAATTTTTTGCATAGGTAAAGCAAAGGTTTTAAAGGATAATTATACGACAAAAAACTCATTTTTCGAATTTTGTGGCGTTCGCCCCTTCTCCACCGAACGCGTCATATAAAAGTATATATATTTAGAATCAGAAAACGACAAGGAATCCAAATATGCAAGTTTTAGAACTCTAGGTTGAAAAATAAAAAAGTTACACTGTAACCAAAATTTGAGGTCACGATTTGACCTCTTGGGTATCAAATGAGAATTTTTTTTTTAAATGTAAAAAATGAAGGCATAGGCATTGGCTATTAGAATCAGCAAAAAAAAGTTTGTTTATGTTAGTATTTTTCATGTAACTAACATATAAGCAAACACCATATTCATAAGTTGTGCGTCAATTCTACCTATTTTTTCACACTTAAGCTCATAATTTGACCTATAGAAATTAAAATTACATTTTTTATAGATATAAAAAACAAAGTCAGAGTTCTTGACTAATAGAAACAATCATAAAAAGTTTGTTTATGTTGGTACTTTTCATGTAACTAACTTATAAGTGAACACCATATTTATAAATTGCTTGTCATTTCAAGGAATTTTTATATCTTAGCTATCAATTTGACCTCAAGCCCCAAGAATTTAATAAAAATTGTATTTCACTGCTAATCTACACTGGCAATAATAGTTATAATAGTGAAAGGGGAAGACTAAGCTCACATGTAGCCTAAACAAACCTGTTGAAACATGTTGCTACTTGTCTAAGTGCAGAATCAACAGAGATAGTTGCAAAATTCCTTGTCTACAGGTTAGTACAGTTCCAGCCAGCACTGTGGGTGGCTGGTGGGTATGGTGTTTTAATGAGCCTCAGAGACTATCAAGGCCTAAAATATTAAGTGTGTATAGCTATATATTTTCTAAAAAATATATATTACCTAATTGTAAATCCTATATCTTTACAGATCAAAATACAATGGTTCGGCACTTGAAATACTGCCAGGACCCTATTCAAAAACACAAGAAACGCATAACAATCAATCTTAGAAAAGTGACTGATGTACTTATTGAAAAACGTGCTGGAAGAGTGAAAAAAGACTCATTGTTGTGTGTGAACTGCTGGACACTGATAATGAAAAACCCCACTATACTTAGTACCACTGAAAACAACGAGTCTGAGCAGGATTCAAATGAATCATCTACTATCAGTGGCTTGAGTAACATCTCTTCAATTCAAGATCTGGACAATGACAGTGATTGCTTGATAAAGGAAAATCCTTCAACTTCAGTTGAACCAGTTCTAGCATTTCTGGACCAAACACCAGTTAAAAAAGTAAGTAATAAATTAATATAATAACTTATACTTTACTACAAGGTCTGTTTCTACTATATAGCCAATTATATAGCATTTAAGGTACTATAATTAATATTTAATTACTAATATTCAGGTGTGTGAAACCTTTTTTTCTGTTCTTTTCAGAAGGGCTGTCATTAAGCCAGAAAAAGCGCAAGGCTCGTGGTAAGCTATCATCTGCTCAGAAACACCTGAAGGAGAGGCTAGAACTCAGTTATGGTGTTCAAATTACCGAGGAGGTAAGTGATACTTCAAAACCTGAAACTAAATCTGAAAAACATCTAGACAAATTAATGAATGAATTGAAACAGTCATTCCTGGAGAGCAAATGTCACCATCACAAACTACAAATATTGACACTCTCACCATACACAATTGAAAAAACAGCTAGTTTCTTTCAAACTACAACATACATGGTGAAAAGAAGCCATTCACTTAAATCAGAACATGGAATCCTTCCGAAGATTCCACTAATGAGCAAAGGAAAAGTGATATCTGAAGAACACAAAGATATAGTTAGAAGATTCTATGAGTCAGAAGAGGTTAGTCGTATGTGTCCTGGCCAAAAGGATTGCGTGAAAGTTATCAGTGCTGAAGGTGCAATGAAGGTGCAAAAACGATTGGTCCTCGGGAATTTAAGAGAGATGTTTGAACTATATAAAAATGATGAAAAGAATCCCAAAATAGGATTTTCCACATTTGCAAAATTACAGCCATCATATTGTGTGCTTGCCGGTAGTGGTGGGACTCATTCTGTCTGTGTCTGCACATACCATCAAAATCCAAAATTGCAGCTGGCTGCATTGGGAGAAAGAGGTCTTTCATACAAGGATCTTATGGATTACAGTGTCTGCAGTACAGAGAGAGACTTGCATGATGCAACTTTGCAATGATTGCCCAAGAGAAGAGGGTGTCCTGGATTTTCTTGAGTTACTTGACAGTGTGAAATCAGCTCCAAATGAAATATCTTACAAGCAATGGGTGACTGTTGACCGTTGTCAATGGTTGATAAGGTGGAGCCACTTCATGAATACTTATCATCCCTAAGCATGAAAATATCCTGCATGGTTCGTCATCACTTTGTTGCTCAGCAGCAATCACAGTACTTCAAGCAGTTGAAAGAAACACTACCACCTCAGAGCGAGGTAGTTATAGTAGGTGACTTCTCTGAGAATTATTCTTTCATTGTCCAGGATGCTGCCCAAGGGTTTCACTGGGACAATTCACAGTGTACAGTTCACCCTTTTGTCATCTATTATAGATCATCTGCAGACCAGGAACTTAGCCATTTTAGTGTCTGTTTCTTATCTGCATCACTAAAACACAACACTATAATGGTTTACTCATTCATATTGAAGCTTATGACATATGTTAAATTCAGATGCCCACAATTGAAGAAGGTGCACTATTTCTCAGATGGATGTGCTGGCCAATATAAGAACAGATACAACTTCACAAATCTCTGTTACCATGAAGAGGATTTTGGTCTGTCTTGTGAATGGCACTTCTTTGCTACATCCCATGGCAAAAATGCATGTGATGGGATTGGAGGAACAGTGAAAAGAGCTACTGCTCGTGCCAGTTCGCAGAGAACTACAGAGAGGCAAATTCTTACACCAGAACACATGTTTCAGTTTTGTGAAGAAAACTTGAGCAAGAAGATAAATTTTTTCTTTGTAACTACAGCTGATTTGAAAGATGCAGAAGAACGGTTGGAACATCGATTCAAGGATAGTAGGGCTATTCCTGGAACTCAGAAATATCATAGATTTGTTCCCCTAAACAAGGAAGAACTGATGGTGTATCCCATTTCAAGTGGCATTGGAGAAAAGAAAAGAATAAGGAAAAGTCATTTTACTAATGAACCTGCAATGCTTGGTAACCTAAAATGTGTCAAACCAGGAGAGTATGTTGGCTGCATTTATGACATGCAAGTTTGGTATGGAATTGTGGAGGAATATTGTGAAGAGTTTGATGATTTCACTGTGAACTTTCTACATCCCTCTGGGTCATCAGGATCAAGTGCATATTATTATCCAAACAAGGATTCATGTGCAGTGCCAGGACATCATATATTAACTGTAATGAGTTGTCCTACCCTAAGAGGAGGCAGCAGAATTCAATACATTTTTCCACAAAAAGAAATTGATGAGAGCATCGAGCATGCAAAAATTATATTAGGCTAGCACATGAATCCTCTAAGTAGGTCTTCCCCTTTCACTATTATAACTATTATTGCCAGTGTAGATTAGCAGTGAAGTACAATTTTACATTTTTTGCCTTTGTTTTTATATCTATAAAAAAATGTAATTTTAATTTCTATAGGTCAAATTATGAGCTTAAGTGTGAAAAAATAGGTAGAATTGACGCACAACTTATGAATATGGTGTTCACTTATATGTTAGTTACATGAAAAATACTAACAAACAAACTTTTTTTTGCTGATTCTAATAGCCAATGCCTATGCCTTCATTTTTTACATTTAAAAAAAAAATTCTTATTTGATACCCCAGAGGTCAAATCGTGACCTCAAATTTTGGTTACAGTGTAACTTTTTTATTTTTCAACCTAGAGTTCTAAAACTTGCATATTTGGATTCCTTGTCGTTTTCTGATTCTAAATATACATACTCTTATATAATTGTGACCATTATTACCCAAGTTATGGGTCGCCAAATGTTAGTGACCTCGCAAGTGACCTCAAATTTCCCGAGGTCATATCTCTTGAACCGTTGGTCGGATTGACCTTATAATTTCAGAAATGGATTCAGGGCCCACAAACTCCCTATAAACCAAATTTCAGCAAACTCTGAGAGATGAGGGTGTTAGGCACTGGTTGATCTGACAGAGAATGACCCTTAGGTATGTTTAGTTTTGAGATGTTGTATAAGGGGTTTGGGCAATTTAGATGTACACAACTTTTTCTCACTAGAGACTGATGGGATAACTCTTGGGCATAATAAGAATATCAGAAAACAGACTTAAAGACTTTTGCAGTCAGAGTATTAGATTTTTGGAATGACTTGCCATATGATGTGGTAAACAGTACAGTAAATTTTCACAAGTGTACATTACAGGCTTTGTAAATCAAAATGTTTTTCTGATATTTTTTGATACAATTTGAATAAAGGTTAATTTTGTTCAAACATCAAAAATAATTGGAAAAACAGTTTTAATATATAACCTAGCATAACCAAAAATTCCAAAATTCCTCAAAAGCCTGTAATATACTCTTGTAAAAAAAATACGTCAAAATGCATAAAGTGACATGGCCTGCACTGGCAATAGAGACTAAGTTTATATAATATATTTTCAGTCGCTCTTTCTTAATATGTTATCCATTTCCTGTGCAAATGCAAGATTATAGAAAAAATTACGTTACATTTTTATAGTGAATCGCATCTTCTGAACTGGTAATTTCACGTACCTCTTCATAAGTTTTAGTTCCCTAAAATGTCCATGTGTGAAGGTTATGCAAAAGACAAATCAAAAAATAAGATTGTTGTTCAGTGTAACTTTCATTGTACTATTCAGAAAGGAACATGGCTTGACAAGGTGCACTTGGAACCATGCAAAATCTTCTCTATGTAACTGTGTTCCTAACTATTTGTGCCAATCTTTTGTGGAAGACGAATTAGAACTCACATCTCATAGTGCAGTGGACTGGAAATCTTTTTGTTCTGAGGTCGCAAATAATTGGCTAGTAAATCAAGAACCAACAGGCAGTCCCCCTCTTTGGGGGTATTAAGAGGGTCTCTAAGAAAAAATTTATATTGCCAGTGAAGGATCAGTCAGCAGAAACCCTCATTCCATTAATCAACAAATATATCAAACCTGAATCTATTATGCATAATGACTGTTGGCAGGCATACAGTACTCTATCAGAATTAGGTTATACTCATCTTATGGTAAACCATTCCCAGAACTTCAACCCTGAAAGCAGAGCTCTCTCACAAAATATCGAGAGACTTTGGGAAGATGTGAAGAAGTGGGTACTTAGGGCTGGGAATAGAAGCCATAATTATTCCCAGTACTTTGCCCACTACATGTTCATTAACAGCCACACACGGACATGCCAACTTCACCATTTTCTTAAACAAGCTGCCCTTCTTTATCCACCTCAAGAATTATCCAAGGTAAAAATAGTATATTTTGATTTCTTAGGTTTAAGTTAGGTTAGGTTTAGTTAGTTTAAGTTTAGTTAGGTTAGGTAGTCAAAAATACATTTTTCTAGTATATTTTGGTATGCTCTGTTGAAATATAACCTTTATTTCCTGTGCAAATAAAAAAATATATATGATTTTCGGTGCATTATTTTAATGTACCAAAAATCATATTTCTTTTCAGTAAATCTCTAGGAGCACTCCATTTTTCAATATTAAACATACACTCATAAAACATATACCATTTGAAAACACATTTTTCTGAGTCTAAAAATGTAGTAATCCAAAAGTATCAATAGCAAGTAAGAAGTAACTAGGTTTAAATATAACACCCTATATCGATCAATTTGTGATGCGTGATCTTTATTGGGGGCTCTGCCTCCGTACGCCCTGAGACCTAAATTATATAAACGATAATGTAATAACATTCAGGTTAGGTTAGCGTAACAATTACCAAAAATACCATCTTACAACACAGACTGAAGATTTATAACTTAGCCAACCTTTATAATGTAGTTAATGACATCACACGTCAAACCATTAATTAAATCGTTACTTTTTATTTGCTATTAATACTTTTGGATTACTACATTTTTAGACTCGGAAAGTAATACTATAATACAAAAAAAAAAAAAAAAAAAAATATAGCAACAGGACTTCATTAGTTAATTTTAAGAAAAATTTAGACTTTCACGAGTGATAGTTTGTAGATTATACACCGTATAGTGTATATTCTTTGCTTTAGTTATATAGGCTACTAGAGTGGTAGTAAATAGCTGTATATTAATTACCTGACTTGTGTGTGACATCTTGCAAGATTTTATTATTATTAAAAATGTAGCTCATGACTCGGATTACCTCGAGAGGCTTCATGTTTTGCAAATGAAATGTAATGTATGGTCTCACTGGCCAAATAAACTTAAATATCTAAATTAGGTCTAGATGCGGGCTATACTTAAATTAAAAAGTCAATGAAGATACTCAACACCAGCCCGGGCAGTTTAGTTCAGAAAAAGGTTGGTAACAAGTGGTGTTGAAAATTTTTTCCAAGGCTGCAGTTGAGATTGATCCTGCATTTTGGAATTGTTTTTTGACTAGTATAAGATCACACTGGTGTTACCTGTACTTGTTTATACAGGCCTAGCTTAGCTTATTCTGATAGCCTAGCCTAACCATAAGGTAAGACTCTCACTTGACCTAACCTGAGTAACTATTTTGATATAACTTGATAATATCAAAGTTGGGGAGTCAACAAAAAAAAAAAAAAAATTTTAAGCCTAGGACCTAACTTAGGAACATAGTACCCTACAAAAATGGGTTTTGACAGTGACTGTAGAGTTTGTAAAAAGGAAGTTAAGAGTAAAGATAGGGCTATTGCATGTGATAGCTGTGATGACTGGTATCACGTAAGCTGCAAAGGCCTTACAAATGATATATATAAAGGTATAAATGCTGCTTCTAAGCTTAATGTGGTTTTGTGACAAGTGTAGTACTGTAATAAAAAATTTTAAGTCCAGAGGGTCTATTAGTGAGGGAGAGGCCAGACCAACTTATAGAGATACTGCAGTTGAGCCTAAATCTAGTGAAGTAGCAGTTCAAGTAAACTTAAATGTCCCTATACCTCATAGTGAGCCCAGGCCTAGATATCCTCAGATAATTCCTGAAAATGATGAGTGGACTAAACCTAGGAAAACCTGGAAAGCTAGAATTCAAGAGCCAAGGAAAAGTGTCCTTGTAGAACTAACTAATCAGTTTCATACTTTCTCGCTGGTCCAGGATCAAGATGAGAAAGCTGAAGAGTAGGCCTATAAACCAAAATGTTAGCAATAATAATCCAGACTCATATAAACCTAGGCACTTTAAAGCTATAGGTGTGTTTGAACCAGCATCCATTATAGGTGACTCAAGTGAGGGGCCTAGTTATCCAGGTGCAGGGATAAATAGAATTAGTAATAAAATTATAGAAAAAGGATCTGGTATTGACCTAACTGTACCAAAGAATATGGTTATACATGTAGGTGGAAATGATATAAAGGGTAAGCACTCCGAAGAAATCATGGAGTCATATAAACAGCTATTAACAAAGTTAGGAATAGAGACCTAACCTTAAAACATCTATCACAGGTATAATTCCCAGGATACATGAGAATAATAAGTGGTACTCACAAGCATTATATATAAATAGTAGGCTTAAGACACTATGGGTATCAGAACATGGAAATTACATATATCGAACTGTGGAATAAATTTTACAAAAAAAAGAGTTCTATAACAGAGATGGAATTCACCTTAATAGTAAAGGAACTGATTTACTATCAAAGATTGTATCATATAATTGACTAAAAACTAAAGGAATAGGCCAAATTAGTACAAATACCAATACTCTTGATGATGATAAACTAATAAAAAATATAATCAAAACTCAAAAGAAAAAGGTCAACAAAGAAAGTAAGAGAGATGCAAATAATATACCATCACAGAACAAGAACCAGACTAAATTACAAGCAAAATATTCCAAGGGTTCTTTGTCATTTTTCTATGTAAATGGCAAGAAGTATCCGAGATAAAATAAATGAATTCAAGGCATACATAGGTATTGAAAATCCTGATGTTATGATTGTCACTGAAACTTGGACAAAATTCAGTACGATACCAAATAGTCTATTTAGTGAGAGAGAGAATACCATTACTTATGAAATTGATGGCTATGAACTTTTTTATTATGAACGTAAATATTCAGAGGGTGGCGGAGTATTTATTTATGCCAAGACAAATCTGAATCCAGTTGAAGTTACCTCCGTTAAAGAGGAAATAGTTGAATCTGTATGGATAGATATTGGGCATAAAAATACCAGGAAAATCAGGATAGGGGATATTTATAGACCACCTGAGGGATGTTCAGTTGGAGGAATCCCCAAAATTATGAAGAAAATCAACTTATTGATGAAATAAATAAAGCAATGACAAGCAATATTATTATTGTTGGAGATTTCAATTATAGGCATATAGACTGGGAAATATTACAAACACCAGAAAGTAATGAGAGATTCTTAGACTGTATAATTGAGAATGGTTTAACCCAGTGTTTCAGAAACACACGGTTCAGGTGATCATTGTATCCTTCGGTTTAATATTGTTTGTAATTCAAGACCTAGTGAAAATAATGTAGAAGTTCCAGATTTTGAGAGAGGAAATATAAATGGATTAGTAAATGATCTGTGTCTAATAAATTGGACAGATATTCTACAGCCTGAACAGACAGTAACTAGTATATGGGAAAAATTTAAAAGTATAATAATGAACATACAAAGGAAGCATATCCCACAGTGTAAAATCAGAACTGGAAAAAATAAAAAACAACCTTGGATAAACTGCAATGTAAAAAGAGCAATCTGAGAAAAAACGATCATTTCATAAATTCAAAAGAACTAAAAATGGCACAGACTCCGAAATATATAAAAGTAAAAGAAGCATTTGCAAGAAAGTAATCAGAGATAGCAAACGTGACCTGGAAAAAAGCCTAGCCAAGAATTCAAAAAACAATCCTAAGAAGTTTTTCAGTCACTTCAATTTGAAAAGTAGAGTGAAAAAGAAAATTGGCCCCCTCCATATATATGATAAAACTATAGATGATAATCTTTAAATAACTGAAGAACTAAACAAATACTTCTCATCAGTATTCACAAATGAAAATTTAAATAATATTCCTGATCTTATACTACCAGGACAAGATAGAGAAATAAATGAATTAAGGGTAACAAAACTAGATATCTTAAAAGCAATAGATAAATTAAAAATGAAAAAATCTCCAGGGCCAGATGAAATGCATCCAATAGTCATAAAAGCTGCCAAAAAGAATATAGCACAGGCACTAGAAATTATTTTTAATAAATCATTGATATGTACTGAAATTCCAGAGGATTGGAAGAAAGCAAATGTGGCTCCAATCTTTAAAAAAGGAAATAGAAACTTGGCAAAAAACTACAGACCCATCAGCCTCACCTCCATTATTTGCAAATTACTCGAAAGTATCATTAGAGGTAAAGTTACTGAGTTCCTTGAAGAGTGCAACCTTATAAATGATAGCCAGCATGGCTTTCGAAATAGGTCGTCCTGTCTAACCAACTTGATTGAATTTTATGATGGAGTCCTATTGCATTTGGACAATAAAGAGCCAGTAGATATAGTATACTTAGATTTTGCAAAGGCATTTGATACTGTTCCTCATGCAAGATTGTTGGTAAAAGTTAGAGCCCATGGTATAAGAGGTCATATAGCTGATTGGATAGAAGAATGGTGGAGAAATAGAAAACAGAGTTCATCTAAATGGAACTAAGTCTACTTGGAGACCAGTATTGAGCGGAGTCTCACAGGGGTCTGTTCTGGGACCTCTGCTTTTTGTTGTCTATATAAATGATCTAGAGAAAGGCCTATCATGTAAAACCTCAAAATTTGCTGATGATACAAAATTAGGCCATTATGTTAAGTCAGTAGCAGGAGCAATGACAATACAAAAAGACTTAGAGTAACAGCCTGGGCAGATAAGTGGGAGATGAAATTTAATGTTGATAAGTGCAAGGTTATGCATATTGGGCCAAAAAATCCAGAATTTGAACACAATATGAATGGAATTTGGATTAAAAATGATGATAAAGAGAAAGACTTGGGTGTCAGCGTGACAAATGAACTTAAACCCTCAAATCACTGTATGGTAATCAGAAATAAAGGGTCATTCCATGTCAACTCAGCCACAAAATGGCACTTTTTGCACTCACCCCTTTCAATTTTGCTCATACTTGGCACAATAGCAGATATACATGCCAAACTTAAATTCCCAAATTATTAGAGCTGACTGACCTTTGGTTACTGAGATACAAGGTCACAAAGTTGTGACATTTTGACCTTTTTTGCGTTAAATGACTATTTTCAAAACGGTGTAACTAAAACACTATTAAAGCTAGAGCATTGATTTTGGTCTCATTTTAAAGCTCTTTAGTAGCCCCTTGTTTATTGTCTCTCGTTAAATATCTCTACTATGAAAAATAAAAAAAATCCCTTCAAAAGTTGACCTTTGACCTTGAATAAAAAAAAAATACCTTCTCCTAAAAAATTCAATTTTTTTACATTAATACCTTGAGTCATGTACAACAAAATCCCAAGAAGCTGTAAGTGGCTGATAACTAGTTCAATGTATAAAAAATAAATGAAGTTGGCATCATTCTTCAATTTTAGATTTTTTTTGTCAGTTCATTTATTTAAAAGTTCTGTTCTGATATAGTGTCATTGAAGACTTAGTTCAACTTAATATTATTAGTTCAAAAACCTTTTTGTGACCTGTGCCAAAAGAAGTCTTTTAAAAGACAACCAGGGTTAAACCCCCTCGACAGCCCCAAATCTACTGGAGTAGCGCTGATCCAAAGGACCAACTAGTATATAAGTACTGTCAACTTTACAGAGTTGACTCCTGACTTCAAGTTAAAGTTAGTTAATTTATTTTTACTAAATACATTTATAAAAATTTATTTAATAATTCATTAATTGTTCATCGTTTTCTTTTCAGGATTTTCTTTGTGCTTTTGTGATTTCAGAGTACAAACATGGAACATTTAAAACTGAAACAGAAGTGTGCTGATCCTTTGCTGCGTCACAAAGGTCAGTGTCGAAAGAAGAGTTTGAGAATTGTACCACAGGAACTTGTAAATAAGTTTCCCGATCTGCACTTAACACTACATCACAGACTTTGTAAGCAGTGTAGAGAACATCTTGAGTCCTTGCCTGAGAAAGGAATAGGCACTTTGAATTCAGACATAAATGATGATTCTTCTTGTAGTAGTGAACCACCTGAAGATCTTGAGAAAATTGAAAATGTTGACAATAGTGATGCATCAACTTCAGAGCAAAACCATGAGATGTGTACTTTGAATGCTTCTTTTGTTTCAATTGGTGAATCACCCATAAAAAAGAGAAAGCTTGTAGAGCAAAAGTCATATGGAGCTAAAAAACTAAGCAAGGTGACAGAGACAGTTAAGAAGAGAATGGAAACAGTTGCAGGAAAAGAGATTTCTGACTCACAATTTAAGGAGCCATCTGGAGATGTAGACTGTTTAGAAATAATAAATCAACTCAAGGAAAAACTCAAAAATGAAAATACTAAAAGAAGTGATGAAATAAAAATCCTCACTGTATTGCCCAAAAGTTGGAGCATTAGGAAAATTGCTTCAGAATTTAACACAACAAGGCGTACAGCATCTATTGCTAAAAAAATAGTTGAAGAAAAAGGTGTCCTTTCAGACCCAAATCCAAAGGGTGGGAAAAGAATTAAACAGGATACTGTTGACGCTATTAAAGCATTTTATCTTTCAGAAGACATCAGTAGAACAATGCCAGGAAAGAAAGACTATTGTAGTATCATTGACAATGAAAGAGGAAGGATACATTTGCAAAAGCATCTTTTACTTTGCAATTTAAAAGAAGCCTATCATATTTTCAAAGAAAGAAATCCTTTGGTTAAGGTGGGATTCAGTAAATTTGCAGAATTGCGTCCAAAGCAGTGTGTTATTGCTGGAGCAACAGGAACTCACTCAGTATGTGTCTGTACAATTCATCAGAATGCCAAACTTATGTTTGTAGGAGCTGAATTAGAAAAACTAACTGCAAATGATGACACACCTATTAAGAATGTACGTCATTGTGTTGCCTTTATGGAATGCAATCCTGCCTCACAGAAATGCTGCCTCAGACAATGTGAACAATGTGGAGATCCATCAGATTTAAAAAACAGACTACTGGACATATTTACAAACAACTTCATTGATATCATAAATTTTAAAAAGTGGACCAATACAGATCGGTCAAATCTTGAATCAGTAGAACTGAATACAGATGAATATATTGACCAATTCTGTAACCAACTGAAAGAATACCAGATACATGACTTCAAGACAAAGATGCAAGCAACTTATTACCGTGAAACAAAAATGTCTTTGAAAGATGGTGAGGTCCTTGCTGTGTGTGATTTTGCTGAAAATTATTCCTTTATTCTTCAAGATGAGGTTCAGAGCTTTCACTGGAACAATGAGATGGCTACTCTACATCCATTTGTTATTTACTATAAAAAGGAAGATGAGATTGCTCACCTTAGCTTTGTTATTATTTCAGAGTGTAACATCCATAACACAGTTGCTGTACATTTGTTTCAAAAGCATCTGATAAAATTCCTAAAAGATAATATCTCATCCATCGGTTCCATCCACAAAATAATTTACTTTTCAGATGGGTGTGCAGGACAGTATAAGAACTGCAAAAACTTTTTGAATCTTTGCCATCACAGAGATGATTTTGGAATTGAGGCAGAATGGAATTTTTTTGCAACAAGTCATGGAAAGGGACCCTGTGATGGTGTTGGAGGCACAGTTAAGAGATTAGCTGCAAAAGCTAGTCTACAACGACCTTATGATGAACAGATCCTTACTGCAGAACAGTTATATACATTTGCAAGTGAAAATATTGTAAATATAAAATGTCATTTTTCAACCAATAAAGAGCATGAAGAGGAAAGCCAACTTCTCCAAGAAAGACACTCAACTGCAAGGACTATTGCTGGTACACAGAAATTACACCATTTACAGCCAGTTTCATTGACTTCTCTTAAGGTTAAACATTATTCATTATCAGATTATTCAAATATTGAGAAAGTTACTGAAAAGGAAGAAGTTGTGACTGAGGAGAAAATACATGGTTTTGTTACTGCTGCATATGATGGCCATTGGTGGGTGGCATATGTGCTGGAAAAGATACCAGAGAATAGAGAAGTAAAAGTCACATTCCTTCATCCTCATGGCCCAAACCCATCATTTGTGTATCCTGGTCGACCAGATGAATTAATCTTACCATATTCAGATATTCTAACACAAGTTGAGGCATCTACTACTAATGGACGAACATACAGGATTTGCAAAGAAGTTACTTTGAAGGCATCCAAAGCTTTGGCAGATCTACAGCACAGAAAGGTAAGAATTCAAAATTAAAATGGTCATGTAACTATATATACACTGCATACATTTTAAGTTGTGATAAATGGAAATCAATGAGCACTATACCTATACATATTGTATGTACATTTTAATATGTTACTTGTATTTGTTAATTAGGTAGCTATCTAGGTATACATTAAAAATTGTTTTCTCTTCTAGAAATCACAATAAATTGGGTGGCCCACAAGAATCTTGTCAACTACTGAAAACCATCACATACATGCACAACATACAGGTGAGGTGGGTAAAGAACAAATATTTAAAAATAAGCATTTGCTTGTTTGTAGAAGGCTGCAGATAGTATGTAGATATGGGTTGTATTTGTAAGAGATTGAGCTGACCTTAGACAAAAATGGTTACTGACATACAAGGTCACAAAGTCATGACTTTTTGACAATTTTTGTATAAAATGACTTTTTTCAAAATGTTGCTTGAATTCATTATTTTTTATACATTGAACTAGTTATCAGCCACTTACAGCTTCTTGGGATTTTGTTGTACATGACTCAAGGTATTAATGTAAAAAAATTGAATTTTTTAGAAGGTATTTTTTTTTATTCAAGGTCAAAGGTCAACTTTTGAAGGGATTTTTTTATTTTTCACAGTAGAGATATTTAACAAGAGACAATAAACAAGGGGCTACTAAAGAGCTTTAAAATGAGACCAAAATCAATGCTCTAGCTTTAATAGTTTTTAGTTACACCATTTTGAAAATAGTCATTTAACGCAAAAAAGGTCAAAATGTCACAACTTTGTGACCTTGTATCTCAGTAACCAAAGGTCAGTCAGCTCTAATAATTTGGGAATTTAAGTTTGGCATGTATATCTGCTATTGTGCCAAGTATGAGCAAAATTGAAAGGGGTGTGTTTTAGGTGGCTGACTTGACATGGAATGACCCTAAAGCAAATGCTAGACTCAATCTCATGCACACACACACACACACACATTAAATACAAATCACCCAATATTATAAAGCAACTATACATTTCATATGTGAGACCCCTCCTTGAATACTGCATTCAATTTAATAGTCCCTATTTGATACAAGATATTGAAAAACTGGAAAAAATATAGAAACGAGCAACAAGAATGATCCCCTCTCTAAGACAATTGACATATAAGGAAAGACTGGCATATCTAAGCATGTTCTCATTAAAAAGGAGGTTAAGGGGTGATATGATAGAGGTGTATAAAATGATAAAAGGGTTGGATAAGATAGATTTTGTCTCTTTTCATTAAAGATCATAATAATCAGACTAGAGGTCATAGTATGAAATTATTTAAGCCAAGATGTAGAACAAATTTAAGAAAACAGTTTTACAAACAGAGTAATTAAGTTTTGGAATAGTCTGACAGAAGAAGTAGTGACTTCAGATACGCTTGATTCTTTCAAAAGAAGGTTGGATAGTTTGATGTCTGCAAGGGACATCTCAAGGGACATCTGGTGATGGTGTTTAAGCCCATTTTTATTGCATGAATGGTACTAGTTTATTTCATATATATTATGTGCATTTGGGTGATAGATCCCACAGCTCAACACAGGTGTTGTGGGATATAGGGAGGCAGCATCTTGGGTTAGGGGATACTCTCTGTCTTTACACACCCTATTTAAAGAGATTCCTCTGCCGAGCGGTGCCCCGCCATAGTACTGTGAGGTATTGAAAAACTCATGATCTTCACTTGCCTCACAAACACCTTTAAATGGGAGACCCAAAATGGGTGCACACATATTTCTACATTACTATACAGTCTTTACAGCCACACCTACACTTTCCTCTTAAGTATATATATTGTAATGTATATGGATGTAAATTGTGACTTGGTCCGCAATTGATATGGGTTAATATGAGTTTTATCCCACTCAGAATATCAAAAGCAAATATAATTACAAAATATTAAAGCATAATTTTCTCATCATTTTCATATAAGTCACTATGCTTGCAGATGCGTACTTAACAAATTATGTACATTTGAATATTATGACTTGCATTTTTTTTCCTGCCCTTCCAATATTTTGATTGGTGACATAATGATATATGAGCTAGATTTTTTAAGTTCTTAAGCCTTTTAAGTTGCTAGTCTACTTATGTTAGTTTTTGATAGATGTTTGTGGCGATGACATGTGAACGGTGGGAATATTATTTTGAGGATTTAATATACTCTAGGCTAGGTTAGGTTAATTAATACCAAAATACATTTTTCTAGTAGTATTTGATGTGATTTGTTCAAATATGACCTCCATTTCCGTCGGAAATGAGATCCAACAGTTATAGTACTTTGAAGTTTGGCTCATTTTCAAGGGAAATGGAAGTCAAAATCTAAGCAAAACACATCAAATATTACTAGAAAAATGTATTTTAGTATTAATTAACCTAACCTTACCTAAACGAGCCTAGAGTATTACCTTATTATGGATTAGGTGGTGGATACAGACGAGAGCTCGTTTAGCCAGGGTTAGGTTAGGTTAGGTTAGGTAAGGTTAGGTTAATTAATACCAAAATACATTTTCCTAGTAATATTTGATGTGTTTTGCTTAGATTTTGACTTCCATTTCCCTTGAAAATGAGCCAAACTTCAAAGTACTATAACTTTGTTGGATCTCATTTCCGACGGAAATGGAGGTCATATTTGAACAAATCACATCAAATACTACTAGAAAAATGTATTTTGGTGTGTAAAATGACTGTGATAAAACACATAATTACCTTTGTGGATAGTAGCCTATTATGACTTTGATCCTCTGGATCCAGAGATTCTATCTTTAGTTCTAAATTGATAATTAATTAGTTTTAAATTGATACTTAATTAGTTTTGTAAAAATTGGTTATTGCCAATGTACAGGCAGTTTTTACATAGTGGAGCCACCTCGATGGGCCGAAGTGGCCCATAGTGTGCCCACTATAAAAATTTCTTATGTTCTTACCACGCATCGTTAGAACAAGTAGAAGCAGTTTTCTTTATCTACGTTAATCGCCATTAATAACTTATTAAAAGCGAAATATATACAAATTACTACACCTACAATAAAGAAACTAAGCATACACACATACAGAATCCTCACCTCATATTTATCCTTCAAAACTTAAAGAAAATATACCTCCAAACAGAAGTACAACCAAAGAAAATACAAGATCGTCCACGCCCAACCAACCTAATGAAAATTAAACCAAGAGTACGCCAACTTTCGCCAAGTTGTTAGAATTTTGTTCAGCAAAAAATACATTACACGGCTCTGCGATGACGTATGAATGGCGAAACCATTAGTACAAAAATATTTTTTCAATAATGAATCATTCGAAAATTAACTCAAAAAGCTTATTGAGCTTATTATAATATTGTGAAATTAACAAAACTACAGGCTATTTTATCTTAAATAAATTGAGTACAATAATGAAAAAATTAATTTTAAGAAGTAAAAATTGAAAATTTAATAAATTAAAAAATCACTTTAATTAATAAGCAGATCACTTTATTATCTCAATAATTTCTCATTTCGAACGTATCATTATACCAAAATTTACCTAATACCTAGTCTGTTTACGCTCAGGATTTTGAAATGTAATTTTTCATACACCTAAGCGAGTTTAATAACTGATAAGCTATATAAAAAAATTATATAGGGTTATGATTTATTGATGTCACCCTCATCTGTTGGAAATTTCCAGCAGATATTGGCGGATTGCTGACGACAAAAACCCTACGTCTTTTCGTTAAAAAGTTATGTTTCTGAAGGTCTTCAAAAGACCTCGTTAAGTAGTGTTTTATTGGTTACTGTTAAATTTGTATGCCTTCGGTATTTAGCGCTGCCTAATAGTAAAAAAGGAAATTACCATACTTAATTATTTCGTTGGCCCTCGCTTCTGATTAGGGCGCGCGGCTGTCTATCGCGCCTCTCTTTTGATGTAGGCGATGGGGTTACGCAACGAGTTTATTCGGTTTAATTAATATAGGCATTCACTGCACTTAAATTTCTGAAGGAATAGGCCTATCCTTTTGAGTTATTAGTTTTACATTATGATGTATTCACTCAGAACTTATAAGAAGATTAATCACGTCTCCCTTGCCTAATGTTAGAAAATCTAGAAGAGGAAGAGCCATTGTTGTCCCAAGGCGATATGATGATTAAGCTGATTGATGCAGCATTGCTTGTATATATTAAGTTAAGGTGTATATATATATCCATCTCATAATTGTAAGGTTAGTGAAAAATTCACTTAATTTAGAGCTAGCATTTTTGGACTCTTGTGGCATCATTGTTTGGGCACTCTTGTGGCATCATTTTTTTTGGTCACTGCGCGTCATTTCTACTCGTTTGTTGAATGCGGCACTTACAGAGTGTGGTCTTATAGAGCTCTCTTGCAATTCAGTTTGGTTGTTTAGATACAAGATTGTTACATCGTGCAATGGTGCAGGTTGTATTGTTGTTGCAAGGTTTAGAAAGAAGACCATAAATAATGCCCCCTTTGTTTTTATCTTAATTTTATGCAATTGAGGCCTAAGGTAGACCCACATCGAGTCAGCAACCCTGAGGTAGGACCTAATAGGACCTCCAAGTCCGTAAGTTTTAGTCTAGCTTAACTTGGGCTGTAGGTTGAACTGGCCCTTCAGAGCTTGGCCGTTCAAGGCTCAGCTGGAATTCTGAACCCAATAAAATAAGAAAAATAACATGGCCCTTCGAACCGGATTCTAGCCCAAAACTGAGTCAGTGACTATTTTTCGGCAAAGTTCTGATTGTGCAAATTGTAGCCCAAGTTAGGCCTGGACGGGTTGAGCATAATTGAGTTAAGGTCTCAGGGTAGAAAGTTTGGTCGCCCAATTGCAAAACTTGGCCGCTAGTCTGTCGTTGTTTTGGGCCTACATTTTTACCGGTTTGGTTAATATTGGTTTATTGTTCGTAGGCGAAGGTTGCAGACTTCAGTGCGCCAGTTACTTGGTGGAAAATTTGATATTCCATACTCGTGGTTGGTCAGTACCCGAACCAAGCAATTCAGTTCATTTGAAAAAAAAGAAGCAAAATTTGAGTTTGATCAGTTTGGTTAAGTATTTTCGCCAATTCAGCTTAATTGGCATTGACCCCAATTGTTGTTTGCATTGAAGATGAGTGCAGCTGAATTGAACAAGTTTAGAAAAAGGAGAAGCGCCTACAAAGGTCTAATTACAAAGGTCATTGCCACTACAGATTCTGCCATAGAACAAGAGGATTTAAACTTAGTGACTGCGCAGCTTTTCATATTAGAAACTAAAAAGGTTGCTCTAAGCGAAGTAAATGTTCAAATTGAGGCTCTTATAGAAGATGAAATAAAAAATAACATAATTTACTTTGAAGAGATTATTGATGACATAATTAAAGTATGCCACAGACCAAAAGAGTTTAGCAGCTCAGTACAGTTAGAGACCAGATCTAATAATGAAACACAACCCTCAACAAATGGTGTTTGTGGTGATTTCGGTATAGAGTATCTGATGTTATCTGTTTAAAGGTGTATTATTATTTTTATCCGCTACTGTATCTAATGTTATATTCTTCTGTTTCAGAATTATGTTGTTGAAGTTTTTTGTGTAATAAAGGCTGAATTACTGTAATTTCTCAATTGAGCCTTATGACAATTTATTACACAAAAATTATCTGAAGCATGGATCGGATTTTGCGCCCTGAACGTTTTGATGCCAGTCCAAACGCACCGGATGGAGCCCAACTGTGGAAACACTGGTTCCGAACCTTCACAAACTTCATCGGGATCATCACCACTACTACTACTACTGCAGTAACTGGCACTACCTCTGCTGACGCTGCATCTGCTACTGGCACTACTACTAGCAAGTTAGACATACTCATCAATTATATTTCACATAATGTATTTGAGTACATTTCTCAGTGTCAGACCTATGATGAAGCCATTGAACTTCTACACGCTACGTATATTAAGCCAAAGAATGAGGTTTTTGCTCGGCACCTCCTTGCCAGCAGGCGCCAGCTACCCGACGAATCTATCGACGACTATATTCGAACTCTGAACAAACTGACTGTTGATTGTAACTTTACAGCTGTAACTGCCAAGCAACATCAAGAAGAGTATACTCGCGACGCTTCATTAACGGTCTTGTCAACTTCAATCAGACAACGACTTCTAGAAAACAAGAAGCTGGACTTCTCATCTGCTATCGACCAAGCTCGAGCATTAGAATTAGCCCAGCGCAATGCTAATTGTTATTCTGAACTGCCTTCTCAACTTGCAGCCTCGACCTCTATTCAATCAAAGGGTAACCCTGATATGCAGGACCATGACTCATCAGTTAATACTAGTGATACTTCAGTTATAGCCACAACCGTTAAAGCTGATCAGAAGTGCTACTTTTGCGGGAACCGTCGCCATGCACGCAGTAGGTGTCCTGCCCGTGATGCAGTGTGTAATAGATGCCAGAAGAAGGGTCATTTCATGAAGGTGTGCCGTTCTGCGCCTGTCAGTGCTTCGGCTACAATGGATAGTCCAGTTCTGGCGTCTATATCAGCGGCTACTCCATCGTGTTTATCTAAATTGAGTGTATATATATCGCCGATGGACATTTGTTAAATGCTTTAGTCGATACAGGTAGTTCACAGAGTTTTATATCTCAAGAAACGGCGCATAAATTGAACTTAAAACAGTATCCGTGTTCCAGCAGTGTACATATGGCGTCTACCTCATTCAGTTCGGCAATTAAGGAATTCTGTAAGGCAACCCTAATAGAGAGGGGATTGGAGTATCCTGAATCGAACCTCCTCCTAATGGAGAATCTGTGTGCTGACGTTGTCCTTGGTCATGACTTCCTGTCCTTACATGAAGACGTCAACGTTAAATTTGGAGGAAGTAAACCATCCCTCAACATCTGTGGGCTGGCTTCTGTAAAAACAAGCTCTCCGTCGCTATTCAGCAATCTATCTGAAGATTGCACTCCTAGTGCAACGAAATCTAGAAGATGTTCCCCCGACGATGAGAAGTTCATTGCGGCCGAGACCGACCGCCTACTGAGAGAAGGCATTATTCAACCTAACACTTCTCCATGGCGAGCACAAGCGTTTGTTGTGAGTGGAGAAACTCGTAAGAAGAGAATGGTAATAGACTATTCCCAGACAATTAACAAATACACATACCTTGACGCTTACCCTCTACCTCGAGTGGACAACCTCGTCGGTAAAATTTCTCAGTATCGCTATTACAGTACTATTGACCTAACTAGCGCGTATCATCAAATTCCTATAAGTGATAATGACAAACCTATGACAGCCTTTCAATCAGGTTCAAAACTGTATGAATTCTGTCGTATTCCATTCGGTGTTAAGAATGGTGTAGCATGTTTTCAAAGAATCATGGACGATTTTGTATCCCGTTATCAGTTGACAGATACCTTTGCTTACCTGGATGACATAACTATATGTGGCATGACGAAGGACGAACACGATCGGAATCTGAAACGATTTATGAATGCTGCCGATGAGTTTGGCTTGACTCTCAACATGACGAAAAGTGTCTTCTCCGTTACATCTATTAAATTACTTGGTTACCTTATATCTGATGGTAGTATCAGGCCCGATCCTGACCGTCTACAGCCCTTAATGGACCTTCCCATTCCTCATGATGCTAAAGCTCTGAAGCGTGTTATGGGGCTACTGTCTTATTACTCTCAGTGGATCCGAAATTACTCGAGTAAAATTAGATCATTGGCTGAGGCCAAATCTTTTCCATTGTGTGAGGATGCTAAACTAGCTTTTTCTAACCTGAAGCATGATATATTGTAGTGATGTAGCGGATGTCATTTTTTTCACATCCGCGGATGCGGATGTTTGATTTCAACATCCGTGGATGCGGATGCGGATGTTTGATTTCAACATCCGCGGATGCGGACGCGGATGAGGATGTTTGATTTCAACATCCGCGGATGCGGATGTCTATATTTTCGTTATTTTTTAGGATATATTCGAGATTTGTTGTGTTTAACGTATATAATAAGTTATTATATAGAGAGAGCTGTAGCTATAATGTAGTATAATTGATTAATTGTACAATAATTGCTGTACTTTTCTCTGAACATATAAAATAATATCAAGCATCTAACTAATATAGAAATCAATTAGTGAATTCGTCTGCAAATAAATTCGTTATATTTTGTTGAGTTTCAGCCACAATTAGAAACCATAATTGTGTTACCAGGATGCGGGACGTGAACCCAACTCAAATGCACCCCACCGACCTCTTTCCCCAACCTCCACCCTTATAGAAAGAGATCTTTAATTAGCTTGATAACTATTTATATTAAGTTTAAAGTTTTATTAGGCATATTTATAAATGAGTAATTAAAATAAAGTAAACTAAGATGTTCATCGTTTAATGTTCAAACTTAATTATAGGAAGGTTATGCTTAAGGAACATTAATTTTTCTGCCTTTTCTGCTGCCAGTCTGTTTCTCTTTTCATCATATATTAATCCAGCACTGCTAAATAATCTCTCGCTTGGTACGTTTGTTGGAGGACAGGCTAAATGTTTCCTTGCAAGTTTACTCAAATATGGATAGATATTCTGCGTATTTTTCCACCAACTAATAGGATTGTCACATGCAGCCAGGCGTTTTTCTTGGTGATAGCTCTCGATCATTTTTACTACATCTTTTGACATCGCGTAGGTCTCGTCATTGCTGCTTGACTCAAGAAACTGAGAGATAGATTCTGTGATAGATTTGCTTGTTGAAGGTGTTGGTTCTGTCACTGAAACTTTTATTCTTTTGGTGGGTGGCGAAGCGACAGATTCAAGAGATTGAAGCTCTTCAACTGCTTTGCCAAGTGATGATTTAACTCGTTCTAATGTACTAGGTGAAAATAACTTAGCTTTGTAACGTGGATCTAAGTAGGTTGCAAGAGAGTAACTTCATACAAGAACAGCCTCTCATCTTGTCGCTTGCATCACTTTTGCGCACAATGAACTAGTTCTATTAATATAGTAGAATTTGATAATTTCCGCTTATTAATTACGTTTTATCTCAACGGTCCACATCCGCAGTCCAAAGTGCGGATGCGGACGCGGATGCGGATGCGAGAAAATGTGCGGATGTTCCGCGGATGCGGATGCGGATGTGACCTACATCACTAATATATTGCAGTCTGTTGTTCAAACTATCAGAGATGACATACCTCTTGTTATAGAAACCGATGCATCTGATTCTGGTCTGGCAGCTACCTTGAGCCAAGAAGGAAAACCGGTTGCCTTTTTCTCGAAATCATTGAATAACAGTGAGCGAAACTATCCGGCTGTTGAAAAAGAGGCTTTGGCTATAATAGAGGCACTCCGTAAATGGAAACATTATTTAACTGGCAGACACTTTACTCTAATCACTGACCAAAAATCTGTTTCGTTCATGCTGGATCAAAAACACAACAGTAAGATAAAAAATGATAAAATTCTACGTTGGAGATTGGAATTGGCATGCTTTGATTTTGACATTCAGTATCGTCCTGGACGTGATAATGTAGCGGCTGATGCACTCTCACGCGTGTTTTGCTCTGCTGTGGACTCTAATGTACTAACTAAACTTCATAACGACCTGTGTCATCCCAGTGTCACTAGGATGTATCATTTTGTCCGATCGCGTAACCTTCCATTTTTTGTTGAGGAAGTGCGGCGTACCACTGCAGCCTGCCCGGTCTGTTCCGAGTGCAAACCGAGATTTCACAAGCCTAACTTAACGCCTATAATAAAGGCTACTCAACCGTTCGAGCGGCTTTCAATGGATTTTAAGGGTCCTGTACCGTCAGTTTCTCCTAACAAGTATTTACTTACTGTTATTGATGAATATTCCCGTTACCCGTTCGCTTTTGCTTGCAAGGATGTCTCCTCTCAAACTGTAATTCGTTGTCTCTATCAAATATTTGCATTGTTCGGTATGCCTGCTTACGTATATTCGGACAGGGGTACTGCATTTATGTCTCAAGAGCTAAAGAACTTTCTACACTCTCGTGGCATTGCCCCTAGCAGAACAACTCCCTACAACCCACAGGGTAACGGACAATGTGAGAGATATAATGGCATAATATGGAAGACGATAATATTAGCCCTAAAATCTCGCAATTTGCCTGTTAACAGCTGGGAACTCGTTCTTACTGATGCTCTCCACTCGGTGCGATCATTGTTGTGTACGTCTACTAATTGTACACCTCATGAGCGTCTGTTTACCTATGCTAGGCGTTCTTCTACAGGTTGTACTGTACCTTCCTGGCTCTCCTTTCCTGGCAGCAAGGTTTTCCTTAAGCAACATGTGCGTAGTTCTAAATACGATCCTCTGGTCGTGGAAGCGGAAGTTCTTGAAGCAAATCCTCATTATGCCCATATACGCCTGGCTAACGGTAAAGAGAGTACTGAGTCAGTGAGAGACCTAGCACCACGCGGCATTTCATCGTCTGAATCTACACGCTCTGAACACTCTGTCACGCCTCATCCAGACTCTCACGACCAACCGCAGCCACAGAGTAGTAACGAGTGTACGGACTGTCCTGAGAAACCTATCGTCATTGAAGACGCCGTCCAAGACTGCTTGCGCGCCGGTGAACAGACCGATCACGTTCCCGCACCAGAACCGATTGCACTGCGCAGGTCTCAACGTGTGAGGCGCCAACCGAATCGCCTGAACTTATAATTACATTTAGCATTTACTATTATTCTATAAAGTTACTTTTCCATGTGTGGGAGAATGTGATGATTTCGGTATAGAGTATCTGATGTTATCTGTTTAAAGGTGTATTATTATTTTTATCCGCTACTGTATCTAATGTTATATTCTTCTGTTTCAGAATTATGTTGTTGAAGTTTTTTTGTGTAATAAAGGCTGAATTACTGTAATCTCTCAATTGAGCCTTATGACAGAACAAGAGGATTTAAACTTAGTGACTGCGCAGCTTTTCATATTAGAAACTAAAAAGGTTGCTCTAAGCGAAGTAAATGTTCAAATTGAGGCTCTTATAGAAGAAGATGAAATAAAAAATAACATAATTTACTTTGAAGAGATTATTGATGACATAATTAAAGTATGCCACAGACCAAAAGAGTTTAGCAGCTCAGTACAGTTAGAGACCAGATCTAATAATGAAACACAACCCTCAACAAATGGTGTTTGTGAAGTTAAGGTTAACAGATTTGCAGTTCAATTACTGAGGCTTGTACTCAAAACATTTTCTGGGAGTATTCAGGAATGGCAAGGATGGGCAGACAGTTTTCAATCATCAGTTCATTCTAGTCAAGTGTTAAGTGCGGTGGAGAAGTTTAATTACTTACAGTCCCTCTTGGAAGGGGAGGCAGCAAAGACAATAGCAGGATTAGCATTAACAGATGCTAATTATAATGTGGCTTGGGATAGATTAAAGAAACGGTTTGGTAAGCCAGAGATCTTAATTAAAAGCCACCTCCATGAACTTTTAGCTATATCTCCTGTTAATAATCCCAATAGTGTCAAGGAGTTACGACAGTTATATGATGAATTTGAAGTTAGAACTAGGTCCCTGGACAACTTGGATGTAGGAATGGAAAGATATGGTGTAATGTTAGTTACTATACTGGAGTTTAAATTGCCTAGCTCAATTTTGCTTGAATTAAGTAGGGGACACTCTACAGAACATGTGTACATCCCCCTTCAGCAGATGTTAAGTGTTTTAGGTACAGAATTAGCAAGACGAGAGGGAATTGAGTTTGCACAGTTGGATGTTAAACAAGGGGACAAAGGCAGTCACAGCACCAAAGTTTCTATAAAAAGGAATAGCCCAGGTACAGCGTCAGCTCTACATGCATCCTCTGAGAATAAATTAAAGGGAATCAAGGAATGCATATTTTGCGAAGGCAACCACAAGTCATATAAATGTGAGGTGGCTGAGGCTTTACCTGTTGAGGAGAGAAAGGACAGGGTAACTAAGTCCACAGCATGTTTTAAATGTTTTTTGAAAGGTCACAGAGCAAGATTTTGTAAGTTTAAAATTTTGTGCAAAAAATGCCATGGCCAGCATCAGCCATTATTGTGTGAAAACACTCCTAGTAGGCCTACCCCAGAAGTAGAGACATCAGTGCCACATGCCACTGTTATGAAAGGGAGTAAAAGTAAAGGGGGATTATTGCAAACAACTGCAGCATTATTAATTGGGAATGATGGAGAAGCTACTGTAAGAATGTTGTTTGATAGTGGTATCCAGTGTTGCTTTATTAAGACCAGAATTTCCAGAAAATTGAAGTTTAAAGAACTTAAGAGGGAAAATTTTAAGAATTTCTGGGTTTGGGGGTTCCGTTCAAAACCAAACCAAAGTTAAGAAGGTAGAAGTTCTGGTTAAGGAGTTGTTACCACAAAGTCCCACTATCAAGGTCCAAGCTGTAGAGATTGAGGAACTTTGTGCTCCAGTCACTATTTGTTTAGATATGGCATGTGTCCAAGAATTGCAAGTTAAAGGAATTAATTTGGGTAATAATAAGTTTGAAGGAACAGAAGATATTAGTCTTTTGATTGGAGCCGACTATTATTGGGACTTCATCACTGGTAACATTGTCCACACATCTCGAGGTCCGGTAGCTATTGAAAGTAAACTAGGCTGGATGCTACATGGTAGCTATTGCAATGAAATGGAGGTTAAAGCTCTTTTTGTTAAGATTGAGGAGAACAGCCATGGTTTGAAAGGCATTTGAAAGCCTTTTGGGAATTTGAATCCATTGGCATAAAGGACAAACAGGAGAAGCAGGCAAGTACATTGAACAGTGATGTTTTAGAGCAATTTGAAAAAGGGATTGGGTTTAGAGATGGTTGCTATGAAGTTGGCCTCCCTTGGAAGGATTCTTGCAAACCCAGTTCAAACCTTCAGCTAGCTAATAGGAGGTTCGAGACTTCATTGCACAGGCAGGGCCGTTTCTAGCATTAGGGGGCCCTAAGCAGTATACCCATTTGAGGCCCCACCCCTCCATCCACCAACTCACGCCTTACTACATCACCTTAGCACATACATACAAAAAATGGCTGTGTTAATACAAAAAAATTATGAAACAATTTTAATGAAACATTTATGTCCAAAACAACAAATTTGTACTTTCAGAAGACAAACAGAAAAAATACTCTTCATGAAATTCCTGAAAATTAGCTTATACATTATTTAGAATAAATGACAGAACTATGTATAAAAAAATAATGCAATTATCAACTACCAAACAATTACTAACTTTACGATACAATCGTGTAATAGCTAACAGTTATACAGAACAGTTTGTATCTTCAAAATTTTTGCCTCCTAGATTTTTTCTGGGCGAAATCATCAATAACATCATCATACGAAATCTCTCTGCCAACGTCCTGGTTGATGCTTATGATGCCAAAGCCACTGAGGCGATCCTGCCCCATTGATAATCTGAGGTAGTTCTTGATTAGCTTCATCTTAGAGAAGCTCCTCTCGGCTGACGCTACTGTCACAGGTAGAATGCAGGCAATTCTTAGTGCAACCCAGAGATTGGGGTATAGTTCCTCCAGTTGCTTCTGATGAATGAAGGAGAGAAGCTCGAATGCAGTTGTAAGAGTCCGGTTTTATTTATTATAGACCTTTACAAGTTCACGTAGATAATTAACTAAATGCCAGGGTCACCAGCGCCCAAATGCTAGATTAGCATCCAGCAGTGCGGCGTAAAATTAATTTTAATAAACGAAGGTGAAGGATTGATTATAAAATCATCAATATGAATTTTGATATTTTATTGACAACAATTAATAACTATATGCAAAGGGGATTTTTACCCGTAACAACTTTGATAGACATATAAATGCAAGATTAAATAATGGCCCGTTTAGCTAATATATAACAGTCTGCAAATAATACTGATTATAATAATAAATATGTAATAATACAAATAATAGTACAAATGATATGTAACACTAATAATAATAATAATACAACCTAATAATACTAATAATAATAATAATAATAATACTAATAATAGCCACAATGACAACCTTGTCTGCAAAGAGACAGACAAGAATACTGTAAGTGATATTTCAGAGAAAAATAAAAATAAAAATGGCAATAATTAATAATTAAAATACATATATGCTATATAGGCCCAGTAACCTGTGGATGATAAATTACAGTTAATTCTCATTATGGGATTGTGTTAAGTTGAATGGGAAAACTAAGGAAGTACGTAGGCTACAAATGATTAGTAGGCCATCTGCTAAGAAAATAACATGAAACATAATAGGCTTATAAAGTAAAATAGGTAATTTTTTACTATCAGTCCGGTCTCTGGAAACTGAAAATAAAGTTTACCATAAGACTCTTTACATTTTTTTAAACAACTTTTATTAAGTACAATATGAAGGCAAATGCCAATTAAAGCTATAAAATTAATGTTAATAAATTTTTTTTTGAGCGATAAAATCGCGGATCATGTTTTTGGGAGTGATAAAATGGCTGATCCCACAAAGGTTAGGAAGGTACCGCTAACAAAATTGGGTGGTTTGACCTGAACTCATAAGATTTTAGTGTCACGATGGCGTTGGTTTGCGATGGTTGTAATTATTCAGTGTGTTTAGCTTCATGCAAATTTTTTGATGATGAAGAGGCTGCATTTAATTTTTATGTAGAACACGGTGTAGTGCTAAAAGAATTTATTTGCCCTAAGAAAAACAAGGAAGATATTGTTTGTGGTAATAAGTGTGTGTTCGATAAAAACAGAAAAGCATTTCGTTGCCATAGGTTGTGTGCGTGATAAGAAACGGAGAAGGGGAACACGCAAGGTTAGGTAGGTTAGGTTAGTAGTGTTAGTTTTACGGTATATATAATATATACAGTGAATGGATCTTTTCCGTTTGACTGCCGCCATTGAAACACAAGAGGTGAGCCCCCAGCCTTCTTTACTTAGCCTTATAAGGCTAACTAACGAAAATATCACGACCTAACCTAACCAATCGTTAGGTCAACTGTACGACCTTGACGATTGGTTAGGTTAGGTCGTGATATTTTTGTTAGTTAGCCTTATAAAGCTAACTAAAGAAGGCTGGAGTTTAATTATGTTTCAATGGCGGCAGTCAAACGGAAAAGATCCCAGTGAATATATACAGTGTTCGTTTTACTACATATATATAAATGTGTATATATACCTTTTAGGTCACTCATGTTGGCTGTTTCTACAATTTCCATAATTTATATATCAATGGATTCGTTTTTACATCGCGAATGCGCCGTAGGTAGTCTCTACTGAAGGAATTACCCGCATTTTAGGGTATTTTTTCACACTTATACCCCAAAACAAACTTCGTGTCCTAACTTAGTTTTGGGTCAGTTCCTTCACTTGAGACTATCCAAATCGCATTCCTGGTGTAATAACGAATCCATTGATCTATAAATTATGGGAATTGAAGAGACCGGAGTGATAGTAAAAAATTACCGTAAAATATACTAAGAAAATTAATGGGCAGGCCTTTGCCTCTTCAACATATCGAGCTGAGGTTAATCTAAAACAAAGACTATGGTAGGCCTCAGTTAGGCTAGAGTTACAATTTGGCTTTTGCCTAGACCTAACTTAGCCTAAGGTAATTTATTGTATGAACCTTACATTACTATTTGTAGTATAAATCTTAGTACTAATTGCAAACAGTGTAAGGCTTGTTAGTATCTACAGTATGCGGTATTGCATACAGATATTAAATAGTAAAGAATATAACCATTATAAATACAAAACATACCACAAAGGAACTTTGCTTGCTGGAGCCGTGCTTTCAAATAATAAATGTGTAAGCGGCGTCCTTTGTGTTGTTGTTTCACATAAGTTTGTGTTTACTCCACAATTTTACCAACAAGCCAAAATAATCCTTAAAAGCCCATTCATGTCTAGTCACACCACACTGAATTCTTAAGAATTAAATTTGATCACTAGACATTTAACTTGTATTTATTTATTTATTTAGATTTAAATAATTCACTCATGCCAATTTGTGGCAGTTTTCACTAATAAAGAATAATCTTGTGGTGCAAGGCACTACACAGTCATGTTGTGTGAAGGTAAAGTCGGCAAGTTCTTAATTTCGAGGGCCAGTTCTCTTCCATCAATGTCAGAGTCAGCTCCAGAGCTCAGTATCTTAGAGAGCTTTTCACACTTGCAGGACAAGTCTTCCTTGTTTATTGTGGTGAAGTTTAGGAGAACCCCCAAATATGTCCCTCACATCATCTAATGTTTTGAAGCTCTCATTTATTGACCCGATGGCACAATCCACCACCACATTGAAAAAATTGACTTCCAGCCTCTTTAAGGCTTCTGTAAATGGTTCGTCAGGAGCTTCGTAAACAAAGTGCTTTTTTGTGGATCTGAGCCTCTTCTCCTTCAGCACAGCCTCCACATTCGTTTCCTCACATATGTCTCATTGTCCCTAGCTACGACTTGTGCTGCAACAAAACCTGTGTTTCTGTAGCTGGTGAGTGAGTCTTTTGTTTTAGTGAGGAGGTTGACTGCCACACATCAAACTGCATTGTAGGAGACTGCAGAAGTTTGCTCACATGGTTAACTGCATGAAGAATGTCATACCATACTACTGTGCAAATCTGAAAGCGATAAGACCCTACCTCCTCTACAAGTGCTTGTGCTTCAGTCCTGGCTATGGCATCTGTGGCATTGTTTCTGACTTCCAACTGGGCCTCTCTGATGTTGTGGCTCTGGTATCGCACAACCTCAATGCTCTTAAACCGGCTCTCCCACCTGGTTTCACTCCAAGACTTGAGTGTTATGTTCACATGCTTCTTTAGGATTGTCCATCTCTGTGTAGCTGCTGCAAAAAGGTTGTACAATTTTTGTACGTTGCCAAAGAAGCTGATGGCATCTGTGGAAGCTTTAGCTGCATCAGCCACTACAAGATTCAGAACCTTGCCTGAACACCTTTGTTCTTGCCCTTCATGTTCGCTCCGTTGTCATATGACTGTCCTCTGCAGTCATCAAAGTGAATATTCAGTTCATCTAGTCTCTTCAGAATCAGAACTGATAAATCCAGGCCTGTACTTTCTGAATCCTCAAGAAAGCCCAAGAAGTATTCTTTTATTTCTGGTACTTCACCCATTTTAACAGTTCTGATAATAATCGACATCTGTTCTTGGTGGCTTATGTCTGGAATGCAGTCTAAAATGAGTGAGTAATATTTAGCTGTTTTATTTCTGTAACAATGGCATCCAAGATCTTCCCACTAATGGACCCAATGAGCTCATTTTGAATGATGTTTCCTAGGTAACTTAATGACTATATTGGCCACTTTCGACTCTGCTGATGTGTTGTTTCATCACTGGATCAAATTTGGCAAGCAGATCAACCTCCTTCAAGAAGTTGCCATTGTCTCGATTGTACAATGTAGAGGAAGACCCCCTGAAAGCAAGGTTTCTCTCTGCCAGTGATTGGATTATACTTACAAGACGTGTGAGAACATCTCGCCAGCGTCTTCGCTCTATCTCCATTAATGACATTTCAGTTTGGTCAATGGTCCTCCCAGTTTTTAGCCGCAGTTCCAGATCCTTCCATGTTCTGAACTATTTTCATGGCCTTTCAGAAGCGAACCAACGTTTATCCAGTCTGAAAGTCCATCCGTAATTAGTTTGTACGACTTCCTTGAAAACAACTTGCAGCAGAAGCAATAAAGAGCATCATTCCTTCCAGAGTACATCAGCCAGCTTCGCTTTATTTTTTCACCATTAATTAATGTTCTGTACATGTAATGGTGATGAACGCTTCTACCGTCCTCTCTTTTAGGGAATGTGAAATCTGGACTGATTTGAAATGGTCCTCGACAGTGGCGGCTCGTGACTTTCAGTTATGGGGGTGCTGCCTCAGAAATTGCGAACAATTGTGTCGATTATATATATATATGAGAGAGAGAAAGTCGAATAGATAAATAGATAACTACTCACTACTCAGTCATAAAAATAAGTAAAATAGTATCATAAAATCAATTATAGGGTACTTACGCTTAACGGGTAATTTCGAATTTGCCAAAAATTTTATTTATAAACAAATTCCATTCTTCTGTTTTTATTCTGAGCGAAAAAATATTCTAAGAAATGAAAGCTATATATTGTAAATAATCCAATTATTATATAATTAACTTCAATCTCACGACAAAAAATAAATGATAACGAATCATTGATAAATGCAATTCGGAAATTAAATTTCGAATTAGCAAACGATACAGCAACACAACCACCACGTCAAACAAACAAATCGGCACTACTCTGTCCACAGTGCTTTGGATCCTCTTAAACCCGCGATTCTGACTCGCTCTTCGTACGTCCGCCACCGAGGTTTCAAGTGTTTCGAACAAAATCTGGAACTGTTAAGTACGCAGTTCCACGGGAAGGCTGAAGCTACTTTCGTGATTCATTCGTTCGGCATTAAAATAGTTTAAGGAAAAAAGGATATAATCTGATTTAAAAACTCAAAGTTCATTGAAAAAAAACAATCAGAGAGGCTATTTTAAATATTTAAATATAAAGATCATAAGATCATGGGGGTGCTGAAGTTCCACAGTGCCTACCTGCGAGCCGCTCCTGGTCCTCGAGACACCAGATCTGTCTTCAAGCAGTGCCGTAGCGTGGGTTTTGGCCGCCCTGTGCGGTAGCCAAATTGGCCGCCCCCTTCCTTAAACGTAACATACCTTCCACTACAGCAAACACACGTATATAAAGGATTTACATTTTATTGATTGAGGAACAATGTAATAATGATGAAAATTGAAACCGTGATGATAGACAATAAAAAAACAAATTTAATAATTCAATTTAAAACATAGAAAACAATATGGTATTTCGTACCATACCGTACCGTAATGCCAGCCTTGGCCAAAATTGGCCGCCCCCCAAAGTGGCCGCCCTGTGCGGTCCGCACACCCCGCACACCCCACGCTACGCCACTGTCTTCAAGGCATCTGACAGGACAACTGGCCAGTCATACGGATCAAGCGGAGGAGCAGATCTTGGTTCTTGTTGCTCAGTAGAAATGCCTGTGTATGGTGTTTGAAGCTGAACAGAAGATGGGCCACTTGTTGGTTCATCAGGCTCTACTTCTACTGGTGTTTGAGGTTGCATAGACCATAGAGGATGGTCCTGCTGTTGGCTCATGATGCTCATCAGGCTTTGCTGAGGATGGCTTTTCCAAATATTTCAGTAGTGCTCCTGAGAAGAACATAACATTACATATTCTGTTAATTTTTGCTAAAATACTCCTTATCTTGTTTGATAATTATTGATCTGTGTGAACAGAATTTGAGGTGATGTGATCCATTAAATTTCACATTTCGAAATATTATAAATATTACAGAGACTAGCTTACTCTACACGATTCCTGAGCACTTGCCTAGCTTGATGGTCTACCTAACCTAGTTGCCTGAACTGTAATCATAAGAATATACAAGTGGCACATCTCACCTGTGCTACTGGAAAGCTTCTCCTCCTCTATTTTCTTCTTTTTCCGTTTTTCAGCTCTTGATGGATAATGTCGTTTCATTTTCCAAGATGCACGAAGTCACATCTAGTTAACCACAACTAATCTGCTAAATAATAATAATCATGATAATAATAATAATAATAATAATAATAATAATAATAATAATTGTAACGTTAATCAAATACATTCAAATAATCAGACCATTTAGGTTTTAATCAACAAAATTCACATTATCTGAAAAAGATGAGAAAAGAATTAATAAACTTGAAAACAACGAAAATAATCCTAGGTCTTAAAGTGTTACAAAATCTTTTAATAATTAGTAAATTAGTGAAATAATGTTTTACAATACAAGAAAAATTAAGCATTTAGGAAAGTATAAGCATAGAGGAAGAATAAAGTTAAATAATATGGAAATAAGATCTCACAATAGTTATTTACACATAACGACCAAAACGTTTCGTTTGTCTCCGTTTTATCACATTTGTCTCATACAAAAACTTTAATTAATACGACAATAATAATAATAATAATAATAATGAGGATAATAATAATAACAATAATATTAATAATAACTTCAGCTATATTCCTATTCTTGCCCACTGAGCTATGACCTGGGAGCCTGTCTAGGGGCCCCCTAGTAGCAGCGGGGCCCTAAGCGGCCGCTTAGTCTGCTTATGCCAGGAAACGGCCCTGTGCACAGGCTAAGAAAAAATGAGGAGTTGTTAAATGAATACAATGAGGCCATCCTAAGCTATGAAAGGAGGTGTTAGTTTTTATTTAATTGGGTTCAGAATCCCAGCTGAGCCGTGAACGGCCAAGCTCTGAAGGGCCAGTTTAACCTACAGCCCAAGTTAAGCTAGACTAAAACTTATGGTCTTGGAGGTCCTATTAGGTCCTACCTCAGGGTTGCTAACTCGATGTGGGCCTACCTTAGGCCTTATTTGCATAAAATTAAGATAAAAAACAAAAGGGGCACTATTTATGGTCTTCTTTCTAAACCTTGCAACAACAACACAACCTGTACCATTGCACGATGCAACAATCTTGTATCTAAACAACCAAACTGAAGTGCAAGAGAGCTCTTTATAAGACCACACCCTGTAAGTGCCGCATTCAACAAACGAGTAGGAAGGACGCGCAGCCCAAAAAAATGATGCCACAAGAGCCCAAAAATGCTAGCTCTAAATTAAGTGAATTTTTCACTAACCTTAGAATTATGAGATGGATATATACAGGGGTTGGACAAAATAATATGAACGCCTTGATAAATGGCGGTTTTTATTCTTAATATGGAGTTGGTCCTCCTTTAGCGGCAATAACAGCTGCAATGCGTCGGGGAATTGATTCATACAGCTTTTGGACAGTGGCTAGAGGAATCCTGAGCCATTCTTCGAGCAAACCCTGCTCCAGTTCCTCCAAAGACGCCGGCGGTGGGAATCGGCTTCTGACCTGCTGCTCCAACTGACACCACAGATGCTCGATAATGTTAAGATCCGGGGATTATGGAGGCCAATCCAAGCGTTCTACGTCACTAACATGCTCTTCAAACCAGTTTTTAACGACCCCAGCGGTGTGGATTGGTGCATTATCATCCTGAAAGACGGCGCCGCCATTGGGAAACAGCGTTTGGACCATGGGATGGACCTGGTCAGCCAATATTGACAGTAGACCTGGGCGTTAACCCTACCATGCAGTACTACAGCGGGGCCAAGAGTATTCCACGATATTGCTGCCCAAACCATCACTGATCCGCCTCCATGCTTAACGGTTGGGGTCAGGCAGTCGGGGTCATAAGCATCTTTAGGCTGTCTCCAGACGTAAACTCGACCGGAACATGGAAATAGCGTAAAGGAGGATTCGTCGGAGTAGACTACATTCTTCCACCGGTCCATTGACCAATTCTTATGGTCATTACACCATTTTCTGCGCCGCTCAATGTTGATGTGCGAAAAAGGGTTTGGCAATTGCAGCCCTCCCATGGTATCCAGCTCCATGGAGCTCGCGACGTACAGTTCTGGTCGATACCGGGCTTACAAGATGCTGGTTAAGCTCTGCGGTCACTTTTGGAGCTGTGGTCTTATGGTTCTTTGTCACAATGCGCTTTAGCACCCGGCAGTCCCGATCACACAGCTTCTTCTTGCGTCCACTATTGCATTTGTCGGTGCTTGTCTTTCCATGGTTTTGGTATGCAGACATGACCATAGAGACAGTTCCTCTGGATACATTGAACATCTGAGCGGTTTTCGTCACCGATGCACCAGCCATCCGCGCTCCAACAATTTGCCCTCTTTGGAAGTCTGACAGGTCTTTCATAACTGCTAATTCATAATTCACTCAGATCTGTAAAAACAACGTGAGGGTTATAACATGACGTATTAGGGTGTGTCAATTTGGGAGGTGAAAATTAATTTTTGCCAATTCCTTCACTGAGGGGTTTTAAAAATGTTTTTGGATGTGAAGAATTCAAATCTGCTATTATTTTTGTGATTGCTCAAAACTTAGCTTGGTAAATCTACGTTTGATTAAAAAGCACATAAATTGCTCTCGGAAAACAACATTTATTAATTTTAGCTTCTCAAAATGTCAGGTAATGCTATAAAAATTTTAGTTTCTCTTCATAAAACATATCCTAGTAATCATAAAACATATCCTTGTAATCATAAAACAACATTAGAAAGTAATGTCATCAGTAAAAAAAAAAATTTAAACAACAAGTTTCATCAAGTCTTGCTTTGATTCGTTCTTGGACATCAGCCGCCGACTTGCTTCTTGGCCTCTGATATAGCCCTCACGTTTCTCATGTGTATACACCCTGCCTGCTGCCTCTGTGACTTGTTTCACACACCTCTCTATTGACTGAGCATGACAGGGCCACTGTGGAACTTGTATAGGCTTGTCAAAGAACTTCTTTACTTCCGCTGTAGTCAGTTTACATGTCAAAGGAGGTTCAAATATCCCGTCAGACCAGTCTATCAGCTCCAACTCGGAAGAAGCACTGGGGTTGATGGAAGGTGTCTTCCTGGGACGTACAGAAAGATCTCCAAGTGTGTCATCATCTCCACCCCTCATGTCAACAATCTTTTGGACACCAGCTCTCCTCTCCTCACTGTCATCTGAGCACAAGAGTGTCTGGATTATCATTTCGCTGAATGCATACCATGCTGAGCGCTTGATGGTTGGCAAAACAGCATCCACTACAGCCTTCTTTTGCAACCTAACTAGCCGCAGCTGAAACAAGATGTGGCGTGGGCCTTCCACCCAAGAGTGTTTTACTTTGATGTTGAACCAACAGGGGTAGTACACACCAACAATGTATTCCACTATCAGTCTTAAGTTGTTGAGGGTTTTGCCTTTAAGGCCATGTTTTGAAACCCATATGCGACAAAGCCTGTTTGCTGTGGTCAACCACCTTGAATGGCTCACTGGACCAATTTCAAGAAGGGCCAGATCTGTGGGAAGTTCTCCTGTCCTTATGGCCTGTGTGATCCTATACCCGTACGCTTGATCAGTAGAGAGATCCTTTACGACATTGTCACTCAGTGAAGTAAGAGGCTCTCCAATTGAGAGTTTGGTGAATGAAGGATCAATTTCAAGTTCGGTTGCAGTGTCTAGCATCTTGCCAATGTTACCTGTCCACTTGTTGTTAGACAAGGTCTTCCCATCCAGTGCTGTGATCAAGTGTCGCAGGGGTAACTCGTTAGTGTGGAGGGCACAAACCAACCAGATCAGCTTACGGCAAAGCTTGACCTCTACCCAATGCATGGAACCACCCTCCCAGCCAGTGTTAACATTTGTAGAATCACCTCCAATGGCCTGCAGGCTTTTATCAATGCCCTTCTTCTTCATGAAATCTACAAGATTATCAGCAATAACTTCAGCAGGTTTTTTTCTCGTTGAGCCTTTCTCAGGAGTGAAGTGGTAGAGATATCTTCCACCTGGCTCACTGCACACAGAATAATGCTCTTCTTTGATGATGCTGGGGAACTGACGATCTGAATTGTCTGCTTTCACCATAACTTTAGTTGTATCTTGACGGCCGTCAAAGAAGATGCAGTCAATTTCACCCTTCTTACAAAGATCATCAAATTCCTGATCCAGGGATCTCATAACTTTTTCTTGGGCCCTCTTGACTTTATTGTGATCAACTACAAGTCTCTTGTCTTCTTCAGTGATCAAGCCAGCATCCATAAAGGCAGCAGTGGTGATAGCAGCTGTGGCACGCAGGCCAACACCATATCTGATGCTATGCATAGCAACATTAGGTATTTCTAATGTGTTGTACTCTGGCTTTTTATTGGAAGTTGAAGACGTGCTTGGTATTTCTAATGTCACTTCATAACTTCCATCCTTTCCATCTTGAGCATCAGCTATTTGTTCTTCATTTTCATCATCAGAGAAAATTATTTCATTTGATGGCATTGAAACATCCTGCTTACTTGTCTGCTTATATTCAGCAAGCCTTCTTCTTTCGTCTTCTTGCCGCTTCTGCTTTTTGACTTGTCTGTTGTGCTCAGGTTGATCTGGCAAGCCAATCTGATGTGGTCCAATAGAACCAGACTTGTCTCTCTGACCTTTAATGAAAGCAAGTTCCTTCACAGGGATCTTCATCTCCCTAGGGCATGTACAGTTAATGTGAGTTTCGTTTTTGCAACCAGCATCTGCAGGGCAGCCAAATTCAGAGCAGAGAACAATTTTACACTTGCAACTGAGGATGTCAAAAAGCTTGTCAAGTTTTGCAATGAAAGCCTCTTTGACATGTAGCTTTCCTCTCCCAAGAGATATGTTTTTGGCCTGCTCCCAGCTCTCTTGGATCTTGTTTAAGATTGTGACTCGTGAATTTACAACGGGGGCTACAAAAGAACTGTTTGCTCGTTCCTACTTTTCAAGCACTTTAGGGTAAATGTCCTTTGCAAGACTGGCTGCTGGGTAGTTTCTCACATCCTCACCACTTTGTTCTCTTAGCAGTAGCCCATATTTCAGAACGTCTCGCAGAGTTGGGAGTTCAGAGGGCAACAACTCTCTACCAGTTCCAATTAGGTTGCTCATATGTGTGAATGTCCCCAGTCTTGTCCTCCTTTTAGAAGCCATTGTAGGTCAATTCCCACTGGTTAGGATGGTAGCACTGACGGACAAGTAATCTTCAGCACACTGATGAATATGTTTCAACCTGTGAAATAAGCAAAAACAGCAGTGCATTATATATATACAGCATATATAATTATTAATATAATAATTATTATAAAGGGTGATCCAGAGAAATGGGACCCAAAAGAAACCCCTGTAACTTTTAAAGTATAAGTCCTTTTATAAAATCATACGCATCATTCGAAAGAGGATAGTTACAAGTTTGTACAGGATTGTATAGGTTTTGACAATACAAGACAAGATAAGATACAAAACAAAATAAAAGTGTTAGTTAAAACTAACCCTTCAAGATGACTGCATTGTTAGAAAATCTAGAAGAGGAAGAACCATTGTTGTCCCAAGGCGATATGATGACTAAGCTGATTGATGCAGCATTGCTTGTATATATTAAGTTAAGGTGTATATATATCCATCTCATAATTGTAAGGTTAGTGAAAATTTCACTTAATAAGAGCTAGCATTTTTGGGCTCTTGTGGCATCAGTGTTTGGGACGCTGGTCAGTGGCGGTGCTAGCTTACATGACGCCCTGGGCGAACCTCACCTTCAGCGCCCCCCCCCCCCTGTTCGCCAACACACACACATTCGAATCCCCCCAAAATAAAGGACAGACATAACTCTTTCACAAAATAACTTTTTATTGGACTAATTGTTGGAACTTCAGAACCAAAACAAAGACTCAAATTTCTGAATTTTACAAATCCTTCATCACGTAAATAGAATAACTCACTTAAGAGAATGTAATTATGATACTATGAACAGGAAAAATACAAATTAAATTGCACAACTGCCATAAATAAACTAGAGAATCAAATTTCTAAATTGTACAAATGCTCTATCACATAAATAGAATAAGACACTTAAGAGAGGGTAATTATTATGCTACACTTTGAACAAGAAACAAAATAAATTGCACCACAGCACAACTGCCATCTAAAGCCTGACTCTTCCTACCTTCCTTGATGCAAAGTCATGAATTAAATCATCATATGAAATCTGCTCAGCAATTGTATGATTTATACTGCTGATGGCCAGACCGGTAAGGCGTTCCTGTGACATAGTTGACCTCAGGTAGGATTTGATGAGCTTCAGCTTTGAAAAGCTCCTCTCTGCTTCAGCAACAGTGACTGGAAGAGTAAGACCAATTCTGAGAGCAGTCCACAAATTTGGATATATTTCAGAGAGCTCCCTTTCATGGATAAATGTCAGCAGTTCAAGCAAGGATATGGTCTTTGATGGCAAGTCAGGCAAGTTCTTCAGCTCCTGTGCAAGCTCTCTGCCATCCAAGTCAGATTGTCCCTTAAAGTGTAGTGTAGTACTAAGGTTCACACATTGTTCTGTCAGCTCCTCAAATGTGAGATTTTGGAAATGTGTCAGCACTCCAAACTTCTCTCCCACAATTTCCAACGTGGAAAATCTTTCCTGAATGGCTGATGTTGCAGCATCAACCACTGCATTGAAAAATGTCACCTCCAGCTTCTTCAAAGCATCAATCAAGGGCTCATCAGATGCTTCATAGGAGAAGTGCCGCTTTGTGGACCTCAGCCGTTTTTGTTTTAACACAGCCTCCACATTCATTTGTTCACAGATATCTGTGGCTGCCATTTGTGCAGCCACAAAACCTGTTGCCCTGTAATTGCGGAGACCTCTCTCTGTTTTTTTTATGAGATTTACTGCAACATCAACGTGCATGCTAGGAGACTGCATCTGCTTGCTCACATGCTGAATTTGGCACAACAGGTCATGCCACACCACTGAACAAATGGCGAAGCGGTATGACCCAACCTCCTCTGACAGAGATTGAGCCTCGACCTTTATTACAGAGTCTTTGGTGTGGTCCCTCACCTCGATCAGTGCATCTCTCACTGCAGCTGCCTGATATCTCAGGGGCTCCACACTCTTGATCTTGCTTTCCCACCTTGTATCAGACCACATCTTCAATGTGATGTTCACATGTTTTTTCAAAATGGCCCATCGTTGTGTGGAGGCTGAAAACAAGTTGTAAAGCTTCTGCAAGATGCCAAAGTAACTTGTGGCATCAATAGATCCCTTAGCAGCATCGGCCACAAGCAAATTCAGAGAATGAGCCCCACATGGAACAAACAGAGCTCTGGGATTAATTTCTAGGAGCCTGGATTGAACACCCTTGTTTTTTCCCCTCATGTTGGCCCCGTTGTCGTATGATTGTCCTCTACAGTCCATGAAAGGAACTTTTAGCTCCTCCAGTCTCTTCAGAATCAGAGATGCCAAATGTTGACCAGTGGACTCCTCTGCCTCCAAAAACCCCATGAAATGTTCCTTTATATGGGGCTTCCCCTCCAGTGACACAACCCGAATCACAACTGACAACTGTTCAGTGTGGCTGATATCTGGAGTGCAATCTAGAATTATTGAAAAAAACTTTGATTGTTTGATGTCGCTCACCATTGCTGAAATGGTCTTGCTGCTCGACAAATCAATGAGTTCGTTTTGTATGTGGTGGCCGAGGTAGCTGGTGTGACTGGAGGTCCCTTTTTGGACACGGTTAATGTGCTCTTGCATTATAGGATCAAATTGTGCCATCAGTTCAACTTCTTTCAGAAAATTGCCATTTGATGGTGAGAACAATTTTTCTGTATGTCCCCTTAGTGCCAAATTCCTAACTGCCAGAGAATGCACAATAGCAGTGAGACGTGTCAGCACCGCTCTCCATCTCAACTTCTCAGCCTCCAGAAGTGCCATCTCCTGCTTGTCAATGGTCTCCCCCTTTCTCATCCTCACTGCCAGTTCTTTCCAGATTTTCATAGAATTTAGGTGTTCTGAACTGTTGTCATGTGATGTGAGCAATGAGCTTGCATGCTTCCAGTCCGAGAGTCCCAAACTTGTTAAATTTATTTTCCTCTTGGAAAATAATGTACAACAGAAACAGAAAAGGCTGTTGTTTTTTAAGGAATAGACCAACCAACTTCTGGTTATATTTTCCCCACTAACCAATGACTTCCTGAAGTATTGATGGTGGAAACTTCTTCCGTCACTGTCGTTTCTAGGGAATACAAAGTCAGATGGTACTTGACTTGGTCCCCTGGAAACCAGTTGTGTCCGAATTCTCTCAGTCAGAACTGAAGGCCAGTTAGCAGGGTCGGTGGACAGAGACTCATCCTCAGGAGGCGATTCTGCTCCAGGCATTTCTAATAGAAAGAACAAGAGCATTACTCATTAGTATACACACCTAAGTTAGATAACACATTATTCACAGCACTTTGTTATGGTGGTGGTGTTATGGAATTATGGTGGTGAAACACCACACATACCCAGTAACCCAGACCCAGTGATAATAACATTATAATTTATAACTGTTTGCAAAATGCTTTGCAGGGATGCACACACATACACACACACACACACACGCACACACTCACAGACATATGTGCACACAAACTCACCTGAAGAGTCCTGCCGGGGAGAAGTAGAAGCAAATGGGTCTTCATCCTCAGGATCAGACTGCATTTGTGGAGACATATGTGAGGCTGAGGAGGTAGATGGCTCCTCAGCCTCAATAATGGCAGAAGTAGACGGCTTCTCATCCTGGCTAGTGGCAGAGGGTGTTCCAAAATATTTCAAAAGTGCCCCTGCAAATAGTAAAATAGAACATAACAGACCAATGCATGAATAGGCTAGTACAATTAATTTAACATGTTATTCAGCACAATTTATTAAACTTTTAGAATAGGAAACAAATGAATAATACAACCTCCTTGGTTAATGGCTAATTATATACATAATAGTACACTTCAAATGACTCAGAAAGCTATATCACAAAATAGCAGTGCAATATAGCAGTGAAGAGTAGATGACATAGCTCTATACCTTTATCTTTTGCTCGTTTCTCCTCTTCTTCTTTCCTCTTTTTTCTAAACTGAGCACCTGATAGCTTTGACCTCTTCTTATCCATTTGCGGTTATTTGACAGACCTTAGTGGCTTAGTGTGAAGATTCGTTCTGTAATAAATAATATACATTTCACTATTTAACCAAACCCAGAAAAATAACATTACATATGTTAAAGTATGGGCCTTTATTCCCAATAATATTAATCTGGAAGCATTTTGCATTGTTTAGGTCTTTTATGGGAAGGTTTATGGAAAATGCAATAGATGGTTTTTTATTAATAAAAATATATTTATTGATCTTTTATTATTTATTTTATTTTATTTTTTATTTTTATTTATTTCTTTATTTATTTATTCTTATTTTTATTTTTATTTTTTTTGCAGGCGCTCATGCCGCCCCTCCACAAATGCCGCCCTGTGCGGCTGCCCATATTGCCCATATGAGGAACCGCCACTGACGCTGGTGGCATCATTTTGGGGCGCTGCGCGTCTTTTCTACTCGTTTGTGGGATGTCGTACGTACAGGGTGTGGTCTTGTAGAGAGCTCTCTTGCAATTCAGTTTGGTTGTTTAGATACAAGATTGTTGCACCGTGCAATAGTCCAGGTTGCGTTGTTGTTGCAAGGTTGAGAAAGAAGACCATAAATAGTACCCTTTTTTGTTTACATTAAATTCATGTAACTAAGGTCTAAGGTAGGCCCGCATCGAGTCAGCAACCCTGAGGTTACCCTGAGGTAGGATCTAATAGGATCTCAAATCCGTAAGTTTTAATTTAGCTTAACTTGGGCTTCAGATAGAACTGGCCCTTTAGAATTTGGCCGTTCACGGCTCAGCTGGGATTTTGAACCCAACAAATAAATAAAATAACATGGTCCTTCAGAACCGGATTCTACCCCAAGACTGAGTCAGTGACTATTTTTCGGCAAAGTTCTGATTGTGCAAATTGTAGCCCAAGTTAGGCCTAGACGGATTGAGTATTATTGAATTAAGGTCCCAGGGTAGAAAGTTTGGTAGCCCAATTGCGAAACTTGGCCAGTCGTCTGTCGTTGTTTTGGCCTACATTTTACCGGTCTGGTTAATTTTGGGTTATTATTGAATTAAGGTCCCAGGGTAGAAAGTTTGGTAGCCCAATTGCGAAACTTGCCAGTCGTCTGTCGTTGTTTTGGCCTACATTTTACCGGTTTGGTTAATTTTGGGTTATTATTGAATTAAGGTCCCAGGGTAGAAAGTTTGTTAGCCCAATTGCGAAACTTGGCCAGTCGTCTGTCGTTGTTTTGGCCTACATTTTACCGGTTTGGTTAATTTTGGGTTATTATCGAATTAAGGTCCCAGGGTAGAAAGTTTGGTTGCCCAATTGCGAAACTTGGCCAGTCGTCTGTCGTTGTTTTGGCCTACATTTTACCGGTTTGGTTAATTTTGGGTTATTATTGAGTTAAGGTCCCAGGGTAGAAAGTTTGGTTGCCCAATTGCGAAACTTGGCCACTTGTCTGTCGTTGTTTTTGGCCTACATTTACCAGTTTGGTTAATTTGGTTTATTATTCGTAGGCGAAGGTTGCAGACCAGTGCGCCAGTTACTTGGGTGGAAAAATTGGTATTCCATACTGGTGTTGGTTAGTACCCCACCTAGCAATTCAGTTTATTTGAAAGTAAAATTTACGTTTGATCAGTTCGGTTAAGTATTTCTGCCAATTCAGCTTATTTGGCATTGAGCCCAATTGTTGTTTGCATTGAAGATGAGTGCATCTGAATTGAACAAATTTATAAAAAGGAGAAGCGCCTACAAAGGTCTAATTACAAAGGTCATTGCCACTATAGATTCCGCCATAGAGCAAGAGGATTTACGCTTAGTGACTGCGCAGCTTTCCATATTAGAAACTAAAAAGGTTGCTCTAAGTGAGGTAAATGTTAAAATTGAGGCTCTTATAGAAGAGGATGAAATAGAAAATAACATAATTTACTTTGAAGAGATTATTGATGATATAATTAACGTAGACCTCCGAGCAAAAGAGTTTAGTAGCTCAGTACAGTTAGAGACCAGGTCTGATAATGAAACACAACACTCAACAAATGATGTTTGTGAAGTTAAGGTTAACAGATCTGTAGTTCAATTACCGAGGCTTGTACTCAAAACATTTTCTGGGAGTATTCAGGAATGGCAAGGATGGGCAGACAGTTTTCAATCAGCAGTTCATTCTAGTCAAGTGTTAAGTGCCGTGGAGAAGTTTAATTATTTGCGGTCCCTCCTGGAAGGGGAGGCAGCAAAGACTATAGCAGGATTAGCATTACAGAGGCTAATTATAATGTGGCTTGGGATATATTAAAGAAACGGTTTGGTAAGCCAGAGATCTTAATTAAAAGCCACCTCCGTGCACTTTTAGCTATACCTCCTGTTAATAATCCTAATAGTGTCAAGGAGTTACGGCAGTTATATGATGAATTTGAAATTAGAACTAGGTCCCTGGACAACTTGGGTGTAGGAATGGAAAAGTATGGTATAATGTTGGTTCCTACACTGGAGTCTAAATTGCCTAGCTCAATTTTGCTTGAATTAAGTAGGGGACACTCTGCAGAACATGTGTACATCCCCCTTCAGCAGATGTTAAGTCTTTTAGGCACAGAATTAGCAAGACGAGAAGGAGTTGAGTTTGCACAGTGGGATGGTATACAAGGGGACAAAGGCAGGCACAGCACCAAAGTTTCCACAAAAAGGAATAGCCCAGGTACAGTGTCAGCTCTACATGCCTCCTCTGAGAATAAATTAAAGGGAATCAAGGAATGCATATTTTGCGAAGGCAACCACAAGTCATATAAATGTGAGGTGGCTGAGGCCTTACCCTTTGAGGAGAGAAAGGACAGGGTAACTAAGTCCACAGCATGTTTTAAATGTTTTTTGAAAGGTCATAGAGCAAGGTTTTGTAAGTTTAAAATTTTGTGCAAAAAATGTCATGGTAGGCATCAGCCATTATTGTGTGAAAACACTCTTAGTAGGCCTACCCCAGAAGTAGAGACATCAGTGGCACATGCCACTGCTATGCAAGGGAGTAAAAGTAAAGGGGGATTATTGCAAACAACTGCAGCCTTATTAATTGGGAATGAGGGAGAAGCTACTGTAAGAGTGTTGTTTGATAGTGGTAGCCAGTGTAGTTTTATTAAGACCAGAATTTCCAGAAAATTGAAGTTTAAAGAACTTAAGAGGGAAAATTTAAGAATTTCTGGGTTTGGGGGTTCCGTTCAAAACCGAACCAAATTTAAGAAGGTAGAAGTTCTGGTTAAAGGGTTGTTACCGCAAAGTCCCACTATCAAGGTCCAAGCTGTAGAGATTGAGGAACTTTGTGCTCCAGTCACTACTTGTTTAGATATGGCATGTGTCCAAGAATTGCAAGTTAAAGGAATTAATTTGGGCAATAATAAGTTTGAGGGAACAGAAGATATTAGTCTTTTGATTGGAGCTGACTATTATTGGGACTTCATCACTGGTAATATTGTCCGTACATCTCAAGGCCCGGTAGCTATTGAAAGTAAGCTAGGCTGGATGCTACATGGTAGCTATTGCAATGAAATGGAAATTAAGGCTCTTTTTGTTAAGATTGAGGAGAACAGCCATGGTCTGGAAAGGCATTTGAAAGTGTTTTGGGAACTTGAATCTATTGGCATAAAGGACAAACAGGCAAGTACAGTGAACAATGATGTTTTAGAGCAATTTGAAAAAGGGATTGGGTTTAGAGATGGTTGCTATGAAGTTGGCCTACCATGGAAGGATTCTTGCAAACCCGGTTCAAACCTTCAGCTAGCTAATCGGAGGTTGGAGACTTCATTGTACAGGCTAAGAAAAAATGAGGAGTTGTTAATTGAATACGGTGAGGCCATCCTAAGTTATGTAAGGGAGGGCTATGCTGAAAGGGTGCAAGGTGAGCTGGTGAGCCAGGAGGCACATTATCTGCCACACCATGCAGTGGTACGGCGAGACAAAACTACCACCAAACTGAGGGTAGTTTTTGATGGCTCAGCCAAGGACAAAGGTGGTGTGTCCTTGAATGACTGTTTGGATGCTGGGCCAAATTTAAATGCAGATTTATTTTCCTTGTTACTGAGATTCAGGTTTGGTAGAGTAGCATTGACTGCAGATGTGAAGCAAGCCTTTTTGCGGATAAAGTTAAAACCAGAGGACAGAGATGCAGTAAGGTATCTGTGGGTGGATACGAAAGACTTGTTGGAAAATGAAGCTAAGGTTCAAGCATATAGAATGAAGTCAGTGTTGTTTGGCCTCAGCTCTAGTCCATTTCTGTTGGCAGCTACTATGCAGTACCATTTTAAGAAATATTCTGAAGTCTATCCTAACACTATTGAACACATAAGGAAGAATTTTTATGTTGATGATTTGCTGTGTTCCGTGGATAATACAGAAATGGCTAAACAGATATTCATGGAGGCTAGAGCTATAATGAGGTAGGCTGGCATGGAGCTTAGAAAATGGCAGACCAATCATTCGCAATTACAAGAGTTTATGAGTCATTCCTGTGTAGTACCTGATGCAGCAGAAAGTATTGAGGATTCTCGTATTAAGGAGTTGTGGGCAATAGATGCAAAGGTGCTAGGCATTGTTTGGCAGCAAGATGATGATTTGTTTACCTTCAATGGGAAATCTTTAGAAGAGCTGGCTGAGAATGAGACAAGGTGGACAAAACGTACAGCTCTTAGTTTGGCTTCAAAGGTCTTTGATCCTCTTGGATTCCTGGCTCCATTTGTGATAAAGTCAAAAATTTGGTTTCAGAGCCTCTGGGAAATTGGACTTGGTTGGGACCAAGAGTTACCTGAGCATATGGTGGTAAGGTGGAAATATTGGTTCAAAGAATTGGCACATCTTGGAGACATTGAAATCCCAAGATGGTACTTTGGAGAGTTGAACCAGAGTCCAGACAATTTGGAGCTGCACATCTTTTGTGATGCAAGTGAGGAAGCCTATGCAACTTGTATTTATATAAGAGGCGCATTGCAAGAGGAAGTAAGTTGCAGGTTGGTTGCTGCAAAGAGCAGAGTAGCACCTTTGAAAAGGCTTTCGGTTCCAAGGTTGGAATTGATGGGTGCCGTTATTGCTAGTCGGCTTGCAATTACAGTGCGAAAGTCTTTGGCCCTCTCTGAAATTCCAAGCTATTATTGGACAGACTCCACTATAGTTTGGCACTGGTTAAGAAGCCAGGCAAGGAAATGGAAACCATTTGTTGCCAATAGGGTGGAGGAAATTCAAGCGCACACAGATCCCAAGCAATGGAAGCATTGTCCAGGCACCCAAAACCCCGCTGATTTACCAACACGAGGAATTTCGGTGAAAGATCTTGCACAGTCAAGTTTGTGGTGGAATGGGCCAGAGTGGCTAAAACAATGAAGTGAAAACTGGCCTTCTAATCAGCCTATTGTAGGAGAATGCCAGGCTGAAGAAGCATGGGTGAGTGAGGTGAGAAAATGCGCTGTGAACAGTTGTCAAGTTATGCAGCAGGACCCCATATTGAGGCTTGAGGACATTAGCAGTCTGAAAAGATTGTTAAGAGTGACAGCATGGGTTTATAGATTTACCAACAACATTAAGGGAGAAACAAGAAGGGAAGGAATTCTGAGCAGTAATGAGATTCAGCAAGCCAGGAAATACTGGGTGGTATATATGCAGAAGGAAAAATTTGGTGAAGAGAGAGAATTGCTCACCAGCCATCCATTACAGGTTCTACCAACACATTCTGCGCTCAAGGGTTTGGATGTGTTTTTGGATCAGGATTTATTGAGAGTAGGAGGTAGACTACAGTTTTCTGGGCTTCCAGACGAGAAAAGACATCCAATTTTGCTACCTTCTGGGGGGCACTTTGTGGGCCTTTTGATCCTGGATACTCATCATAAGCTGTTACATGCGGGAGTTAGAGAAGTGATAATAGAGATTAGACAACAATTTTGGATTCCCAAAATTAGACAAGTAGTAAAAAAAGTCTTGCATAAATGTGTGGTTTGCAAGCGTTGGAGTGCAAAGCCTTATTATGAAAAGGTGGCTCCACTTCCAAGAGAACGGTGTGTCTATACTGCCCCATTTGATGTAGTGGGAGTAGACTTTGCAGGGCCAGTCTATGTGTATGAGCGAGGGGAGTCTAACAAAGGTTATATATGTCTTTTCACCTGTGCTACCACCAGAGCAATCCATTTGGAGTTGGTAAGCAACTTAAGTAGTGATGTATTTCTTTTGGCCTTTAAAAGGTTTGTGAACAGAAGGGGTTTCCCAAATAAAATCATATCGGATAATGCAAAAACCTTCAAAAAGGCTGCAAAGGAACTCCAAGAAATTTGGTCCTTGCTAAAAGAGGAAGGATTCCAATCCTACTTTTCACACCAAGGGGTACAGTGGGAGTTTATTGTTGAGAGAGCACCATGGTGGGGAGGATTTTGGGAAAGGCTAGTGAGAAGTGTAAAGTGTCCATTAAAGAAACTTTTAGCTAATGCTCATTTGAGCAAAGAAGAATTCTGCACTGTTTTATGTGAAGTAGAAGCAATGGTGAACAGTAGGCCTATCACTTTTGTTTACAATAATATGCAGGATGCAGAGCCATTGACACCAAATCATTTTCTTTGTGGTAAACGATTAACATCAAGCCCCAGTGTGCCAGAAGACTTGCAGCCTATCCAGAGCACTCAAGGAGAGTTAACCAGACGGTTCAGGTACCTTGAAGAGCTACAAGATCAGTTATGGAAGAGGTGGCAGATGGAATACTTGCCAGAACTAAATTATTACCCATCAGGCAAGGTAAAGGGCTCCAATGCAAATTGTATCAAGGTGGGAGACGTGGTAATGATTGGGGATGAAAGACCAAGGCAATGCTGGAAGCTTGGCATAATTGAAGAGTTGTTTGTTGGCAAAGACAATTTAGTTAGGTCTGCACTGGTAAAGACTTCAGGAGGAAAGTTAAAGAGACCTATACAAAAACTCTATGCTTTAGAAATCAGCAAAAACACAGATAGTCAAGATGAAACATTTGAGTTACAGCCTCATGGAGAAGGCTTGGCTAACCTTGCGGAAGGTAACGACAACAATGCCTCTTCGGTGGGGAGTGTTAGAAAATCTAGAAGAGGAAGAACCATTGTTGTCCCAAGGCGATATGATGACTAAGCTGATTGATGCAGCATTGCTTGTATATATTAAGTTAAGGTGTATATATATCCATCTCATAATTGTAAGGTTAGTGAAAAATTCACTTAATAAGAGCTAGCATTTTTGGGCTCTTGTGGCATCAGTGTTTGGGACGCTGGTGGCATCATTTTGGGGCGCTGCGCGTCTTTTCTACTCGTTTGTGGGATGTCGTACGTACAGGGTGTGGTCTTGTAGAGAGCTCTCTTGCAATTCAGTTTGGTTGTTTAGATACAAGATTGTTGCACCGTGCAATAGTCCAGGTTGCGTTGTTGTTGCAAGGTTGAGAAAGAAGACCATAAATAGTACCCTTTTTTGTTTACATTAAATTCATGTAACTAAGGTCTAAGGTAGGCCCGCATCAAGTCAGCAACCCTGAGGTTACCCTGAGGTAGGACCTAATAGGATCTCAAATCCGTAAGTTTTAATTTAGCTTAACTTGGGCTTCAGATAGAACTGGCCCTTTAGAATTTGGCCGTTCACGGCTCAGCTGGGATTTTGAACCCAACAAATAAATAAAATAACATGCATGGACTGTGGAACAGCTGCGTTTTATAACTGAGCAATATTATGAGCATGGAAGAAGTGTAGTTTCAGTTCAAAGATCTTTCAAGACAAATTTTCAGATGTCAAAATCTCCTAAGAAAGTAATCCGTCGGTGTGTCAGAAATTGGTGGTCATTTACCTTCTGTTGGATCCATTGACAGAATTGTCGTCTTCGTGCGAAATCTCCATCGTTTAGTTGTTGCACTGTTTGAATTTTATCTGGAAAGAGCATTCAATTTTGCTTGAATATACGGTGTGTTGTTCCATATCCAACTCCTAACAGCTGAGAAGCACGTCTGATGCTTATGTTAGGATTATCCTGTACAATTTCATGAGTTCTGTTAATGATCTCGTCTATCCTTGCTGTGCGCACTCTTCCAGTTGGTTTTCTTTTTCCAATGCTGCCAGTTAGGGTAAAATTTCTGACACACCGACGGATTACTTTCTTAGAAGGTGATTTTGACATCTGAAAATTTGTCTTGAAAGATCTTTGAGCTGAAACTACACTTCTTCCATGCTCATAATATTGCTCAGTTATGAAACGCAGCTGTTCCACAGTCCATGCAGTCATCTTGAAGGGTTAGTTTTAACTAACACTTTTATTTTGTTTTGTATCTTATCTTGTCTTGTATTGTCAAAACCTATACAATCCTGTACAAACTTGTAACTATCCTCTTTCGAATGATGCGTATGATTTTATAAAAGGACTTATACTTTAAAAGTTACAGGGGTTTCTTTTGGGTCCCATTTCTCTGGATCACCCTTTATAATTCCACAAAAACGTCAAAAAAGTCACTATTTTTATGTAGCTTTTTACCAAGCAAAACTAAATTATATTAAATTAACAAAAATGATGCAAGTGAGGAAGCCTATGCAACCTGTATTTATATAAGAGGCACATTCAAAGAAGTAAGTTGCAGGTTGGCTGCTGCAAAGAGCAGAGTAGCACCTTTGAAAAGGCTTTCTATTCCAAGGTTGGAATTGATGGGTGTAGTTACAGCTAATCGGCTTGCAGTTACAGTGCAAAAGTCTTTGGCCCTTTATGAAATTCCAAGCTATTATCGGACAGACTCCACTATAGTTTGATACTGGTTAAGAAGCCAGGCAAAGAAATGGAAACTATTTGTTGCCAATAGGGTGGAGGAAATTCAAGCACACACAGATTCAAAGGAATGGAAGCATTGTCCAGGTACCCAAAACCCAGCCGATTTACCAACACGAGGAATTTCAGTGAAAGATCTTGCACACTCAAATTTGTGGTGGAATGGGCCAGAGTTGCTAAAACTTGGAAGTGAAAACTGGCCTTCTAATTAGCCTAGGAGAATGCCAGGCTGAAGAAGAATGGGTGAGTGAGATGAGAAAATGGACTATGAACAGTTGTCAAGTTATGCAGCAGGACCCCATATTGAGGCTTGAGGACATTATCAGTCTGAAAAGGTTGTTAAGAGTGAGAGCATGGGTATATAGATTTACAGACAACATTAAGGGAGAAAAGGTGGCTCCACTTCCAAGAGAACGGTGTGTCTGTACTGCCCCATTTGGTTGTTGTGGGAGAAGACTTCGCAGGTCCAGTTTATGTGTATGAGCAAGGGGAGTCTAACAAAGGTTATATATGTCTTTTCACATGTGCTACTGTAGTGCCTTGCACCACAAGATTATTATTTATTAGTGAAAACTGCCACAAATTGGCATGAGTGAAATATTTAAATCTAAATAAATAAATAAATACAAGTTAAACATGTCCAGTGATCAAATTTAATTCTTAAGCATTCAGTGTGGTGTGACTAGACATGAATTGGGTTTTAAGGATTATTTTGGCTTGTTGGTAAAATTGTATAGTAAAAACAAGCTTATGTACAACAACACAAAGGACGCCGTTCACACATTTTATTATTTGAAAACACGGCGCCAGCAAGCAAAGGTTCTTCGTGGTAAGTTCCTATTTATAATGTTTATATTCTTTACTATTGCATATCTGTATGCAATACCGCATACTGCAGAGATTAACAAGCCTTATAGTGTTTGTGATTAGTACTGTAAGATTCATACTATAAATATTACTGTACAATTCATACAATAAATTACCTTAGGCTAAGTTAGGTCTATCTAGGCAAAAGCCAAATTGTAACTCTAGCCTAGCTGAGGCCTACCGTAGCCTTTGTTTTAGATTAACCTCAGCTCTATTATATTGAAGAGGCATAGGCCTGCCTATTAATTTTCTTAGTATATTTTACTTTATAATATAAGCCTATTATGTTTCATGTATTTTCTTAGCAGGTGGCCTACATACTTCCTTAGTTTTCTCATTCAACTTAACACAATCCCATAATGAGAATCAACTGTAATTTATCATCCACAGGTTACTGGGCCTATATAGCATATGTATATTAATTATTAATTTTTGCCATTTTTATTATTCTTTTTCTCTGAAATATCACTTACAGTATTCTTGTCTGTCTCTTTGCAGACAAGGTTGTCATTGTGGCTATTATTAGTTGTTTATTATTAGTGTTACATTATTTATATATTAATATTATTTGTATATTTGCAAAATATTATTTGTATATTAATATTAGTTCCATTAGTTGTTTATCAGTATTAGTTGCAGACTGTTATATGTTAGCTAAACGGTGCCACTATTTAATTCTCCATTATATGTCAAAGTTGTTACGGGTAAAATCCCCTTTGCATTTATAAATAATTGTTGCATATAATTTATTAATGTTGTCAATAAAATACAAAATTCATATTGATGATTTTATAATCAGTCCTTCCCTTCTTTTATTAAAATTAATTTTGCGCCGCAGTGCTGGATGCCAATCTAGTATTTGGGCGCTGGTGACCCTGGCATTTAGTTAATTATCTACGTAAACTTGTAAAGGTCTATAATAATAAAATCGGACTCTTACAATTGGTGACACTCCCGGAGTGACCAAACACCGTAATTTATGCAAAAAAATTTCTAAAAGTTTTTTCTCAATTTTTGTCAATATATTCAGTCTGCATCTATAATTTTATTAAATTCACTAGTACTAAGCACTCACCTGTACTGGAAGTGTATTCTACTGCAAAATATATTCCTTTTATTTTGCCTTTTTATAAAATCAGCGTTTTCTAAAGTTTTTTTGTGCAAATTTACTTATATTTTGCAAACAGCCTATACGCAGACTATTTTTCTGCTAATATTGGGCTACATCATAAATTTGTTTTTACGTAACTTTTTGTTATTGGCATTCATAACTCCAATTGAGTCTCATACTCAACCAAGCTTACCTGAAGCCATTATTTGCATTCAACAACATTTGTTGAAATCTTGTCAGTTTTTGACACATTTTTAATTTTTTTAGTACCTTGTAACAAAATAATAGCCACAATGACCCACAACAACAACAACCTAGGATCATCCAACGGTGGTACTCCAAATTCACCACCTATAACAGACCTTCTAACAATGTATCAGCCTACCACTCCACAATTCACCGCTGAAGAGCCTGGAATCTTTGTGAGTCAACTGCGGGATTATTTCGCGATAAAAGGAATTACGGACCCACGAACCAAGTTCCTTATCACAAAGAACCTCCTGCCTACACTAGTATACAAAGTAGTGCGGGATGTGACTCTATTGCCTCCGTCTGACCAAGCTTTTGAGAGCCTCCTCAGCGAGTTAGTCAGGAGACTCGGCCAATCAGAAGAAGAGCGACTCAATGCTCTACTCAAGGACCAAGTTCTTGGGGATCAAACGCCAACAGCCTTCCTGAGGCATCTGCAAGACCTGGCTGGACAGACCAATGAAGACGATAAAAACTCACCCTTAATGCGACGCCGCTTCCTCAATGGTCTCCCCACTGCCCTACGACCAATGCTCCGTTGTATGCCAGAAGATACAGACCTCCTCACTATGGCCAAAACAGCTGATAAGATGATGATTGAAATCCACCTTGGCCAAGTAGATAACCACACCCATCACCCCCAAATCTGTGCCACGCAGGACGACACTCAGAGTCTGGCCGCACAATGTCTTAAAGTATCCAACGAAATTCTACAAACAATTAAAGAAGAATTTAAAGCTCTCCGAATAGAGCTAGCTAACAACAGGGAACGAGAGAGAAGTTCTTCAAGACGAGGACGACCCTCTGGTCCAAATAGAGCCTCCCAATATGAACCTGGACAACGCCTCGTTCTACTACAACCACAGCCACCGCAAACAGGTCAGTTGGTTGCTCCTAATTCAAATCTATTAGCCTTACCTCATCCTCAATCCTCAATCCCCACTACTCAGCCTCATTCTCAACCTATTTCCTTACCTCAGTCTACTGTCCATACCCCCCCTTGCTGGTATCATGAAAAGTTTAAAGATCGTGCAACGCGCTGTCTCACACCTTGTCCATGGACTCCTAATCCTCCTTTAAACTAACTAGGCTAGTGTCACAGGCGTCTGACGCTACAGCCTCTCAAGCCTCTCAACCTATCCTTTCTTCAACTAACCCTACCACTACTCCATCTAATTCTACCTCAATTTTAACTAAGTATTACTCTAGCTCAACCAACCCAACCTTTACCACAAATAATCAACAACCTATTACTACGCACTCAACTACTTCATTTAACACTGTCAAACCAACACATACGTATGCAAGTAAAGTTAAAGAATTGCAACCTACTTATTCAACCACAACTAATTTAATACCTACAACTAATCCTTCAAATACAACACAAACTCCTTCCCACAGCAATACTAACCTTCCTCCACAAAAATTTAATGATTCACAAACTACTGCACCACCTGGTCCAACGTTCACCTTGCATGATCCACTTTCAGGCTATGCATTCCTTATTGACACTGGAGCTCAATACAGTGTTATTCCTGCAACAGCCGCAGACCGTGCAAACGGACCTTCTCCTTTCATTTTACGTGCAGCTAATTCTTCATCTATTCACACTTATGGACGTCGTTCTATTTCAGTTTCTCTTGGACTTAGACGTGTTTTCCGCTGGATATTTCTTGTCGCGGATGTATATACCCCAATGTTAGGCTCTGATTTTCTTTCTGCTAATGATTTATTAGTTGATGTTCGTAGAGCACAATTAATTGATAATGCCACACATCTTTCAGTAATTGGTTCTCCTACCACGCACCCCTCTTCATTATTGGCAAGTTCTCTGCCACAGTGCTCACCTGCTATAGAGCAGCTCCTAAATGAATTTTCTTCCCTTACTCAACCCTGTTCTAAGGATACCCCTATTAAACACTCTGTTGTCCACCGTATTGATACGGTAGGCTCACCTGTTTTCACCCGCCCACGTCGCTTAGCTCCAGATCGTCTTGCAATTGTGAGACGAGAGTTTGAACACATGCTCGAACTCGGTATTATACGGCCTTCAAGTAGCCCGTATGCCTCTGCTTTACACATGGTCCCAAAACCTACACCTGGAGACTGGCGTCCATGTGGAGATTATCGTGCTTTGAATGACAACACGATTCCAGATCGCTATCCCCTTCCTCACTTACACGATTTTACTTCTGCTCTCCATGGCACCACAGTATTTTCACGCCTTGACTTGGTGCGAGCCTTTCATCAAATTCCTGTACACCCTGAAGACATACATAAAACTGCTATAACAACCCCTTTTGGGTTATTTGAAATGACAAAAATGCCATACGGACTGCGTAATGCGGCCCAAACTTTTCAACGCTTCATTGATGAAGTGTTGAGAGGTCTCTCCTTCACTTTCACATATGTCGATGACATTCTCATCGCAAGTTCTTCTCCCTCAGAACATATTCAACATTTACGCTTAGTTTTTTCTCGGTTGGCAGAATATGGTGTATTGCTAAACCCTGAAAAATGTGTCTTTGCTGTAGATGAACTCACCTTCTTAGGACACAAGGTTACTTCGAAGGGCATCTCTCCTCTCGAAAATAAAGTATCTGTGATAAGGTCTTTCCCACAACCGCAAACTCAAAAGCAACTTCGCCGCTTCTTAGGATGGTAAACTTCTACCATCGCTTCATTCCTCAGTGTGCAAACATTCTTGCACCCATAACCTCTCTTCTTCGCCAATCAAAAAGGGGCAGATCCACTGTAGTTTTGTGGAACCCCGAAGCTACCAATGCTTTTTCACAAGCAAAAGAGGCTATAGCACAAGCTACATGCCTTGTTCACCCTCAACCAGACGCTCCTCTGAACTTAGCCACTGATGCCTCTGACGTTGCCGTGTCAGGAGTGCTCCAGCAGCTTGTTTCAGGCGTTTGGGAACCTCTCGCATTCTTTTCACGCAAGCTCTCACCTTCACAAATGAGGTACAGCACTTTCGGTCGAGAGTTGCTGGCGATATACCTCTCCATCCGTCATTTCAGGTCATTCCTGGAAGGACGTGACTTTAGCATTTTTACGGATCATCGTCCGTTAATATTTGCTCTCCATTCTCAATCAGACTCTCATGCTCCTACTGAGAGAAGATACCTTGATTTTATTCTTCAATTTACTTCAGACATTCGACACATTTCAGGTTCTTTGAATGTTGTGCCGGATGCGCTGTCTCGCATCTCAGCAATTTCTGACCCTGGACACTCTCACATCAACCTTTCAGAGATGGCTAAGGCTCAGTCCACGGATACAGACCTCCAAGCTCTTATTAATTCACCCACTTCGTTGCAAGTCCGCTCTTTACCAGTTGAACCCAAGTCAGACTTACAAATTTTGTGTGACGTCTCGACTGAGCATATTCGACCGTTGGCCCACAAGGGCTGCGAAGAGCTGTTTTTGCTAAACTCCATTCCCTTTCTCACCCGGGAATTAAGGCCACCCAAAAATTAATTGCAGCTAGGTTTGTATGGCCAAGTATGAACAAAGATATCCGCAATTGGACTCGATCTTGCCTTCAATGTCAGCGTGCCAAAGTTCACCGACACACAAAGTCAGAAATTGGTACCTTTCCTTTGCCGAAGGCTCGTTTTGAGGCCATACATCTAGACATAGTCGGCCCCCTCTATTCTTCTCGAGGTTATACCTATCTTCTCACTGTCATTGATAGGTTCACAAGATGGCCAGAAGCTGTTCCTTTGACTTCTTGTACTGCTTCTGCAGTAGCTCATGCCTTTGTTTCATGTTGGGTTTCCCGTTTTGGAATACCTGCAACCATTTGCACAGACAGAGGTGCCCAGTTTGAATCGGCCTTATGGAAGGAACTCATGCTCCTTCTTGGGACTGAGCGCATCAGAACAACAAGCTATCACCCGCAATCCAATGGGGTGGTAGAACGCTTCCATCGTCAACTTAAAAGTTCCTTGCGAGCCACTGATCCATCTACTACATGGGTGGACAGGCTACCCCTAATCCTACTCGGAATTCGTACTGCTCTGAAGACTGATCTTGCATGCTCTGCAGCAGAATTAGTTTACGGTACCACACTCCGGTTACCCGGAGAATTTTTCACACCTACACCCATTAACCCCACATGTGATCCTGCTTCGTATGTCAAGACATTACGCTCTGTTATGAAGCAAATTCGTCCCACAGCACCTAGAACTTCCACTTCACAAACTACCTTCGTTTCCCCTGATTTACAAACTTGCACACATGTTTTCTTGAGACATGATGCTCACCGCTACCCTCTTCACTGTCCCTATGATGGTCCCTTCCTTGTGCTAGACCGTAGACCCAAAACTTTCATCATTGACAAGGTGGGCAAGCGTGAAACCGTTTCTGTGGACCGCTTGAAACCAGCATACCTTGATTTTTCTCCAACAAAAGATCCTATCCTCCCTCAATCTTCTGTACCTCCACCTCAAATACAGGTACAGCAACCTATCCCTCCTCAATCTTCTGTACCTTCATCTCATATACAGGTACAGCAATCTACCCTTCCTAAATCCTATGTACCACCACCTCATCCGAGGGTACAACAATCTATCATCCCTCTTCCAATTCTCCTTCATTATCGCAACCAACTGTCTTTGAACCAGCCAGTGGCCCCATTGCACAGGCACCAAGAATCCCCTTCCCCCAATGTCCCTACTGCACCTGTAGCACCATCCATGCCTTCAGAACCAGTGCTGCAGGATATTGCCGTCCAAAAGCAAACAATGACTCGTTCTGGAAGAGTCATTCGTAAGCCAGTGCGCTTTGACATTTAAGTTTTTTTTTTTTTTACCCCTGACAACCATGTTTTTGGGGGCAGTACTTGTAGTGCCTTGCACCACAAGATTATTTTTATTAGTGAAAACTGCCACAAATTGGCATGAGTGAAATATTTAAATCTAAATAATAAAAAATAAATACAAGTTAAACATGTCCAGTGATCAAATTAATTCTTAAGCATTCAGTGTGGTGTGACTAGACATGAATTGGATTTTAAGGATTATTTTGGCTTGTTGGTAAAATTGTATAGTAAAAACAAGCTTATTACAACAACACAAAGGACGCGTTCACACATTTTATTATTGAAAACACGGCGCCAGCAAGCAAAGGTTCTTCGTGGTAAGTTCCTATTTATAATGTTTATATTCTTTACTATTGCATATCTGTATGCAATACCGCATACTGCAGAGATTAACAAGCCTTATAGTGTTTGTGATTAGTACTGTAAGATTCATACTATAAATATTACTGTACATTCATACAATAAATTACCTTAGGCTAAGTTAGGTCTATCTAGGCAAAAGCCAAATTGTAACTCTAGCCTAGCTGAGGCCTACCGTAGCCTTGTTTTAGATTAACCTCAGCTCTATTATATTGAAGAGGCATAGGCCTGCCTATTAATTTTCTTAGTATATTTTACTTTATAATATAAGCCTATTATGTTTCATGTATTTTCTTAGCAGGTGGCTACATACTTCCTTAGTTTTCTCATTCAACTTACACAATCCATAATGAGAATCAACTGTAATTTATCATCCACAGGGTACTGGGCCTATATAGCATATGTATATTAATTATTAATTTTTGCCATTTTTATTATTCTTTTTCTCTGAAATATCACTTATAGTATTCTTGTCTGTCTCTTTGCAGACAAGGTTGTCATTGTGGCTATTATTAGTTTATTATTATTAGTGTTTTATTTATATTAATATTATTGTATATTATTTGCAATATTATTTGTATATTAATATTAGTTCCATTAGTTGTTATCAGTATTAGTTGCAGACTGTTATATTTAGCTAAACGGTGCACTATTTAATTCCATTATATGTCAAAGTTGTTACGGGTAAAATTCCCCTTTGCATTTATAAATAATTGTTGCATATAATTTATTAATCGTTGTCAATAAAATACAAAATTCATATTGATGATTTTATAATCAGTCCTTCCCTTCTTTTATTAAAATTAATTTTGCGCCGCAGTGCTGGATGCCAATCTAGTATTTGGGCGCTGGTGACCCTGGCATTTAGTTAATTATCTACGTAAACTTGTAAAGGTCTATAATAATAAAATCGGACTCTTACAATTGGTGACACTCCCGGAGTGACCAAACACCGTAATTTCTGCAAAAAAATTTCTAAAAGTTTTTTCTCAATTTTTGTCAATATATTCAGTCTGCATCTATAATTTTATTAAATTCACTAGTACTAAGCACTCACCCTGTACTGGAAGTGTATTCTACTGCAAATATATTCCTTTTATTTGCCTTTTTATAAAATCAGCGTTTTCTAAAGTTTTTTTGTGCAAATTTACTTATATTTTGCAAACAGCCTATACGCAGACTATTTTTCTGCTAATATTGGGCTACATCATAATTTTTTTTTTGTTTTTACGTAACTTTTTGTTATTGGCATTCATAACTCCAATTGAGTCTCATACTCAACCAAGCTTACCTGAAGCCATTTTTGCATTCAACAACATTTGTTGAAATCTTGTCAGTTTTTGACACATTTTTAATTTTTTTTAGTACCTTGTAACTACATAATGCCACAATGACCCACAACAACACAACCTAGGATCATCCAACGGTGGTACTCCAAATCACCACCTATAACAGACCTTCTAACAATGTATCAGCCTACCACTCCACAATTCACCGCTGAAGAGCCGGAATCTTTGTGAGTCAACTGCGGATTATTTCGCGATAAAAGAATTACGGACCCGAACCAAGTTCCTTATCACAAAGAACCTCCTGCCTACACTAGTATACAAAGTAGTGCGGGATGTGACTCTATTGCTTCCGTCTGACCAAGCTTTTGAGAGCCTCCTCAGCGAGTTAGTCAGGAGACTCGGCCAATCAGAAGAAGAGCGACTCAATGCTCTACTCAAGGACCAAGTTCTTGGGGATCAAACGCCAACAGCCTTCCTGAGGCATCTGCAAGACCTGGCTGGACAGACCAATGAAGACGATAAAAACTCACCCTTAATGCGACGCCGCTTCCTCAATGGTCTCCCCACTGCCCTACGACCAATGCTCCGTTGTATGCCAGAAGATACAGACCTCCTCACTATGGCCAAACAGCTGATAAGATGATGATTGAAATCCACCTTGGCCAAGTAGATAACCACACCATCACCCCTAAATCTGTGCCACGCAGGACGACACTCAGAGTCTGCCGCACAATGTCTTAAAGTATCCAAACGAAATTCTACAAACAATTAAAGAAGAATTTAAAAGCTCTCCGAATAGAGCTAGCTAACACAGGGAACGAGAGAGAAGTTCTTCAAGACGAGGACGACCCTCTGGTCCAAATAGAGCCTCCCAATATGAACCTGGACACTAACGCCTCGTTCTACTACAACCACAGCCACCGCAAACAGTCGTGATCTCCTAATTAAAATCTATTAGCCTTACCTCATCCTCAATTCTCAATCCCCACTACTCAGCCTCATTCTCAACCTATTTCCTTACCTCAGTCTACTGTCCATACCCCCCCTTCCTGGTATCATGAAAAGTTTAAAGATCGTGCAACGCGCTGTCTCACACCTTGTCCATGGACTCCTAATCCTCCTTTAACTAACTAGGCTAGTGTCACAGGCGTCTGACGCTACAGCCTCTCAAGCCTCTCACCTATCCTTTCTTCAACTAACCCTAACTACTACTCATCTAATTCTACCTCAATTTTACTAAGTATTACTCTAGCTCAACCAACCCAACTTTACCACAAATAATCAACAACCTATTACTACGCACTCAACTACTTCATTTAACACTGTCAAACCAACACAACGTATGCAAGTAAAGTTAAGAATTGCAACCTACTTATTCAACCACAACTAATTTAATACCTACAACTAATCCTGCAAATACAACACAAACTCCTTCCCACAGCAATACTAACCTTCCTCCACAAAAATTTAATGATTCACAAACTACTGCACCACCTGGTCCAAACGTTTCACCTTGCATGATCCACTTTCAGGCTATGCATTCCTTATTGACACTGGCGCTCAATACAGTGTTATTCCTGCACCAGCCGCAGACCGTGCAAACGGACCTTCTCCTTTCATTTTACGTGCAGCTAATTCTTCATCTATTCACACTTATGGACGTCGTTCTATTTCAGTTTCTCTTGGACTTAGACATGTTTTCCGCTGGATATTTCTTGTCGCGGATGTATATACACCCAATGTTAGGCTCTGATTTTCTTTCTGCTAATGATTTATTAGTTGATGTTCGTAGAGCACAATTAATTGATAATGCCACACATCTTTCAGTAATGGTTTCTCCTACCACGCACCCCTCTTCATTATTGGCAAGTTCTCTGCCACAGTGCTCACCTGCTATAGAGCAGCTCCTAAATGAATTTTCTTCCTTACTCAACCCTGTTCTAAGGATACCCCTATTAAACACTCTGTTGTCCACCGTATTGATACGGTAGGCTCACCTGTTTTCACCCGCCCACGTCGCTTAGCTCCAGATCGTCTTGCAATTGTGAGACGAGAGTTTGAACACATGCTCGAACTCGGTATTATACGGCCTTCAAGTAGCCCGTATGCCTCTGCTTTACACATGGTCCCAAAACCTACACCTGGAGACTGGCGTCCATGTGGAGATTATCGTGCTTTGAATGACAACACGATTCCAGATCGCTATCCCCTTCCTCACTTACACGATTTTACTTCTGCTCTCCATGGCACCACAGTATTTTCACGCCTTGACTTGGTGCGAGCCTTTCATCAAATTCCTGTACACCCTGAAGACATACATAAAACTGCTATAACAACCCCTTTTGGGTTATTTGAAATGACAAAAATGCCATACGGACTGCGTAATGCGGCCCAAACTTTTCAACGCTTCATTGATGAAGTGTTGAGAGGTCTCTCCTTCACTTTCACATATGTCGATGACATTCTCATCGCAAGTTCTTCTCCCTCAGAACATATTCAACATTTACGCTTAGTTTTTTCTCGGTTGGCAGAATATGGTGTATTGCTAAACCCTGAAAAATGTGTCTTTGCTGTAGATGAACTCACCTTCTTAGGACACAAGGTTACTTCGAAGGGCATCTCTCCTCTCGAAAATAAAGTATCTGTGATAAGGTCTTTCCCACAACCGCAAACTCAAAAGCAACTTCGCCGCTTCTTAGGATGGTAAACTTCTACCATCGCTTCATTCCTCAGTGTGCAAACATTCTTGCACCCATAACCTCTCTTCTTCGCCAATCAAAAAGGGGCAGATCCACTGTAGTTTTGTGGAACCCCGAAGCTACCAATGCTTTTTCACAAGCAAAAGAGGCTATAGCACAAGCTACATGCCTTGTTCACCCTCAACCAGACGCTCCTCTGAACTTAGCCACTGATGCCTCTGACGTTGCCGTGTCAGGAGTGCTCCAGCAGCTTGTTTCAGGCGTTTGGGAACCTCTCGCATTCTTTTCACGCAAGCTCTCACCTTCACAAATGAGGTACAGCACTTTCGGTCGAGAGTTGCTGGCGATATACCTCTCCATCCGTCATTTCAGGTCATTCCTGGAAGGACGTGACTTTAGCATTTTTACGGATCATCGTCCGTTAATATTTGCTCTCCATTCTCAATCAGACTCTCATGCTCCTACTGAGAGAAGATACCTTGATTTTATTCTTCAATTTACTTCAGACATTCGACACATTTCAGGTTCTTTGAATGTTGTGCCGGATGCGCTGTCTCGCATCTCAGCAATTTCTGACCCTGGACACTCTCACATCAACCTTTCAGAGATGGCTAAGGCTCAGTCCACGGATACAGACCTCCAAGCTCTTATTAATTCACCCACTTCGTTGCAAGTCCGCTCTTTACCAGTTGAACCCAAGTCAGACTTACAAATTTTGTGTGACGTCTCGACTGAGCATATTCGACCGTTGGTCCCACAAGGGCTGCGAAGAGCTGTTTTTGCTAAACTCCATTCCCTTTCTCACCCGGGAATTAAGGCCACCCAAAAATTAATTGCAGCTAGGTTTGTATGGCCAAGTATGAACAAAGATATCCGCAATTGGACTCGATCTTGCCTTCAATGTCAGCGTGCCAAAGTTCACCGACACACAAAGTCAGAAATTGGTACCTTTCCTTTGCCGAAGGCTCGTTTTGAGGCCATACATCTAGACATAGTCGGCCCCCTCTATTCTTCTCGAGGTTATACCTATCTTCTCACTGTCATTGATAGGTTCACAAGATGGCCAGAAGCTGTTCCTTTGACTTCTTGTACTGCTTCTGCAGTAGCTCATGCCTTTGTTTCATGTTGGGTTTCCCGTTTTGGAATACCTGCAACCATTTGCACAGACAGAGGTGCCCAGTTTGAATCGGCCTTATGGAAGGAACTCATGCTCCTTCTTGGGACTGAGCGCATCAGAACAACAAGCTATCACCCGCAATCCAATGGGGTGGTAGAACGCTTCCATCGTCAACTTAAAAGTTCCTTGCGAGCCACTGATCCATCTACTACATGGGTGGACAGGCTACCCCTAATCCTACTCGGAATTCGTACTGCTCTGAAGACTGATCTTGCATGCTCTGCAGCAGAATTAGTTTACGGTACCACACTCCGGTTACCCGGAGAATTTTTCACACCTACACCCATTAACCCCACATGTGATCCTGCTTCGTATGTCAAGACATTACGCTCTGTTATGAAGCAAATTCGTCCCACAGCACCTAGAACTTCCACTTCACAAACTACCTTCGTTTCCCCTGATTTACAAACTTGCACACATGTTTTCTTGAGACATGATGCTCACCGCTACCCTCTTCACTGTCCCTATGATGGTCCCTTCCTTGTGCTAGACCGTAGACCCAAAACTTTCATAATTGACAAGGTGGGCAAGCGTGAAACCGTTTCTGTGGACCGCTTGAAACCAGCATACCTTGATTTTTCTCCAACAAAAGATCCTCCTCCCTCAATCTTCTGTACCTCCACCTCAAATACAGGTACAGCAACCTATCCCTCCTCAATCTTCTGTACCTTCATCTCATATACAGGTACAGCAATCTACCCTTCCTAAATCCTATGTACCACCACCTCATCCGAGGGTACAACAATCTATCATCCCTCTTCCAATTCTCCTTCATTATCGCAACCAACTGTCTTTGAACCAGCCAGTGGCCCCATTGCACAGGCACCAAGAATCCCCTTCCCCCAATGTCCCTACTGCACCTGTAGCACCATCCATGCCTTCAGAACCAGTGCTGCAGGATATTGCCGACCAAAAGCAAACAATGACTCGTTCTGGAAGAGTCATTCGTAAGCCAGTGCGCTTTGACATTTAAGTTTTTTTTTTTTTTTACCCCTGACAACCATGTTTTTGGGGGCAGTACTTGTAGTGCCTTGCACCACAAGATTATTATTTATTAGTGAAAACTGCCACAAATTGGCATGAGTGAAATATTTAAATCTAAATAAATAAATAAATACAAGTTAAACATGTCCAGTGATCAAATTTAATTCTTAAGCATTCAGTGTGGTGTGACTAGACATGAATTGGATTTTAAGGATTATTTTGGCTTGTTGGTAAAATTGTATAGTAAAAACAAGCTTATGTACAACAACACAAAGGACGCCGTTCACACATTTTATTATTTGAAAACACGGCGCCAGCAAGCAAAGGTTCTTCGTGGTAAGTTCCTATTTATAATGTTTATATTCTTTACTATTGCATATCTGTATGCAATACCGCATACTGCAGAGATTAACAAGCCTTATAGTGTTTGTGATTAGTACTGTAAGATTCATACTATAAATATTACTGTACAATTCATACAATAAATTACCTTAGGCTAAGTTAGGTCTATCTAGGCAAAAGCCAAATTGTAACTCTAGCCTAGCTGAGGCCTACCGTAGCCTTTGTTTTAGATTAACCTCAGCTCTATTATATTGAAGAGGCATAGGCCTGCCTATTAATTTTCTTAGTATATTTTACTTTATAATATAAGCCTATTATGTTTCATGTATTTTCTTAGCAGGTGGCCTACATACTTCCTTAGTTTTCTCATTCAACTTAACACAATCCCATAATGAGAATCAACTGTAATTTATCATCCACAGGTTACTGGGCCTATATAGCATATGTATATTAATTATTAATTTTTGCCATTTTTATTATTCTTTTTCTCTGAAATATCACTTATAGTATTCTTGTCTGTCTCTTTGCAGACAAGGTTGTCATTGTGGCTATTATTAGTTGTTTATTATTATTAGTGTTACATTATTTATATATTAATATTATTTGTATATTATTTGCAAAATATTATTTGTATATTAATATTAGTTCCATTAGTTGTTTATCAGTATTAGTTGCAGACTGTTATATGTTAGCTAAACGGTGCCACTATTTAATTCTCCATTATATGTCAAAGTTGTTACGGGTAAAATTCCCCTTTGCATTTATAAATAATTGTTGCATATAATTTATTAATCGTTGTCAATAAAATACAAAATTCATATTGATGATTTTATAATCAGTCCTTCCCTTCTTTTATTAAAATTAATTTTGCGCCGCAGTGCTGGATGCCAATCTAGTATTTGGGCGCTGGTGACCCTGGCATTTAGTTAATTATCTACGTAAACTTGTAAAGGTCTATAATAATAAAATCGGACTCTTACAATTGGTGACACTCCCGGAGTGACCAAACACCGTAATTTATGCAAAAAAATGTCTCAAAAGTTTTTTCTCAATTTTTTGTCAATATATTTCAGTCTGATATCTAAATTTTATTAAATTCACTAGTACTAAGCACTCACCTGTACTGGAAGTGTATTCTACTGCAAAATATATTCTTTTATTTGCCTTTTTATAAAATCAGCGTTTCTAAAGTTTTTTTGTGCAAATTATTTATATATTTTGCAAAACAGCCTATACGCAGACTATTTTTCTGCTAAATTAGGCTACACATCAAAAATTTTTTTTTTTTTTACGTAACTTTTTTGTTATTGGCACATTCATATACTCCAATTGAGTCTCATACCTCACCCAAGCTTACCTGAAGCCATTATTTCATTCAACAACATTTGTTGAAATCTTGTCAGTTTTGAACACATTTTAATTTTTTTTAGTACCTTGTAACTACATAATAGCCACAATGACCCAAACAACAACACAACACCTAGGATCATCCAACGGTGGTACTCCAAATTCACCACCTATAACAGACCTTCTAACAATGTATCAGCCTACCACTCCACAATTCACCGCTGAAGAGCCTGGAATCTTTGTGAGTCAACTGCGGGATTATTTCGCGATAAAAGGAATTACGGACCCACGAACCAAGTTCCTTATCACAAAGAACCTCCTGCCTACACTAGTATACAAATAGTGCGGGATGGACTCTATTGCCTCCTCCCTGACCAAGCTTTTGAGAGCCTCCTCAGCGAGTTAGTCAGGAGACTCGGCCAATCAGAAGAAGAGCGACTCAATGCTCTACTCAAGGACCAGTTCTTGGGGATCAAACGCCAACAGCCTTCCTGAGGCATCTGCAAGACCTGGCTGGACAGACCAATGAAGACGATAAAAACTCACCCTTAATGCGACGCCAGCTTCCTCAATGGTCTCCCCACTGCCCTACGACCAATGCTCCGTTTTGTATGCCAGAAGATACAGACCTCCTCACTATGGCCAAAACACTGATAAGATGATGATTGAAATCCACCTTGGCCAAGTAGATAACCACACCCATATCACCCCCAAATCTGTGGCCACGCAGGACGACACTCAGAGTCTGGCCGCACAATGTCTTAAAGTATCCAACGAAATTCTACAAACAATTAAAGGAATTTAAAGCTCTCGAATAGTAGCTAGCTAACAACAGGGAACGAGAGAGAAGTTCTTCAAGACGAGGACGACCCTCTGTCCAAATAGAGCCTTCCCTCAATATGAAACCTGGACACACGCCTCGTTCTACTACAACCACACGCCACCCGCAAACAGGTCAGTTGGTTTGCTCCTAATTCAAATCTATTAGCCTTACCTCATCCTCAATCCTCAATCCCCACTACTCCAGCCTCATTCTCAACCTATTTCCTTACCTCAAGTCTACTGTCCATAACCCCCCCCTTGCTGGTATCATGAAAAGTTTAAAGATCGTGCAACGCGCTGACTCACACCTTGTCCATGGACTCCTAATCCTCCTTTAAACTAACTAGGCTAGTGTCACAGGCGTCTGACGCTACAGCCTCTCAAGCCTCTCAACCTATCCTTTCTTCAACTAACCCTACCACTACTCCATCTAATTCTACCTCAATTTTAACTAAGTATTACTCTAGCTCAACCAACCCAACCTTTACCACAAATAATCAACAACCTATTACTACGCACTCAACTACTTCATTTAACATTGTCAAACCAACACATACGTATGCAAGTAAAGTTAAAGAATTGCAACCTACTTATTCAACCACAACTAATTTAATACCTACAACTAATCCTTCAAATACAACACAAACTCCTTCCCACAGCAATACTAACCTTCCTTCACAAAAATTTAATGATTCACAAACTACTGCACCACCTGGTCCAACGTTCACCTTGCATGATCCACTTTCAGGCTATGCATTCCTTATTGACACTGGAGCTCAATACAGTGTTATTCCTGCACCAGCCGCAGACCGTGCAAACGGACCTTCTCCTTTCATTTTACGTGCAGCTAATTCTTCATCTATTCACACTTATGGACGTCGTTCTATTTCAGTTTCTTTTGGACTTAGACGTGTTTTCCGCTGGATATTTCTTGTCGCGGATGTATATACACCCCAATGTTAGGCTCTGATTTTCTTTCTGCTAATGATTTATTAGTTGATGTTCGTAGAGCACAATTAATTGATAATGCCACACATCTTTCAGTAATTGGTTCTCCTAAACGCACTCCCTCTTCATTATTGGCAAGTTCTCTGCCACAGTGCTCACCTGCTATAGAGCAGCTCCTAAATGAATTTTCTTCCCTTACTCAACCCTGTTCTAAGGATACCCCTATTAAACACTCTGTTGTCCACCGTATTGATACGGTAGGCTCACTGTTTTCACCCGCCCACGTCGCTTAGCTCCAGATCGTCTTGCAATTGTGAGACGAGAGTTTGAACACATGCTCGAACTCGGTATTATATACGGCCTTCAAGTAGCCCGTATGCCTCTGCTTTACACATGGCCCAAAACCTACACCTGGAGACTGGCGTCCATGTGGAGATTATCGTGCTTTGAATGACAACACGATTCCAGATCGCTATCCCCTTCCCACTTACACGATTTTACTTCTGCTCTCCATGGCACCACAGTATTTTCACGCCTTGACTTGGTGCGAGCCTTTCATCAAATTCCTGTACACCCTGAAGATACATAAAAACTGCTATAACAAACCCTTTTGGGTTATTTGAAATGACAAAAATGCCATACGGACTGCGTAATGCGGCCAAACTTTTCAACGCTTCATTGATGAAGTGTTGAGAGGTCTCTCCTTCACTTTCACATATGTCGATGACATTCTCATCGCAAGTTCTTCTCCCTCAGAACATATTCAACATTTACGCTTAGTTTTTTTCTCGGTTGGCAGATATATGGTGTATTGCTAAACCCTGAAAAATGTGTCTTTGCTGTAGATGAACTCACCTTCTTAGGACACAAGGTTACTTCGAAGGGCATCTCTCCTCTCGAAAATAAAGTATCTGTGATAAGGTCTTTCCCACAACCGCAAACTCAAAAGCAACTTCGCCGCTTCTTAGGAATGGTAAACTTCTACCATCGCTTCACCTCAGTGTGCAAACATTCTTGCACCCATAACCTCTCTTCTTTTCGCCAATCAAAAAGGGGCAGATCCACTGTAGTTTTTGTGGAACCCCGAAGCTACCAATGCTTTTTCACAAGCAAAAGAGGCTATAGCACAAGCTACATGCCTTGTTCACCCTCAACCAGACGCTCCTCTGAACTTAGCCACTGATGCCTCTGACGTTGCCGTGTCAGGAGTGCTCCAGCAGCTTGTTTCAGGCGTTTGGGAACCTCTCGCATTCTTTTCACGCAAGCTCTCACCTTCACAAATGAGGTACAGCACTTTCGGTCGAGAGTTGCTGGCGATATACCTCTCCATCCGTCATTTCAGGTCATTCCTGGAAGGACGTGACTTTAGCATTTTTACGGATCATCGTCCGTTAATATTTGCTCTCCATTCTCAATCAGACTCTCATGCTCCTACTGAGAGAAGATACCTTGATTTTATTCTTCAATTTACTTCAGACATTCGACACATTTCAGGTTCTTTGAATGTTGTGCCGGATGCGCTGTCTCGCATCTCAGCAATTTCTGACCCTGGACACTCTCACATCAACCTTTCAGAGATGGCTAAGGCTCAGTCCACGGATACAGACCTCCAAGCTTCTTATTAATTCACCCACTTTTGGCAAGTCCGCTCTTTACCAGTTGAACCCAAGTCAGACTTACAAATTTTGTGTGACGTCTCGACTGAGCATATTCGACCGTTGGGCCCACAAGGGCTGCGAAGAGCTGTTTTTGCTAAACTCCATTCCCTTTCTCACCCGGGAATTAAGGCCACCCAAAAATTAATTGCAGCTAGGTTTGTATGGCCAAGTATGAACAAAGATATCCGCAATTGGACTCGATCTTGCCTTCAATGTCAGCGTGCCAAAGTTCACCGACACACAAAGTCAGAAATTGGTACCTTTCCTTTGTCGAAGGCTCGTTTTGAGGCCATACATCTAGATATAGTCGGCCCCCTCTATTCTTCTCGAGGTTATACCTATCTTCTCACTGTCATTGATAGGTTCACAAGATGGCCAGAAGCTGTTCCTTTGACTTCTTGTACTGCTTCTGCAGTAGCTCATGCCTTTGTTTCATGTTGGGTTTCCCGTTTTGGAATACCTGCAACCATTTGCACAGACAGAGGTGCCCAGTTTGAATCGGCCTTATGGAAGGAACTCATGCTCCTTCTTGGGACTGAGCGCATCAGAACAACAAGCTATCACCCGCAATCCAATGGGGTGGTAGAACGCTTCCATCGTCAACTTAAAAGTTCCTTGCGAGCCACTGATCCATCTACTACATGGGTGGACAGGCTACCCCTAATCCTACTCGGAATTCGTACTGCTCTGAAGACTGATCTTGCATGCTCTGCAGCAGAATTAGTTTACGGTACCACACTCCGGTTACCCGGAGAATTTTTCACACCTACACCCATTAACCCCACATGTGATCCTGCTTCGTATGTCAAGACATTACGCTCTGTTAAGCAAATTCGTCCCACAGCACCTAGAACTTCCACTTCACAAACTACCTTCGTTTCCCCTGATTTACAAACTTGCACACATGTTTTCTTGAGACATGATGCTCACCGCTACCCTCTTCACTGTCCCTATGATGGTCCCTTCCTTGTGCTAGACCGTAGACCAAAACTTTCATAATTGACAAGGTGGGCAAGCGTGAAACCGTTTCTGTGGACCGCTTGAAACCAGCATACCTTGATTTTTCTCCAACAAAAGATCCTATCCTCCCCTCAATCTTCTGTACCTCCACCTCAAATATCAGGTACAGCAACCTATCCCTCCTCAATCTTCTGTACCTTCATCTCATATACAGGTACAGCAATCTACCCTTCCTAAATCCTATGTACCACCACCTCATCCGAGGGTACAACAATCTATCATCCCTCTTCCAATTCTCCTTCATTATCGCAACCAACTGTCTTTGAACCAGCCAGTGGCCCCATTGCACAGGCACCAAGAATCCCCTTCCCCCAATGTCCCTACTGCACCTGTAGCACCATCCATGCCTTCAGAACCAGTGCTGCAGGATATTGCCGACCAAAAGCAAACAATGACTCGTTCTGGAAGAGTCATTCGTAAGCCAGTGCGCTTTGACATTTAAGTTTTTTTTTTTTTTTACCCCTGACAACCATGTTTTTTGGGGGCAGTACTTGTAGTGCCTTGCACCACAAGATTATTATTATTAGTGAAAACTGCCACAAATTGCATGAGTGAAATATTTAAATCTAAATAAATAAATAAATACAAGTTAAACATGTCCAGTGATCAATTTAATTCTTAAGCATTCAGTGTGGTGTGACTAGACATGAATTGGATTTTAAGGATTATTTTGGCTTGTTGGTAAAATTGTATAGTAAAAACAAGCTTATGTACAACAACACAAAGGACGCCGTTCACACATTTTATTATTTGAAAACACGGGCGCCCAGCAAGCAAAGGTTCTTCGTGGTAAGTTCCTATTTATAATGTTTATATTCTTTACTATTGCATATCTGTATGCAATACCGCATACTGCAGAGAGATTAACAAGCCTTATAGTGTTTGTGATTAGTACTGTAAGATTCATACTATAAATATTACTGTCAATTCATACAATAAATTACCTTAGGCTAAGTTAGGTCTATCTAGGCAAAAGCCAAATTGTAACTCTAGCCTAGCTGAGGCCTACCGTAGCCTTTGTTTTAGATTAACCTCAGCTCTATTATATTGAAGAGGCATAGGCCTGCCTATTAATTTTCTTAGTATATTTTACTTTATAATATAAGCCTATTATGTGTTTCATGTATTTTCTTAGCAGGTGGCCTACATACTTCCTTAGTTTTCTCATTCAACTTAACACAATCCCATAATGAGAATCAACTGTAATTTATCATCCACAGGTTACTGGGCCTATATAGCATATGTATATTAATTATTAATTTTTGCCATTTTTATTATTCTTTTTCTCTGAAATACATCCTTATAGTATTCTTGTCTGTCTCTTTGCAGACAAGGTTGTCATTGTGGCTATTATTAGTTTATTATTATTATTAGTGTTACATTATTTATATATTAATATTATTTGTATATTATTTTGCAAAATATTATTTGTATATTAATATTAGTTCCATTAGTTGTTTATCAGTATTAGTTGCAGACTGTTATATGTTAGCTAAACGGTGCCACTATTTAATTCTCCATTATATGTCAAAGTTGTTACGGGTAAAATTCCCCTTTGCATTTATAAATAATTGTTGCATATAATTTATTAATCGTTGTCAATAAAATACAAAATTCATATTGATGATTTTATAATCAGTCCTTCCCTTCTTTTATTAAAATTAATTTTGCGCCGCAGTGCTGGATGCCAATCTAGTATTTGGGCGCTGGTGACCCTGGCATTTAGTTAATTATCTACGTAAACTTGTAAAGGTCTATAATAATAAAATCGGACTCTTACAATTGGTGACACTCCCGGAGTGACCAAACACCGTAATTTATGCAAAAAAATTTCTAAAAGTTTTTTCTCAATTTTTGTCAATATATTCAGTCTGCATCTATAATTTTATTAAATTCACTAGTACTAAGCACTCACCTGTACTGGAAGTGTATTCTACTGCAAAATATATTCCTTTTATTTTGCCTTTTTATAAAATCAGCGTTTTCTAAAGTTTTTTTGTGCAAATTTACTTATATTTTGCAAACAGCCTATACGCAGACTATTTTTCTGCTAATATTGGGCTACATCATAAATTTTTTTTTGTTTTTACGTAACTTTTTGTTATTGGCATTCATAACTCCAATTGAGTCTCATACTCAACCAAGCTTACCTGAAGCCATTATTTGCATTCAACAACATTTGTTGAAATCTTGTCAGTTTTTGACACATTTTTAATTTTTTTTAGTACCTTGTAACTACATAATAGCCACAATGACCCACAACAACAACAACCTAGGATCATCCAACGGTGGTACTCCAAATTCACCACCTATAACAGACCTTCTAACAATGTATCAGCCTACCACTCCACAATTCACCGCTGAAGAGCCTGGAATCTTTGTGAGTCAACTGCGGGATTATTTCGCGATAAAAGGAATTACGGACCCACGAACCAAGTTCCTTATCACAAAGAACCTCCTGCCTACACTAGTATACAAAGTAGTGCGGGATGTGACTCTATTGCCTCCGTCTGACCAAGCTTTTGAGAGCCTCCTCAGCGAGTTAGTCAGGAGACTCGGCCAATCAGAAGAAGAGCGACTCAATGCTCTACTCAAGGACCAAGTTCTTGGGGATCAAACGCCAACAGCCTTCCTGAGGCATCTGCAAGACCTGGCTGGACAGACCAATGAAGACGATAAAAACTCACCCTTAATGCGACGCCGCTTCCTCAATGGTCTCCCCACTGCCCTACGACCAATGCTCCGTTGTATGCCAGAAGATACAGACCTCCTCACTATGGCCAAAACAGCTGATAAGATGATGATTGAAATCCACCTTGGCCAAGTAGATAACCACACCCATCACCCCCAAATCTGTGCCACGCAGGACGACACTCAGAGTCTGGCCGCACAATGTCTTAAAGTATCCAACGAAATTCTACAAACAATTAAAGAAGAATTTAAAGCTCTCCGAATAGAGCTAGCTAACAACAGGGAACGAGAGAGAAGTTCTTCAAGACGAGGACGACCCTCTGGTCCAAATAGAGCCTCCCAATATGAACCTGGACAACGCCTCGTTCTACTACAACCACAGCCACCGCAAACAGGTCAGTTGGTTGCTCCTAATTCAAATCTATTAGCCTTACCTCATCCTCAATCCTCAATCCCCACTACTCAGCCTCATTCTCAACCTATTTCCTTACCTCAGTCTACTGTTCATACCCCCCCTTGCTGGTATCATGAAAAGTTTAAAGATCGTGCAACGCGCTGTCTCACACCTTGTCCATGGACTCCTAATCCTCCTTTAAACTAACTAGGCTGGTGTCACAGGCGTCTGACGCTACAGCCTCTCAAGCCTCTCAATATCCTTTCTTCAACTAACCCTACCACTACTCCATCTAATTCTACCTCAATTTTAACTAAGTATTACTCTAGCTCAACCAACCCAACCTTTACCACAAATAATCAACAACCTATTACTACGCACTCAACTACCTCATTTAACACTGTCAAACCAACACATACGTATGCAAGTAAAGTTAAAGAATTGCAACCTACTTATTCAACCACAACTAATTTAATACCTACAACTAATCCTTCAAATACAACACAAACTCCTTCCCACAGCAATACTAACCTTCCTCCACAAAAATTTAATGATTCACAAACTACTGCACCACCTGGTCCAACGTTCACCTTGCATGATCCACTTTCAGGCTATGCATTCCTTATTGACACTGGAGCTCAATACAGTGTTATTCCTGCAACAGCCGCAGACCGTGCAAACGGACCTTCTCCTTTCATTTTACGTGCAGCTAATTCTTCATCTATTCACACTTATGGACGTCGTTCTATTTCAGTTTCTCTTGGACTTAGACGTGTTTTCCGCTGGATATTTCTTGTCGCGGATGTATATACCCCAATGTTAGGCTCTGATTTTCTTTCTGCTAATGATTTATTAGTTGATGTTCGTAGAGCACAATTAATTGATAATGCCACACATCTTTCAGTAATTGGTTCTCCTACCGCGCACCCCTCTTCATTATTGGCAAGTTCTCTGCCACAGTGCTCACCTGCTATAGAGCAGCTCCTAAATGAATTTTCTTCCCTTACTCAACCCTGTTCTAAGGATACCCCTATTAAACACTCTGTTGTCCACCGTATTGATACGGTAGGCTCACCTGTTTTCACCCGCCCACGTCGCTTAGCTCCAGATCGTCTTGCAATTGTGAGACGAGAGTTTGAACACATGCTCGAACTCGGTATTATACGGCCTTCAAGTAGCCCGTATGCCTCTGCTTTACACATGGTCCCAAAACCTACACCTGGAGACTGGCGTCCATGTGGAGATTATCGTGCTTTGAATGACAACACGATTCCAGATCGCTATCCCCTTCCTCACTTACACGATTTTACTTCTGCTCTCCATGGCACCACAGTATTTTCACGCCTTGACTTGGTGCGAGCCTTTCATCAAATTCCTGTACACCCTGAAGACATACATAAAACTGCTATAACAACCCCTTTTGGGTTATTTGAAATGACAAAAATGCCATACGGACTGCGTAATGCGGCCCAAACTTTTCAACGCTTCATTGATGAAGTGTTGAGAGGTCTCTCCTTCACTTTCACATATGTCGATGACATTCTCATCGCAAGTTCTTCTCCCTCAGAACATATTCAACATTTACGCTTAGTTTTTTCTCGGTTGGCAGAATATGGTGTATTGCTAAACCCTGAAAAATGTGTCTTTGCTGTAGATGAACTCACCTTCTTAGGACACAAGGTTACTTCGAAGGGCATCTCTCCTCTCGAAAATAAAGTATCTGTGATAAGGTCTTTCCCACAACCGCAAACTCAAAAGCAACTTCGCCGCTTCTTAGGGATGGTAAACTTCTACCATCGCTTCATTCCTCAGTGTGCAAACATTCTTGCACCCATAACCTCTCTTCTTCGCCAATCAAAAAGGGGCAGATCCACTGTAGTTTTGTGGAACCCCGAAGCTACCAATGCTTTTTCACAAGCAAAAGAGGCTATAGCACAAGCTACATGCCTTGTTCACCCTCAACCAGACGCTCCTCTGAACTTAGCCACTGATGCCTCTGACGTTGCCGTGTCAGGAGTGCTCCAGCAGCTTGTTTCAGGCGTTTGGGAACCTCTCGCATTCTTTTCACGCAAGCTCTCACCTTCACAAATGAGGTACAGCACTTTCGGTCGAGAGTTGCTGGCGATATACCTCTCCATCCGTCATTTCAGGTCATTCCTGGAAGGACGTGACTTTAGCATTTTTACGGATCATCGTCCGTTAATATTTGCTCTCCATTCTCAATCAGACTCTCATGCTCCTACTGAGAGAAGATACCTTGATTTTATTCTTCAATTTACTTCAGACATTCGACACATTTCAGGTTCTTTGAATGTTGTGCCGGATGCGCTGTCTCGCATCTCAGCAATTTCTGACCCTGGACACTCTCACATCAACCTTTCAGAGATGGCTAAGGCTCAGTCCACGGATACAGACCTCCAAGCTCTTATTAATTCACCCACTTCGTTGCAAGTCCGCTCTTTACCAGTTGAACCCAAGTCAGACTTACAAATTTTGTGTGACGTCTCGACTGAGCATATTCGACCGTTGGTCCCACAAGGGCTGCGAAGAGCTGTTTTTGCTAAACTCCATTCCCTTTCTCACCCGGGAATTAAGGCCACCCAAAAATTAATTGCAGCTAGGTTTGTATGGCCAAGTATGAACAAAGATATCCGCAATTGGACTCGATCTTGCCTTCAATGTCAGCGTGCCAAAGTTCACCGACACACAAAGTCAGAAATTGGTACCTTTCCTTTGCCGAAGGCTCGTTTTGAGGCCATACATCTAGACATAGTCGGCCCCCTCTATTCTTCTCGAGGTTATACCTATCTTCTCACTGTCATTGATAGGTTCACAAGATGGCCAGAAGCTGTTCCTTTGACTTCTTGTACTGCTTCTGCAGTAGCTCATGCCTTTGTTTCATGTTGGGTTTCCCGTTTTGGAATACCTGCAACCATTTGCACAGACAGAGGTGCCCAGTTTGAATCGGCCTTATGGAAGGAACTCATGCTCCTTCTTGGGACTGAGCGCATCAGAACAACAAGCTATCACCCGCAATCCAATGGGGTGGTAGAACGCTTCCATCGTCAACTTAAAAGTTCCTTGCGAGCCACTGATCCATCTACTACATGGGTGGACAGGCTACCCCTAATCCTACTCGGAATTCGTACTGCTCTGAAGACTGATCTTGCATGCTCTGCAGCAGAATTAGTTTACGGTACCACACTCCGGTTACCCGGAGAATTTTTCACACCTACACCCATTAACCCCACATGTGATCCTGCTTCGTATGTCAAGACATTACGCTCTGTTATGAAGCAAATTCGTCCCACAGCACCTAGAACTTCCACTTCACAAACTACCTTCGTTTCCCCTGATTTACAAACTTGCACACATGTTTTCTTGAGACATGATGCTCACCGCTACCCTCTTCACTGTCCCTATGATGGTCCCTTCCTTGTGCTAGACCGTAGACCCAAAACTTTCATCATTGACAAGGTGGGCAAGCGTGAAACCGTTTCTGTGGACCGCTTGAAACCAGCATACCTTGATTTTTCTCCAACAAAAGATCCTATCCTCCCTCAATCTTCTGTACCTCCACCTCAAATACAGGTACAGCAACCTATCCCTCCTCAATCTTCTGTACCTTCATCTCATATACAGGTACAGCAATCTACCCTTCCTAAATCCTATGTACCACCACCTCATCCGAGGGTACAACAATCTATCATCCCTCTTCCAATTCTCCTTCATTATCGCAACCAACTGTCTTTGAACCAGCCAGTGGCCCCATTGCACAGGCACCAAGAATCCCCTTCCCCCAATGTCCCTACTGCACCTGTAGCACCATCCATGCCTTCAGAACCAGTGCTGCAGGATATTGCCGTCCAAAAGCAAACAATGACTCGTTCTGGAAGAGTCATTCGTAAGCCAGTGCGCTTTGACATTTAAGTTTTTTTTTTTTACCCCTGACAACCATGTTTTTGGGGGGCAGTACTTGTAGTGCCTTGCACCACAAGATTATTTTTTATTAGTGAAAACTGCCACAAATTGGCATGAGTGAAATATTTAAATCTAAATAAATAAATAAATACAAGTTAAACATGTCCAGTGATCAAATTTAATTCTTAAGCATTCAGTGTGGTGTGACTAGACATGAATTGGCTTTTAAGGATTATTTTGGCTTGTTGGTAAAATTGTATAGTAAAAACAAGCTTATGTACAACAACACAAAGGACGCCGTTCACACATTTTATTTATTTGAAAACACGGCGCCAGCAAGCAAAGGTTCTTCGTGGTAAGTTCCTATTTATAATGTTTATATTCTTTACTATTGCATATCTGTATGCAATACCGCATACTGCAGAGATTAACAAGCCTTATAGTGTTTGTGATTAGTACTGTAAGATTCATACTATAAATATTACTGTACAATTCATACAATAAATTACCTTAGGCTAAGTTAGGTCTATCTAGGCAAAAGCCAAATTGTAACTCTAGCCTAGCTGAGGCCTACCGTAGCCTTTGTTTTAGATTAACCTCAGCTCTATTATATTGAAGAGGCATAGGCCTGCCTATTAATTTTCTTAGTATATTTTACTTTATAATATAAGCCTATTATGTTTCATGTATTTTCTTAGCAGGTGGCCTACAAAAGCCAAATTGTAACTCTAGCCTAGCTGGCCTACCGTAGCCTTTGTTTTAGATTAACCTCAGCTCTATTATATTGAAGAGGCATAGGCCTGCCTATTAATTTTCTTAGTATATTTTACTTTATAATATAAGCCTATTATGTTTCATGTATTTTCTTAGCAGGTGGCCTACATACTTCCTTAGTTTTCCCATTCAACTTAACACAATCCCATAATGAGAATCAACTGTAATTTATCATCCACAGGTTACTGGGCCTATATAGCATATGTATATTAATTATTAATATTTGCCATTTTTATTATTCTTTTTCTCTGAAATATCACTTATACAGGGTGGGCCGTAAGTTTCCATACATAGGAAAAATTAAACGTTTGTTTTTATGTTTCAGATACCCTAAGAATATGCGTTTGACGTAAGATCTTGTTTACTGATGAAGCAAATTTTTACGTCAATGGAGAGGTTAATCGGCAAAAACATACGTTATTGGAGTAATGCTAACCTAAATTGGCTGAGTCCACGAAGATGCAAGGTGCCGGTAAAGTGATGGTGTGGGCCGGGATATGGGGGTGACAGAATTATTGGACCAATTTTGTCAGTGGAAATCTTAATGCCGAAAGGTATCTTAACATGTTGCAAGAAGAGATTTTCCCATCCCTGCTAAACGAGGAAGGAACTTCCCAGTTTACTTCCAGCAAGATGGAGCTCCACCTCATTATGGTCTTCACGTGCGTCGGTATTTGGATCAGCAGTTTCCGGATGCTTGGATGGTCGGCGTGGTCCTGTGGAGTGGCCTCCCAGATCCCCAGATCTCACCCCCCTTGATTTCTATCTTTGGGGGCATTTGAAGGCCATGTGTATCAGGAAAAGATACGAGACATAAATCATCTAAAGGAACGTATCACCAACGCCATTACAAGCATAACTTCAACTGTGCTAATGCGTGTTCATCAACAGTGGGGAACACGTATTGAAATGTGTTTCAAAACAATGGCAACCATGTAGAGCATTTATATAAATAAAAATGGGTTATCCATAAAAAAAATGTTATTTTTCCTATGTATGGAAACTTACGGCCCACCCTGTAGTATTCTTCTCTGTCTCTTTGCAGACAAGGTTGTCATTGTGGCTATTATTAGTTGTTTATTATTATTAGTGTTACATTATTTATATATAATTATTTGTATATATTGCACAATATTATTTGTATATTAATATTAGTCCATTAGTTGTTTATCAGTCATTAGTTGCAGACTGTTATTGTTAGCTAAACGGTGCCTATATTAATTCTCCATTATATGTCAAAGTTGTTACGGGTAAAATTCCCCTTTGCATTTATAAATAATTGTTGCATATAATTTATTAATCGTTGTCAATAAAACACAAAATTCATATTGATGATTTTATAATCAGTCCTTCCCTTCTTATTAAAATTATTTTTCGCCGAAGTGCTGGATGCCAATCTAGTATTTGGGCGCTGGTGACCCTGGCATTTAGTTAATTATCTACGTAAACTTGTAAAGGTCTATAATAATAAAATCGGACTCTTACACTACCACCAGAGCAATCCATTTGGAGTTAGAAGCAACTTAAGTAGTGATGTATTTCTTTTAGCTTTTAAAATGTTTGTGAACAGAAGGGGTTTCCCAAATAAAATCATATCGGATAATGCAAAAACCTTCAAAAAGGCTGCAAAGGAACTCCAAGAAGTTTGGTCCTTGCTAAAAGAGGAGGGATTCCAATCCTACTTTTCACACCATGGGGTACAGTGGAAGTTTATTGTTGAGAGAGCACCATGGTGGGGAGGATTTTGGGAAAGGCTAGTGAGAAGTATAAAGTGTCTATTAAAGAAACTTTTAGCTAATGCTAATTTGAGCAAAGAAGAATTCTGTACTGTTTTGTGTGAAGTAGAAGTAATGGTGAACAGTAGGCCTATCATCTTTGTTTATAACAGTATGCAGGATGCAGAGCCATTGACACCAAATCATTTTCTTTGTGGTAAACGATTAACATCACGCCCCAGTTTGCCAGAAGACTTACAGCCTATCCAGAGCACTCAAGAAGAATTAACCAGAAGGTTCAAGTACCTTGAAGAAGTAGAAGATCAGTTATGGAAGAGGTGGAAGATGGAATACTTGACAGAACTCAATTATTACCCATCAGGCAATGTAAATGGCTCCAATGCAAATTGTGTCAAGGTGGGAGAAGTGGTAATGATTGGGGATGAAAGACCAAGGCAATCCTGGAACCTTGGCATAATTGAAGAGTAGTTTGTTGGCAAAGACAATTTAGTTAGGTCTGCACTGGTAAAGACTTCAGGAGGAAAATTAAAGAGAGTTAAGAGACCTATACAAAAACTCCATGCTTTAGAAATCAGCAAAAACATGAATAGTCAAGATGAAATATTTGAGTTACAGCCTCATGGAGAAGGCTTGGCTAAATTTGCAGAAGGTAATGACAACAATGCCTCTTCGGTGGGGAGAGTTGGAAAATCTAGAAGAGGAAGAGCCATTGTTGTCCCAAGGCGATATGATGACTAAGCTGATTGATGCAGCATTGCTTGTATATATTAAGTTAAGGTATATATATATATATCCATCTTATAATTGTAAGGTTAGTGAAAAATTCACTTAATTTAGAGCTAGCATTTTTGGGCTCTTGTGGCATCATTGTTTGGGCATTCTTGTGGCATCATTTTTTGGGGGCACTGCGCGTCTTTTCTATTCGTTTGTTGAATACGGCACTTACAGGGTGTGGTCTTATAGAGAGCTCTCTTGCAATTCAGTTTGGTTGTTTAGATACAAGATTGTTGCATCGTGCAATGGTGCAGGTTGTGTTGTTGTTGCAAGGTTTAGAAAGAAGACCATAAATAATGCCCCTTTTGTTTTTTATCTTAATTTTATGCAAGTGAGGCCTAAGGTAGGTCCACATCGAATCAGCAACCCTGAGGTAGGACCTAATAGGACCTCCAAGTCCGTAAGTTTTAGTCTAGCTTAACTTGGGCTGTAGGTTGAACTGGCCCTTCAGAACTTGGCCGTTCACGGCTCAGCTGGGATTCTGAACCCAATAAAATATAAAAAATAACACTTAAAGCTTCGCTTCTATCTTGGCAGCTCTGACTGCTAATATAAATTTCTCTGTCTTCAAAATTTGCTGACTTTGGAAAGTCCCTAGTCGTCTAATTTTTGTGTTTTCATTATTTCTTTTCTCGAAGTAAATTTCGTGCGTCAGCGATGGAAAATTTTGATACGAAATAATGTGTTTTTCTTGTTGTTATGTAAACCCAATGCCTACATATTAGGACCTATGTATGACAATTATTTCCACTCCTAATAGGCTATCTCGCCAATCCCGAGGCATTTTGTAGTTATTTAATTCAATAAATTAATAATATGTATTTAATTAAGAAATAAAGGTACTCTATGGAAAACTGATACATGTGGATAGTTGGGAGGTAACGAAAATGGTCCAGTGAGTAGGTAGGTAGTTAATCTAACAATTATTAAACTCCTTTTGTCAACAACTGGGTGGATGAAATCAAGGTAAATATACAGCAAATAGCCCCACCTCGACTTTTGGTACGAAAGTTAGTTATTAGGGTGTGTTCTCGTGTGCTTTTCTCAGAAATGCCACTCATTTGCCCCGCGTTTAATTGAAAGTACGAAAAAAAATCGGATTTTTTTCGTTTTATTTTCAAGTAAACACTGGGCAAATGAGTAGCATTTCTGAATAAAGCACATGAAAACACACCCTAATAACTAAATTTTGCACCCGTAAAATGTGTTATTGCTAACCTAACCTAACCTACCTAACCTAAACTAAATGAAGAGATTTCGATTACCATTTATTGAGATGGTGGGTAAAGGGCGGATATTGCACGAAGGAAATGATGGCAAAAATTAAAACAGAAAGAACGACCTCAGCCGTGTCAAAGGCCGAAGAGTTTCCGTGACGTCACGGTCGGGAAACCACTTGATTGGTTCTTTAAAATTCCTAATTAGCTGTCATTGGTTCATTAAGGCGTGTCTGTAATTGGTTGTTTTTGAGTGATTAATAGCCTACTATTGATTAAAAAAGGTGTACTGTGATTGGTCGTCCACACATTTCCAGAAAATCGTCTCAGAGCGAGGATGTCTTATGCCTGCTGGCAGGTCGCGAAACAAAAAAATGGTTAAAACTTAAAAAATCAATAACTTCGTTAATTTTGAATTCCGGGGGGTCTGGCTTTCAACAAATTTATTCTATTGCTGTATACTACCGAATGCTAACATAAAAAATTATGAACTCGAGGTGGGGCTATTTGCTGCATATTGACCGTAAACATACACTACCGATCAACCAACGAAAACAAAAAGGACGCTGGTGGAAAAAGCAGGGAAAAGAACAGAAGGAACATGTGGAAAGAACGGCATGGAGGACGAAGGGGCTTGAAGACAATAAAAGATCTCCACCAGCAAGTGCGCTCTCAAAAATTGAGCAAAGAGAAGAGGGATTATCTCATAATACTTAGCAAGTGATCAGTTGTTTCTGAACCCCAGTTTGGGGATGAGGTGACGTGTGTATGTATGTGTGTGTGTGTGTGTTAATCTAAAGTCACTAAAGGGAAAAATGACTAAAAAAAGCTGAATGACAACACGAAGGGATAAACAGAGCAACGAGGGCTGTTCGTTTTGTTTTTGGCTGGACTAGAGCATGGTTATTCATATCTGACAGGGGATAACTTATAAACTAGGTCCAGTTAAATTAGGTCTACATTGTGGCCTAAGACCTAGCATCAACTCATAGCTTGACAAAGGCTAAGGTAAATTACCCTAAACTAATTTGGTGAGGAATCCTACTGTGGACCTCAATTTACTCTGCCCGCTCTGGACCATTTCCGGAATCTCTAGGCTGACCCCTACAAGGCTAGGCTTAACCTACTCTACAGTTAGACTGGAGATATTAGTGGTGGGTTAATTGGGGACCAATTCATACGGAGCATTTTTCACATTGGTGGCCCGTGCGGGGAATTTACATAATTTAGGCTTAACTTTACTTAACAAAAATTGCAGAATTAGGGTAAATGGTCTAGCCTAAACCTAACCTAATCAAGCCTAAAGTAACAAACTTGCATAATTAGGTCTACAACCTAGGTCCTAACTAGGGAATCATTTACATTTAAGGAGGTCCATTCTTTTATAAGCTTAGAACTGAGTGCCACATACAGATTAACTAGAATCAAACTTACTTTCTCTTTCAAGGCTTAGGATACTTATTGGACTAAATCTTGACATTAACTAAATACTTGGGGGATTTAACCAAATTTAAAACTTGACTGTTTGTCTGATTACTCAGTTTATTTGATTTCTTCTCACCTTATTATTTCATTACAACCCCTAGTTAAACTATTTTGACTTAAACATAGACAGTGAGGAACTGCAACAATTAAAAAAAAAGAAGTGGGGAAAGTTGGGTGCTGTTACTAGGGCCCTCAACACTTTTAACAATATTACACAACCAGGCGAGGAAGATTTAGAGGATGTAATTCTAAAAGTGGATGAACAAAAGAAGGATATACTAGCCATTGATGAGAGTATTTCAAAGTTAGTTGAACCTGAAATGGATGACGAACAACTTATAGACCTTTACTCTGATAATAATCAGCAGGTAATCTCAATTGAAAAGCACCTAAGGAGACCTCGTTTGAATGACTTAACACCAAATAAACCTAATTCTGATTTCAATCAAAGTGAGTTAACTTTCAACAAAATTTAAGTGGCATGCCAAATCCTGAGTCACAAGAATTTAGGGCTGAGTTACCCACTTTGATAGTACCAACATTTGATGGGGACATGGTACAATTCCCATCTTTCATTGAGAAATTTGAGGCTTCAGTAGGTAATAAACTTTATATTCCAACTGTTGATAAGTTAGCTACTTAATTAGTTTCCTTAAAGGTCCAGCCTATAACATGATAGCCTATTTACCACCTGTGGGTGATTCACATGAAGTAGCTATTGATCTCTTGAAACGTAATTGCATTAATAAAAATGAGATTATATTTAAATTAGATCAACAAATTATTGATTTTGCACCTGTAAAAGATAACCATAGTGATATGGAAAGATTTTACTCAACATTAGAAGCTATTATGGGACAACTGGTTAGCAATGAGATAGATGTTAAGGCTTCATCTTGGATCATACAAGCCACGGTTCTTAGGTGCCTCCCTTTGAGGATTAAAGATCTTTTAGTTAAAAAACAGGAGAAAATTATCGTAATCTTGAAAGCATTAGAAAACACTTTCCAACTATCCTAACTAATTTCAACTTGAGAAATAGTTCAACGCAAAATAAGACCCGGAATATGGATAAACCAAAGACTGTCCCCAGAGACCAACTAGCTACAGCCAAACAGACAAAACTTGATATTGTAGACTCAAATGTGACCAACTATAACACACGAACACCTACATTACAGAACTTTAATGTAACTGCTCCTCAACTTACGCACCACATTATAAATTTTGTGCAAGTGATGAACACAGTAGTACTGGTTGTGGCAAATATTCGGACTTTAACTCAAGATTTAAAAGATGTGAACAGTTGAACCTATGTAAAAAGTGTACTGGCCAGGGACATTATAAGAAAGACTGTAAATTTAGATTAAGATTCAATTGTAAGTTTTGTAAAAGTTCAAGACATGTCACATCAATGTATGATTCACTGAAGTGTCCAAACAACAATACTCAAACTCAAAAGATACCTCCTCCAAACAAAGATAATCAAGAAAATGCCACTCTCATGGGACAGTGTTTGTTCAAACAACGTAACAAAAGACACTGAGGATCTTTTACCAACTATTACTTTGGGCTTAGTGAATGGTGCTACGCACCACTCCGGTGAGATGTCTTTTAGACTCTTGTTTTCAACAAACATTTGTTTCACAAAATTTAGTCATGTAGTAAATAAGCTTTTATTCATTCTTATAATTCCTTATTTACTTTACTTTCTACTCTTTATTCCATTTCTCTTCTATCATTAATCATTATCTTTACACTCTTTTCGCTATAAATTTTATAAATGCGTGGTAGGTGTCGAGTGAACGGAAAACCGTTACGAATTGAACCGGCATGGGAGAAGGGGGGGGGGGGTAATTATACGCTAATTAAAATTTTACTAACTTTATTATGCCGAAAAACAAGTAGTTAAACGAAGTAATGCGAGGGGGGATTTAACTTTAACATTTTAAGACAAACGAATATTCTAAATTTACAACTCCATCGTCACACACAAAAACGCGCCCTACTAAACTCACTGCTGTCCCATGACTGCCCATTTGGGTATTTTTCTCTCTCGTCTTGGGCCGAGAGAGTGTTGCCAACTAGTATAGCCAAACAATTATTTTAACGTAATTACATTTTCATTAAATATTATTATTATCTTCTTCATTAATTTCTTATAACTAAAACATTCTAATTTTTATTATTTATCGTAACTTTATTTATTAAATATTATTATCTTAATTAAACAAACATTATTAAGATTCCTAATTAGACATTACTATACTCGCATTTGCAAAATAAATAACTTTGTTGAATAAATAAATAAATATGTTAAACGTTACTAATAAGTTTTCCTAGTGTAAAACTTATTTTCAAGGGGGTGATGCGAGTGTAGTAATGTCTAATTAAAAATTAGAATGTTTTGGTTATAAGAAATTAAAAGAAGATAATAATATTAAATAAATGAAGTTACGATAAATTATGGTTGTTTATATTGTAATTATATTTAATTTGAATGTTTTGATCATAAGTTTATTAAAATTATAATAAAATACTAGTTGGCAACCAGGAGTCGCCCCAAGCGGGACGAGAGAGAGGAAGTAGCCTTTAGTCATCGGCCCGCCTCGCGTTTACAAAGGTGCCCTTTTGTGTTAGAATGTAAATTGTGAATTTAGATTCTTTTGTGTCTCTCTCGACTTAAGTGCTATAATTAAATCCCCCCTCGCATTACCCCGTTTAACTAAGTCTGTTTCGGCATAAATAATAAAGTCAGTGAAATGTTAAATAAGTGTATCATTAAAACCGCCCGGTCTCCCTCGCCTTGTTCAAATTACAATGGTGCCCACCTCCGAAAGCGAGTTTGCCGTGTCCGTATAAACACACAAAGAGAGAACGAGAATAAAGATTGAGAATAGAAGAACGCGCTAAATAGTTATAAAAACGAAAATAAGAAGGTTTAAAGTTTAATCGCGACATTTTTTAGGTTAAATAAAGTTTAATCACGACAGCCAAAAAATTGGGTTTGACACCAAACCCGAATGAACAAGAACTCAATATCACATCCTTTGTTAAGAATGACTCAAACAAAACTAGCTATAAGACATTTGAGGAAACAGTACAATGTAGCTGATAGACATATCACAAACAACACAGTAGCTAACATTGAAATGTTAATGGGGGCAGATTATATTCACCTTATTCATAGGGGCATAGTGAATATAGGTAATGGTATAGCTTATCAGACACCATCAGGGATAGCCCCCTTAGATGACCTATCCAGATACAACCTAGACCTAAACCAGAATAGTTCATGACTAACAAATACTATGTGCCTCAACTCAGTCCTACATAACACCTGTAAGAATAGCAACATGTTGAATAATATTATAACAGCTGAGAACATTAATTCATCACTATCAAATGAAACTCTAGATGAGGCAATTCAAACTTTATGGTTGCTAGAATCTGTGGGTACACATGACACAAATCAAACTTCAGAAGATCAATTAATGGTAGAAAGATTTGAAGACACCATTCAGTGCAAAGACAATAGTTATTTTGTTGAGTTACCTTGGAAAATAAATTGTCCAACTTTAAGAGATAATCTCAAAGTAGCTAAAGGACATTTAAATAAAGTAAAAAAATTGTCCCTGTTTTTAATCGCTTATTACTCAGTCATTATTGCAGCTTCACAAATGAAATAAAAAGCATTCGAAAGAGAACATTTTAAAGTTTTAATTTATTCTACATGTGTTCAAAGTGACGTCCCTGGACATTCTTACATTTCACACAACGGGAAAGGAAGTTATTTATTACATTTTCCAAAACGCTGCATTCAATGGACTGTACACTCTCTACCACCGCTTGCTTTAATTCTTCGATAGAGGATGGCTCTTGCCTGAATACTTTGTCCTTGACAAATCCCCAGAGAAAAAAGTCCAAAGGTGATAGATCGGGAGATCTTGCGGGCCAGGGAAACTGCGAGCGATGAGAAATGAATCTTTGTTCAAAAAATCTTGTTAAACATTCCAGTGATTGCCTAGTTGTGTGGGCTGTTGCTCCGTCTTGCTGAAACCACTTGTTACTGCAGTTTTCTTGTTCAAAAACAGTGTTCAGCATTTCTACATATCTTTCTGAAGTTACTGAAAGCGGTCTCCTTGTCTCTGGGTCCTCAAAAAAGTAAGGACCATAAACCTTGCTGCTACTCAAACCACACCAGACAGTAACTTTTGATGAATGCAGAGGTTTCTCCAAGTGTATATTTGGCTTGTTTTGTGACCAACACCGGTAATTCTGTCTGTTGATGAACCCATTGAGATAGATGTGGCATTCATCACTGAATATTATGTCACTTAATCTTATCTGGTTTTGTTTAATTATTGTTTCAATGCGTTCACAAAACATCAAACGACGCTGGTAGTCTTGTTCGCTAAGCTGTTGCAAACACATAATTTTGAATGACTTCATTCTCAAATCCAACGTGATTATTTTCCGAATGCTCTCCCGTTTGATTCCTGTCACAGCTGATAGTCGTCTCACAGATTTCTTGTTGTCCGTTTCAAGCTGATTTGCGACTGAATCAATGTTTTCAGCGGTTCGCACACCTTTGCTGCGCCCAGAGTTGCCTTTATGCATGTTCTTGATTGAGCCGTGATGTTTCCATTTTGCGAAAATCCTGCGAATCGTTTTAGGATCTATGGTCCTTTGCTGACCGTATTGTCGTCTGAAAGACCGTTGGGTGGCAACTACCGAGCCATGTTTGATCATCTCTTCTGCAATCACTGGAATGTTTAACAAGATTTTTTGAACAAAGATTCATTTCTCATCGCTCGCAGTTTCCCTGGCCCGCAAGATCTCCCGATCTATCACCTTTGGATTTGTCAAGGACAAAGTATTCAGGCAAGAGCCATCCTCTATCGAAGAATTAAAGCAAGCGGTGGTAGAGAGTGTACAGTCCATTGAATGCAGCGTTTTGGAAAATGTAATAAATAACTTCCTTTCCCGTTGTGTGAAATGTAAGAATGTCCAGGGACGTCACTTTGAACACATGTAGAATAAATTAAAAATTTAAAATGTTCTCTTTCGAATGCCTTTTATTTCATTTGTGAAGCTGCAATAATGACTGAGTAATAAGCGATTAAAAACAGGGACAATTTTTGTGGTCACGTGGTAGAATTCAAATGTACAGTGATGTCTTCAAAGAACAGCTACATAAAGGCTTGATTGAAGAAGTAACAACTAACCCTTTCAAGAAAGACAGTTGTCATTATTTAACCCACAGGGGGGGGGGTTATCGACAAGATGCCCCAACAACAAAACTCAGAGTAGTATATAACTGTAGCCTCAAAGACAATGATAAACACAGTTTGAATGATTGCCTGATTGAGGGTCCTAATCTCATTTCTGACCTTGTGAAGATCTTACTCAGGTTCAGGTTAGATAAATATGCCTTACAAAGTGACATTTGAAAGGCATTTTTGAGAATAAATCTTAAAAATGAATATGACAAGAATCAACTTAGGTTCTTATGGTTCAGGGATCCATTTGATTTGAATAAAGGGTTCATAACCTATAGATTCAATGTTGTGTTGTTTAGAGGCAATTGCTCACCTAGCCTATTAGTATTGACAATTAGACATCATTTGAACCAGTTTAATAACTCTTTAACACTAAACTTCCTTAAAGAACATTTTTATGTTGACAATCTAATAGGCTCAACATCAACAAAATCTGAATTATCTGAGATCTATGAAAACTCTCAAAACATTATGCAACAAGGTAACTTTGAACTTAGAGAGTGGATTTCAAATGATGAGAATTTAAACAAAAAGTTTTAAAGGATAATAATGGTCTTACTGAACCATCAGGCAGAATTAAAACTTTAGGTATGAACTGATATTTAGATGCAACTTCTAACAATCATTATTCAATCTGCACTAAAGGTTTTAAACTTGATGAAGAAGCTAAAACACTAAAAAACAGATATTATCAGAGGCTTCCAAAATTTTTTTATCCCATGGGTCTATTCCTACCTTCAACAATAAAATCAAAGATTCTCCTCCAAGAACTTTGGAAGACAAATGTTGGGTGGGATGAGCCAATAACAACTGAAGATAAAAAATCTTGGAAGAATTTAGCTACTGATTTAACAAAAGTGCAGAACATTAAAATATCAAGGTGCTGTGGATTTAGGAATAAACCCCAGAGACTTCATGTGTTTGCTGATGCAAGCACACAGGCTTATGGGTGCTGTGCGTACCTTGCAAGTCCTTCAGAAAGTCATCTAATTTATGCAAAAGGGAAAGTTGCACTTCTCAAACCTACTCGAACCATACCTCAATTGGAACTATTGGCTGCTGCGTTAGCCATTAAGACCATTTCATTTCTTAAGGATGCTTACCATGATGTGAACATAACTGATATCCACATCTGGCTCGACAGTCAAATATGTCTTACCTTGATACGGAATGATAGCGTTAATAGTAAGAACATCTTTGTAAGAAACAGGCTAAAAGAAATAGCTGAAGCTAATGAAAGCCTACAAGTCAACTTTCACTATGTTCCAACTAAACAAAATCCAGCAGACTTTCTGACCAGAGGTTTATCCTACAAGTTGTTGAAGTCAAAGAAAACTTGGTTCATGGGACCTAAGTGGTTCTGTAATACAGACCAATGGCCTGTGGAACAAGTTAACTTGACATTAAATTTAACCTTTTCAAATGAAAAGGTTGAACCAATCACTAATTATGAAGGTTATTCTTGCTTCAGCAAGCTTGTCAGGGTCACAGCCTACTGTTTAAGGTTTGCTCACATCTGCTTAACTGCAATTAACAAACAGCTAAATAAGAACAATCACAATTATACAGAAGTTGCAACCAAGTACCGAATAGGGCATGCATAACAAAACGAGTACAATAAAGAGTTAGAATTCTTGACTAATGGGAAACAAACAAAAGAACCTGTATTATCAGTAGTTGTGGATTTAAACTTGTTCAGAGATGAGGAAGGTCTTCTAAGGTGTAAAGGGAGACTAGATAAATCAAAACTGTCTTACAAAAGCAAACATCCAATCCTTTTACCTAGATTTAGCTATCTGACAACATTAATCATCAGACAAACACACAATGATGTACATCATATGGGGGTACCACAGACACTAACTGCATTAAGAAAAGCTTATTGGATACCCAAGGGAAGGATCACTGTTAAAACAGTCCTGAATGAGTGTGTCACATGTAGGCGTATTCATGCTAGGCCCTATCGGAAACCAAATCCTCCTGCTTTGCCAGAGGAGAGAGTTACTCTCAACAGACCCTTTGAGACTGTAGGCATTGACTATACAGGAGCATTGACTGTAGGGGTGGTCAGGGCCGCCGAGAGGGCGGGGAAGCCGGGTTATATCCCCGGGCCGCGGACCTCTAGGAGGCCTGGAAAGAGGGGGGATAAAATCTAAAAATATTAATAAAGCAATTGATTAAATAACAGAGAGGAAATATAATTAATGAACATACATTTTATAGAGATTATCATACTGTATGTTTTGAATAGTGACTTAGACATATAATCAGTTTGCTTGTTATGTACACAAAAAACATTCATAATAAAATACTGAGTAAACAGGGGGGCCCATATACCAATCCTTCCCCGTGGCCCGTGGCTGCTCTCGCCGGCCCTGGGGATGGTTGACACTGAACAAAAAATGTACATTGTACAGTACTATTTACATGTGCTGCCTCACGAGCTGTTTATCTGGATGCTGTGGAGGATCTTACAGCAGAGTCCTTTGTTACTGTCTTTAAGAGATTCTGAGCACGACATTCAGTACCCAAGACCAGTGGCGGTCCTAGCTTACATGACGCCCTGGGCGAACCTCACCTTCAGCGCCCCCCCCCCCCTGTTCGCCAACACACACACATTCGAATCCCCCCAAAATAAAGGACAGACATAACTCTTTCACAAAATAACTTTTTATTGGACTAATTGTTGGAACTTCAGAACCAAAACAAAGACTCAAATTTCTGAATTTTACAAATCCTTCATCACGTAAATAGAATAACTCACTTAAGAGAATGTAATTATGATACTATGAACAGGAAAAATACAAATTAAATTGCACAACTGCCATAAATAAACTAGAGAATCAAATTTCTAAATTGTACAAATGCTCTATCACATAAATAGAATAAGACACTTAAGAGAGGGTAATTATTATACTACACTTTGAACAAGAAACAAAATAAATTGCACCACAGCACAACTGCCATCTAAAGCCTGATTCTTCTTACCTTCCTTGATGCAAAGTCATGAATTAAATCATCATATGAAATCTGCTCAGCAATCAGTGGCGGTCCTAGCTTACATGACGCCCTGGGCGAACCTCACCTTCAGCGCCCCCCCCCCCTGTTCGCCAACACACACACATTCGAATTCCCCCAAAATAAAGGACAGACATAACTCTTTCACAAAATAACTTTTTATTGGACTAATTGTTGGAACTTCAGAACCAAAACAAAGACTCAAATTTCTGAATTTTACAAATCCTTCATCACGTAAATAGAATAACTTACTTAAGAGAATGTAATTATGATACTATGAACAGGAAAAATACAAATTAAATTGCACAACTGCCATAAATAAACTAGAGAATCAAATTTCTAAATTGTACAAATGCTCTATCACATAAATAGAATAAGACTTAAGAGAGGGTAATTATTATGCTACACTTTGAACAAGAAACAAAATAAATTGCACCACAGCACAACTGCCATCTAAAGCCTGACTCTTCTTACCTTCCTTGATGCAAAGTCATGAATTAAATCATCATATGAAATCTGCTCAGCAATTGTATGATTTATACTGATGATGGCCAGACCGGTAAGGCGTTCCTGTGACATAGTTGACCTCAGGTAGGATTTGATGAGCTTCAGCTTTGAAAAGCTCCTCTCTGCTTCAGCAACAGTGACTGGAAGAGTAAGACCAATTCTGAGAGCAGTCCACAAATTTGGATATATTTCAGAGAGCTCCCTTTCATGGATAAATGTCAGCAGTTCAAGCAAGGATATGGTCTTTGATGGCAAGTCAGGCAAGTTCTTCAGCTCCTGTGCAAGCTCTCTGCCATCCAAGTCAGATTGTCCCTTAAAGTGTAGTGTAGTACTAAGGTTCACACATTGTTCTGTCAGCTCCTCAAATGTGAGATTTTGGAAATGTGTCAGCACTCCAAACTTCTCTCCCACAATTTCCAACGTGGAAAATCTTTCCTGAATGGCTGATGTTGCAGCATCAACCACTGCATTGAAAAATGTCACCTCCAGCTTCTTCAAAGCACCAATCAAGGGCTCATCAGATGCTTCATAGGAGAAGTGCCGCTTTGTGGACCTCAGCCGTTTTTGTTTTAACACAGCCTCCACATTTAACATGTTATTAAGCACAATTTATTAAACTTTTAGAATAGGAAACAAATGAATAATACAACCTCCTTGGTTAATGGCTAATTATATACATAATAGTACACTTCAAATGACTCAGAAAGCTATATCACAAAATAGCAGTGCAATATAGCAGTGAAGAGTAGATGACATAGCTCTATACCTTTATCTTTTGCTCGTTTCTCCTCTTCTTCTTTCCTCTTTTTTCTAAACTGAGCACCTGATAGCTTTGACCTCTTCTTATCCATTTGCGGTTATTTGACAGACCTTAGTGGCTTAGTGTGAAGATTCGTTCTGTAATAAATAATATACATTTCACTATTTAACCAAACCCAGAAAATAACATTACATATGTTAAAGTATGGGCCTTTATTCCCAATAATATTAATCTGGAAGCATTTTGCATTGTTTAGGTCTTTTATGGGAAGGTTTATGGAAAATGCAATAGATGGTTTTTTATTAATAAAAATATATTTATTGATCTTTTATTATTTATTTTATTTTATTTTTTATTTTTATTTATTTCTTTATTTATTTATTCTTATTTTTATTTTTATTTTTTTTGCAGGCGCTCATGCCGCCCCTCCACAAATGCCGCCCTGTGCGGCTGCCCATATTGCCCATATGAGGAACCGCCACTGCCCAAGACAGTAGGCCTGTTCAAAAAATCAACTTTTTCTTATTTTCATAGGTTTCTGTACATTTTCCCATGCTTTTTGACCTGAAAAAGCCGAAAATCACAACTATTTTGACCTAGGATGTTGGGAAGCATTGCCGCATGGAGCTTTAAATTTTCTGCCTTGAAATCGGCCAAAGCGCCAATTCCGGGGTCCCTTGAATTATGTTTTGCACTTTAACTTTTGATCTAAACAAGATAGAGCAACAAATTAGGTATCAAATGAAAGAGCATAAAATTAATAAATAATAATAATAATAATAATAATAAATAATAATAAATTAATAATAATAATAATAATAATAATTATCTATCATTTTTCAGGAAACAACAGAAACTCAATCAGAATCTATAAAACCATCTACAAGTTACAACTTCACAATGGCATTAAGCAAGGAGCTGAGGGAGCTCCGTGGGCGCACAGTTGATATCTCAGAACCTCCACGTACTGTCCACAGGCAGGTGTCAACTGGGCCATCTACCAGATCTCTCACTGAAACTTTCCTGGTTGGATACCCTTCAGCTTTTATCAGTGGTTCCCAGCTTCCCACCAACAGACAGGCGTTCCAGTATTTCCTTAATCTTCAGAATTTACCGGAAAATGCAGGGAGGCCCATGGTTCAAGACCTTGCATATGAAACAGTTGAATCTATCATCCCATTCTGGCAGATGGCTAGGATCAAGACAATGACCAAGTACAACGCAATGAAGCTCTTCATGAAACTACATGAGAAACATCGTGCTCTGGTGAAAAGCAAAGGAAGAGCAAGTAACCCTGGAGAAAAAGAGGAGCATTTGTGCTGGAATTAGACAGCCTGTTCGATATAGGAGCTCCAGATGCAATCCAGGAAATACAGAACAACAGACTGTTATCCAGAGAGAAGAAAGATGAGGATATCAGGTTCTACGAAGACCAAAAGACTGAGAGGAAAGGTCATATGTCTGGTCATGACAAGATTTTTGAGACAAGATCCCTGCAGCAAGCAGCGAGGAATGAAAGACTGCAGCATAGACAAGAACAAGGTAAAACTAATTACTTTGAACGTCACAAAAGTTTTAAGTTTTACTCCATTGCGATATTTAGCATGTACTTAACAATTACTGTCTTAACATGTTGTACTATTTTACAGCTGCAGCAGAACAAGAGGCAGTTGTTCATGTGGATGACATTACCTGGGGTGACTCAACTGACAACGACGACTAACACAGAGGACATGGATTACCATCAGCCTCGTCCTGGATGTTCTCACCATCAAGACACTGTGACTAGTGTGACTTTGACGTTTCCAAGGAAGGTCATGGAATGTGATGTCATCTGCAATACAGCTGATCGTCTTGGTTTATCAGACAATCAAGTTACTGCCATGGTTTCTGCCACCTTGAAAGCTGGAGGGGCTGATCTGGATAACTTCGTCATCTCAACCTCAACAACACGTCGCAACAGAATGCTGTCCAGGTATAATATCAGTCAGAGTCACATGTCCAAGTTTTGTGAAAACCCCCCACAGTACGCTGCCTTACACTGGGATGGAAAGTTGCTCAAAGATGTCTTGGGCAGTGAACCTGGAAGTACCTCAGAGACTTTAGCTGTGCTAGTGTCTGGTCCACCTTCATACACTGAAGGAAAGTTATTGGGAGTACCTGTCATCGACAATTCTTCTGGCACAGCTCAGGCTGAGGCTTCAATGGATTTACTGGAGACATGGGAACTTACGGATAATGTTACTGCCCTTGTTTTTGACACTACATCCAGTAACAGTGGAGTTCACAGAGGAGCTGCCAAACTGCTAGAGAAAATGCTGAACAAAAAGGTGTTTTATCTGGCCTGTCGACATCACATCCTGGAAATCCTAGTAGGAGCAGTTTGGGAGAAGCTGTTTGGGAAGGTGAAGGGGCCAGATAATCCCTGGTTTGAGCATCTGAAGGATGTTTGGACGGACTTGTCCAAGGAAAACCCAAAGATGCTGGCTATCAACAGCAAATGGCTGAAGGAAAAGAAGAAGAACAGTGAAGAAATACTCCAAGACATTCTAACAGCAGAAAGGCTTCCAAGAGCCGACTACAGGGAAATGGCTGAACTGACAGTCATTGTTCTTGGAGGAACGCCTCCTCGAGGTATTCACTGGAGTCGACCAGGCGCCATTCATCAGGCCAGATGGATGGCCAGAAACCTGTACTCCATGAAAATGCTGATGTTTGCAGATCAACTTGAGTACGACGAAGACACTGTATCAAAGCTGGAAAGACTCAACACCTTCCTTGCGCTGTTCTACACTCCTGTATGGATGATGTCAATGTCTGCTGCAGATGCTCCCGTGAATGATCTAAGTCTAATCCAGGACATGTTGAAGTACAAGAAAACTGACCCAGAGCTTGCTGATGCAGTACTTAATAAGATGGAAAACCACAAATGGTACCTGACGCAGGAAGTCGTGCCATTTGCCCTGTTCAGCAGTAGATTGAGTGACACATTGAAGCACGACATTGCTGCCCAGTTACATGCCACTGAGAAGCCAGACAGCTTCAGAACAGGAAAGCCTCTATTCCAGAGAGTCACAGCTAAGACCACCCTGGTTGATCTCATTGGCCCAGAATCACATTTCCTGCTGGACACACTGAACATTGGATCCGAGTGGCTTCTGGAACCTGTCACGTCTTGGCCACAGAATGAGGACTACAGAAAAGCGTTGGACTATGTTAAGAATCTGAAAGCGGTGAATGACATTGCTGAACGTGGTGTCAAGATGATGAGCGACTTTGCAAATGTCATAACAACAGATGCCAAGCAAAGGGACTATCTCCTTCAAGCTGTGGAGTTCAACAGACGCCGCTTTGACAGCTTCAAGAAACAAACTCTCAACAACTGACTGTGTAAATGTCATTATGAAATTAATCATCATGTAATGCTTTCACTTCTTGATCGATTAGACTTGTGACAAAATGTTAATCTCAAATTTGTGTCATGAATAAGGCGCCTTGTCTGCCTTGAGTGTGAGAAAACGAATTTTGTGATATTTCTGAAATCTTTGTATGTACCAATGTGCCATTTCTTGTTCCAAGACTATCATAATTGTATAAGTTAGAAAGAGGATTAAAAACACTTTAATTTGGTGCCTATTTTGTTGCTCTATCTTGTTTAGATAAAAAGTTATAGTGCAAAACATGATTCAAGGGACCCCGGAACTGGTGCTTTTGGCCGATTTCAAGGCAGAAAACTTAAAGCTCCATGCGGCAATGCTTCCCAACAACCTAGATCAAATTGGTTGTGATTTTCGGCCTTTTCAGGTCAAAAAGCATGGGAAAAAGTACAGAAACCTATGAAAATAAGAAAAAGTTGATTTTTGAACAGGGCTACCAAGACAGTTTGGACTGACAACGCTACATATTTCAAGGCTGGTGAACAGGTCATTAATAACTTGTTAAGCAATGAAGTCACACAATTATATGTACAAAATTTAAACATAAAGTGGAAGTATATTCCAGTTGCCTCTCCTTATTATGGTTCTATCTGGGAGAGGAATATTCAAACAATAAAGAATTGCTTGATGAGAGCAATTGGCAAAAAACAGATACACTTGTTTGAGTTGCTCACTCTCCTGGCTGAGATTGAGAACATCATCAACAATCGACCACTCACTTATGTAAGTGACAACATTAATGACACTGAACCAGTGGCGTGGTGGCCAAATGACTGCTACATATTACTAACATTAGTAATACAAATTTTTAATCATAATCTTTGGCTATGATTTAAAATTTGGGGGACCTATGACCATTCATAAAGTAAAACAATTTTCAAATTCATTTTTTCAAAAAACAACTTTCTATTTTAGAAAATTCATAAAAAAAATTGGAGACTATGAATTTCTTCAAAATTGCACAGAACACAAAGGAAGACTTACTCTACAACAAAGAAACCCCAAATTATTAAAAAAATTTGAAGTGGAGGAGGGGGGGGGGAGGGAGTTATGCCCAAATGTATACTAAAATTGTATGGAAATTTTTAGTTAAAAAAAAAAAAAAAATACATATATATATATATATGATAATGAACTCAGAATATATATATATATATATATATATATTCAATGTCAAGAATTAAAATTTGATTTTGCATGCTGTGTCAAAAATGTATACTATAGTCTTGCTTGAGTCACAAATTTGATTTTTTCAACCCTTGGGTATATTTATTTATTTTTAAATTAATAAACTAAATATTGCCTATATTTATTTTATTAATAAATTATTTTATAAGAAAATATAACTCCATTCGATTTTACAGATAAAATTTCAGCATCAAATATTTTTCTTCTTGTTTTTGGTATTATAAACTGACCCAGCTATTGTTATTGCTGCTGTCGAAGAAATCAACGATAAAACACAGTGGCCAGTCATACGTGCACGTAAAAAGAAGAGACAGATCAATGAGAATGATACTGAAATCACTGAAAATAGTCAGGCAAAATGGACACGTGAAACATTTTATACTGTTCTAGACAAAATTAACTCGGCAATGAACGATCGATTTTCTGCAAATCGAACTGTACTAAAATCAACACAAAAATTTTGTCCAACAAATTTCTCTAATATTGGTGCTCAAATTTCTACATTGGAGAATGAGATCGATGAATTTAGCAATAATTACAGCATCAATAGTCACGAATGTGCCTTGGAGCTCTATAGTTTCAGTTCCGTATTCCCTTTATTATCGAACACAAAAACGATTTACAGCGCCTACTCTGTACTCAATCATGATACGGGTCTTACTGAAGCCTATCCAACTCTTTCAAAAGCATATGGCATATTAGTGGCAATTTCCGCTACATCAGCAACGGCTGAGAGATTCTTTTCAACATTGAAGCGAACCAAAACACGCTCATAAGGAATTCCATGTCGCAGGAGATGCTGCTGGGTACAACGCTGATGTCAGTCGAACGAAATATAGCAAAGAAACTAGACACAGACCGGCTAATTGTTCGATTTGGTCAATCATCTAAATTTCTCTCGAAAGCCCTAATTATGTAGTGGAGACGTTAAGTATTTATTTTCACAGGGCCGGATTTAGGAGTGGGCAAAGTGGGCAGCTGCCCATGGGCCTCCACATCTTGGGGGCCTCCACATATTGACAAGCCATTATCAAAATAGAAAAAACCCGAAACTAGAAAAACCCGATAGATGATCAACAAAAAAACACGCGCATCCAATACCACTGTAGTACATAAACTTTTACCAATTACTATTTGTTGTGTACTGATTATTATTTTGTTTTTATTACTCTTTTAGGCCTACTCTCACTATAATGGAATACCCGAGTAACCCGAGGCTTTCATTTTTTGCAGAAATGAGTGGAATGGACAGACACAAGAGTGCACGATGTTTTGAAAGTGTATGTATGTTAATTATATTATGAATCTTATGGATGACTTCAATTATGTCTTCCCCTAAGGTAGGGGGGCCTCCACATGGAGGCTGCCCAGGGCCTCCACACGTCTAAATCCGGCTCTGTATTTTCATATACATGACACACATGTGCTGTGCTTTCTATGGTTTTAAAACTTTTTGTGCTTTCTATTGTTGTAAGAAGTTTGTAATAATAATATTTTCTGCATACAAACAACCTATATTTCTATTTCAAAACATGCTAAAATTAAAAATTTCGAATCATTTCGAGAGAGCGCCAAAATACTCTCTGGCCCTACCAGCGATGAGAGTCCCACCACGCCACTGCCCTGAACCATTAACTCCAAATCATTTGATTTGGGGAGAACAAGTTAGTCTCCTGGCGGACTACAATATAGACTCTTCAGAAGACTCAAACTGGACTCAACAACATGATGAACTCCAGGCTAAGTTACAACACTTAACTAGAGTTAAAGCTCATTTCATTAAACAGTGGAAAACTGAGTACTTGATGGGTCTAAGGGAGAAACATAAACAAATGACTAAGAAGGATTGGTCTGACACAATTAAGGTAGGGGACCTTGTTCTCATACATGACAGTACTCCAAGACAATACTGGCCTCTGGCTAGAGTTTTAGAACTCAGACCAGGGGCAGACGGGGTAACAAGAGTGGCCAAATTAAGGACTTCAACGGGTGACACAACAAGAGACAATGAGACATTTCTCTTTTGACCCCCTAGAGTCTGGACCCAAAACAATGGACTTTGGAGAGCTCTCTCCACCGACAGTAACAACTGGAGACACTGAACTTCCAGTAACTATCCCCTTGACAGTAGGAGCGTAACACATGTTACTACAACATTGACAGACGCAAGACCTCAGCGACAAATAGCGTTAAAGGCGCAACTAGTTTTACAAAAAAAAAGATACTGGGGAATTGTAATTTCATCTTCTAACTTTCTCGTTTCCTTTTCTTATGGTAAAGACCATGGACAGTTTCATCCTATGGATGTATATTTTCTCTTCTAATTAAATGCTACATCTTCTCCATGAGAAAGTGAGGATAGTCACTGTTAATCAGATTAACAGGCATTTGCAGTCAAATAGTTAGCTAGTCTACACTCAGACATAAAAATTGGCGACAATGACACCAAGATTTTTATCTCCCGGGGCCCCCAGTATATGGAAAACTGATACATGTGGGTAGTTGGGAGGTAACGAAAATGGTCCACTGAGTAGGTAGGTAGTTAATCTAACAATTATTAAACTCCTTTTATGTCAATAACTGGGTGAATGAAACCAATTGGTTGCTCACCAAAGTTATTCTCCACACTAGTATTTATTATATATACTGTGTGATAGAGCGTGCTCAGTAGTAAACATACACTACCGATCAACCAACGGAAACAAAAAGGACGCTGACGGAAAAAGCCGGGAAAAGAACAGAGGGAACTCGTGGAAAGAACGGCATGGCGGACGAAGGGGCTTGAAGACAATAAAAGATCTCCACCAGCAAGTGCGCTCTCAAAAATTGAGCAAAGAGAAGAGGGACTGTCTAATAACACTCAGTAAGTGATCAGTTGTTTCTGAACCTCAGTTTGGGGATAACTTATAAAGTAGGTCCAGTTAAATTAGGCCTACATTGTGGTCTAAGACCTAGCATCAACTCATAGCTTAACAAAGGCTAAGGTAAATTACCCTAACCTAATTTGGTGAGGAATTCTACTGTGGACCTCAATTTACTCTGCCCGCTCTGGACCATTTCCGGAATCTCTAGGCTGACCCCTACAAGGCTAGGCTTAACCTCATATACGATACCATATTGTAGGCATGTATAATTTTTCCATATACTGGGGGGGGGGGGGTCGAAGGAAAAATTTGTATGTTATACATTAATTAAATTTTTTATAAAATATTTCTCATATCATATGAAATGAGTTAAATAATGTGTTTTTCTTGTTGTTACGTGGACCCAATGCCTACATATTGGGTCCTATGTATGGCAATTATTTCCATTCCTAATAGGCTATGTCGCCAATCCCGAGGCAATTTTGTAGTTAATTCAATAAATTAGTAATATGTAGTTAATTAAGAAATAAAGGTACCGTATACGATGCCATATTGTAGGCATGTATAGTTTTCCCATATACTGGCGGGGGGCCAAAGGAAAAATTTGTACGTTATACATTAAATTTTTTATAAAATGTTTCTCGTATCATATGAAATTAGTTAAAAAGAATGAAGTAGGAACATAGAAAGAGAGAGGTTACTCAAGACCTATTTAAATATAAAAGTTCAAGAGGCCAACTTCTCAAATTTAGTTAAAATTATGTCAATCAGTTTGACTCCCTTAGGTATAGGAAATTAATGGAATTAAAGTAAAATTATTAAGCATTTTAACTTTGCTCATTATTTGTGTAAGTTTTATGAGTCATCAGTCTTAATTTTTTCTTGTACGAGTTTTCTGGTTTTCAAAGCAGTCTTTCTTTGAGGCCTCTCTGGTTTAGTTTGAGTTACATCAGGTACATTGAGAGATTCCTCATCAATAGTATCCTGATCTATCCTTTAGGGCAGGGGTGGGGAAACCCTCGCCCGCGGGCGAAATTTCGCCCACGAGCTAATTTCAATTCGCCCGCTTAGGTATTTATTATTTACTAAAAATTATTTATTTACAGCCCAGCAAATAGCTTTTTAAAATACATCTTATATACAGCGTGTCCCAAAGAAATGTATACCCACTTTGTTCGATAATACCAGCTATGAGGATAATAAATATATTACTTTTTATATGTTTTTTAATAAAGAACCTTCTCCTGAATCTAAATATGTAATTATTTTTATTAAAAATTGAAAAACAAAAAAGTTACAGATGTTTAAATTATAATTATTATTTTCGAGACTTCATGTGCGATATTTTCTAATATTTTTGCATGTATACGAGATAAGTTTGAAACCGACGGCACTGTGCAAAACTTACAAAAACAACGTTCTGGAAGACTTCGAACATCTTAGATAAAGTGTCATTTAACCATGGAATTTGTAAATTTTTTGAATTAACTAATAATTACAACATTTATGCTTCAATATCAACACTAAACATAAGTATCTCAAAACAGTCGGTTAAAATATTAGAAAATATCGCACATGAAGTCTCGAAAATAATAATTATAATTTAAACATCTGTAACTTTTTTGTTCTTCAATTTTTAATAAAAATAATTACATATTTAGATTCAGGAGAAAATTCTTTATTAAAAAACATATAAAAAGTAATATATTTATTATCCTCATAGCTGGTATTATCGAACAAAGTGGGTATACATTTCTTTGGGACACACTGTATATAAGCTTAAAATTTGCCAGACGCCCGCGGAGGTGTTTATGTTATCGATTTTCGCCCTTGGTACTGAAAAGTTTCCCCACCCCTGCTTTAGGGTAATGGTTTTAATTTAGCCCCACATTCCAAAGGATATAGCAGTGTGATATCTGTGGTGGTTTCACCAGTTTCTGTTTTCAGTTTTACAACCCTGGTAACTTCGTCTTCACCATTTTTCATCTCTAAGACTTTTCCCATTGACCAATGTTGTCTTGGAGTCTTGTTATATATCAACACAATGTCCCCAATTTTGACTGAATCATTCCAATTTTGTTTTGTCAATTATTTGTCTTTCTCTAAGACTTGTTAAGTATTCTTCTCTCCATTTTGTTATAAACTGAGTTTTGATTTGTGTCAAATGCTGGTATTTTGTGTCGAGTTCTTTGTGTCATACCACCCAATCTGGACCTTCTGTACTGTTATTTTCATAGTCTGGTAACATGTTTACGGTTTCTCCTTTAATTAGGTGGTTTGGTGTGAGAGGTTCTGGCTCATTAATACCATCTCCCACATAAGTTAATGGTCTGTTGTTGATAACATTTTCAATTTCTGTCAGAATAGTCATGAGTTCAAAAAGTTGTAGATGTTTGGCCCCAATAGTCTTTTTAAGGCAATTCTTTACAGTCTGTGTGTTTCTTTCCCAAATGGAACCATACCATGATGAATTAACAGGAATGTACTTCCAGGTTATATTGTGTTTTTGATTAAATGAGTCTGTATTGTTTCACTGTAAAAAATCTGGTGAATAATTCTTTCGCCAGATTTGAAGTATGTGGCACTGTCTGATCATATAGTTTTGGGCACAGAATTGTGTGCACAAAATCGTCTGAAAGCAGCAATTAAAGCCTCTGCTGTCAGATCTTCTATTATGTCTAGACATATGGCATGTGTTGCAGCACAGGTGAAGAGTACAATGTACATCTTGTATTCCTTTGAGTCAATTTTGTTTCCAATACTCACATTCACCGCTCCAGTGTAGTCAATACCCGTGGTTTCAAATGGCTGAGTAAATGTTACTTGTTCCACAGGTAGATCTGGAGGGTTTAGGGTCTTAAAGGGTCGTGAATGGATAAGTTTGCAAGGAATGCATGTTTAAAAATTTCTTTGTTTCATTTATACACTTTGGTAGCCAGTAAGTTTTTCTCATTTCGGTCAGAGTTTGTGGGACCCTCATGTGGTTTATTTTGTTGTGGGTATCCCTGATGATGAGATTTGTGAAGTGATTCCTCCTTGGAAGAAGAATTGGGTGCTTAGAGTTGTAAGTGAAAGTTGACTTGCTGAGTCTTCCTTTACACCTTATTAGACTCTCTGTATCTAGGTACAGAGTTAAATCCATGACAAGTGAAGGAATGCCTTTGTTTAATGTTTTACTGGACCTAAGATACTTCAGTTCCTTGTCGAATTCTGAAGCTTGTATGTGTTTGAGCCAGTATTTTGCTGCAGTTTCTGTTAAGTTAGAAAAGGCCTTCTGAGGACAGTGATTGAGAAGGTAGCTATTGACAAACTTGCAGCAATAGACTGTAATTCTTAAGAGTTTGTTGAGTCTGAATAATGTTTATAGTAAAAAATAAGTTTGTCCTCAGTGATCTTTTCAGTTGTTGTAGAATTGAGTGTTAGGTTAGCTATTTCGGCTGGCCAAAGATCATCGCATGTTAGCCATTCAGGCCGTTCATACCAAACTTTGTTTGCTTTCAACAGTTTGTAAGAGAGCCCCCTTGTCAAACAGTCTGCAGGATTCTGTTTTGTTTGGATGTACCTACATTTGATACCAAGGGCTGTGTTTGCAGTTTTGATTTCGGTTAGTCTGTTCTTCACAAATATGTTTTTGCAAGAAGTTGTATCTGTGTTTGTCACCCATGTTAGACAAATTTGACTGTTTGGCTATAAGTAAATGTCTGTTTTGTCAATTCAAGTTGTGGTACAGTTTTCTTTTGGCTTAAGGGTGCCACTTTTGCTTTGAATTAACTTGGTTTATTGGTTTATTCATTTTCACTTGTTAAATAGGCACAACACCCATAAACTTGTGTACTGGCATCTGTGAAAATGTGTAGTGTTTGGGGTTTCAATCTGTAACCAGCACATCTTGGTACATAGATGTTTTGAACTCTGTTTAAGTCTGTGGCCAATTTTTTCCACTGAAGTTGGTCTTCTATTGAAAGTGGTTCATCCCAATCAAATTTCTTTTTCCATAAGTCTTACAAAAGGATTTTGGATCTTATGGTTGCTGGTAAATATAACCCAATGGGGTAAAAAATTTTGGATGATTCTGAAAGGACTTGTCTTTTTGTATTGGCATTTGGATTTAAATTATAACTCTTTGTGCAAAGAGTGTCATTGTGTTCGGAAATCTGTTTTAAAACCCAATACTTGGAGAACAATTTGCTCCAAAAATGATTAATTTATATCTTTAGGTTTTAAAACCTTTGTTAATGTAATGTGGATCATTAAACCACAAAAACCTGAGATAATTTTTATCATACTGAAGCTTCAAATTTATACAGAGGAATCCTTTTTCTATATCACTCTGTACGACATAATTGTTATAATGTTATAATGTTATAATGTTATAATGTCTAAACGGAAGCAAAGGAGAATTTTTCCAAGATCTGAGACAAGATTTGGGCCTTCCATGAGGCAACCATTTAAACTAACAGAATTTGTATCCTTTAAACTAGAATTGTATGTTACTCTTAGTTTAGTTGTGGCTGAGTCTTCTCTGTAAACTCCTCTGTGTGTTAAATAATGACAACCTCGTTTTTTAAAGGGTTCATCAGTAACTTCTTCATTGAAGGCCCTTTCTAACTGTTCTTTGAAGACGTTGTCGTATTGTTCTAAAAGACTGTAATATTTAAGTTTTCTGTAATTTTTATACAGATGTGCCTTAGCTACTTTCAAATTGCCCATTATTTCTGTCCGCAGCTCCACATAGTATTCATTGTCTCTGTGTTGTAATGTACCCTTAAATTACTCTATCATCAATTGGTCTTCATGTGTAATTTTATTGTCCTTTATGCCAACTGATTCTAATAGTCACAACTGCTGTAACCCTTCATCCAATGTTGCGTCATTATCATTCAAATGAACTGGGATTGCTTCATTGTTTTTGTTGTTTGAATTTGTTACAGTCAGAAATTTGTGAATGTGGTGATTTTGTTTTGTGTGAATTTTGTTCCTGTTCTGTGTTTTCTGTGTCAGTTGTAAGATTGTACAGGGTGTCCATAAATGTTTACCCTGAAAACAGTATGCTCTCATGTTTTAATGACGAATCTTGCATCCGTTTTCTTTTTACAGGTGATCTCGTACACGCATAGAGTTTCTGTGCTGGTGTGTTTCGTCTACCGCATTCGCCTCTAGGAGCGCTGTAGTAGCTGTTCAGTGGTAGAGTCAACAGACACAATGTGCGTATTTGGGGATCGGAAAACCCACGTGCCGTAAGGGAGCATATTCGGGGCAGTCCGAAGGTCAATGTCTGGCGTGGACTAATGCATGACCAGATAATTGGTCCTTTCTTCTTCGCTGAGAACACTGTTTCCGCAACTGTGTACCTGGATATGCTCACCAATTACGCCATCCCCCAGCTGCAGGACAGGCAGCCAACTGTCATCTTCCAACAAGATGGGGCACCCCCTCATTGGGCGCATGTTGTTCGTGAAACTCTCGACGCAACATTTCCAAATCGATGGATTGGCAGGGACGGGCCAATCCCATGGCCCCCAAGATCACCAGACATTACCCCGCTGGATTTCTTTCTCAGGGGTTATGTTAAAGATTTGGTTTATGCAACAGTTGTTCCAGATATCAGGACATTGCGAGAACGCATTACGGATGCAATTGCAACAGTTAACCCACAAATGTTGGAAAATGTGTGGCGTGAGTGTGAATACCGTTTAGACATTTTACGTGCCACTAGGGGTGCACATGTGGAAGCTTATTAAGTTCATTAACTATGTATCAAAACTTTGTATGTTTATCTACTTATGATTAAAACTGTGTTTGAATACGAGTGTTTATTTAAAAGTTATAGCATGCTTTAATCAGGGTAATCATTTATGGACACCCTATATTTAGTTATGTCACCCAAAGGTGCAATACCTGTGGGAATTTGTATGGCTATTCCATCCCCAATTTTAACGACGCCTCTATGGACAAGATGAAGAGAGTCGATCCCCATGAGTATATGTATGTCATCAACTACATCTGTATTAGGGGTTTTGTTAGCTATTGTGTATTTGTTTTGAAGTTGCAGCAAAGTTTGTTTTAACCCAGCTATTTGTAATTTTTCTTGTTCTACTTTGTTCACAACAACAACAACCTTAAGGGTTTCAAATGTCCCATCAAGAGGTAAAGTTACATTTGCAGTTTTAAAACTCGTTTGGGGAAAGATTCGGTTTAGCACCGGGAACCCAATTTTTGCATGAAAATAGGTTTTTCTGATGTATTTCACTGTGTTTCATGCAAATGTGACCTTCATTTCTTGCGCCTCTTGTGCAAATGTGTAATAAATAAATGATTTAATAGTTTCATCTTATTAATCTATCAGACAGTTTAAGCGGGATAATGTTAAAAGAAAGGGGTTTAATGGGTGGGGATATATATATATATATATATATATATATATATATATATATATATATATATAACCTAACCTAACCTAATCTAATCTAACCTAACCTAACCCTATTTCTATGCGATAATCTAGTAGGCCTATTTTTCTTACTTACTGGAGAAGTGGTGGAGGGTACACTGTGGCGGATCCAGGGGGGGGGTTCGATCGAACCCCCTAAACCAGAACCACTCTAAACCAGAAAGCCCCGCTCCCAAAGCTAACTGACTGAACATATAAGTTATTTTAAAACAACACTAAAAGCATGTAATATACCCTTTTGTTTCATTTGTTTTCGGATTCGTTAGTCGACCCTGTGTCTTACTTTAATACTCAAAAGTCTAAAAAGCAATATTCATTCAAAGTATTTATTCAATAGAATTTTCGGTTTACAATGTCAAGAAGAGTTAAACAGCAACCAAGAATTGACCAGTTTTTTGGTCCATCAAGTTTGGTCCATCCCACGTCAGTGGCAAGGTTAGTAACTGTATTGTAAACTAAAACAATGACTTTAAAAACTACTTACAGTTACTGATTGATTGCTCATATTAAATTCATTGTCTCTCGTTTTGACAGTGATGAAGAAGGACAGTCTACCCCGACTGCAAAGAGGATTCGCAGTAGCGCCAGTGATACCGGTAGGAACACGTGTTGTACGACAAGCTGACTCACAGAAAACCATTTTTCTTGTTTTGATATATTTTACGATTAAGACTAAAAACTAAAGTAAGCTAAATCTTATTTAATTTTCTTAATATAATTATAATAGCTCCGCTTTTTGTTTTTATTGCAGGTAACCCTGCTTGCCATGCATCGGTACATGATATTGACGTTGGTGCCCTGTTGTGTCAGAAAATTCCTGTTAGATCTCTGCAACAAGCTGAAAAGTTCAATGTCATAACTAACCATTTTCAGCCAGGAAAGGATTATTCTTTCCCCGAAGTATTTATGAATGGTTGTAATCGGTCTTTTCAAAGCTCTTGTCATGGCCAAATGGCGCTCGTCGATCCAGTCTTTGAGAGTCGGGAGATTAACTGATATCTCAGTCAACACAAAACTTTGTCAAGAAATATAATAACTTCATTTATATTAATGAACAAATCTAGAATGATAAAGTATGATTTTCAAAAGAAATTCAGGTTTTGATATTGTGAAATTTTCGTAAACAGTGTTTCTTTAGCTAAGACTTATCACGAATTTTCTTTTTCCTTGTATAATTTTCTTGCAAATCAGTACATAACTTAGATGTTGTAAAAGCTAATAAACTTGAACAAACACCGCAAATTGCTTAAAAACGCGTTTCTGAGAGCCTTAATTTTCATAATTTTCCGCGGGAGCATGCCCCCTGACCAATGTTTCCTCTAAGGTGTGCGCGTGTGCGCGCGCACACGCGTTGTGAAACCCGCGCACACAGCAAAATAAAATGCATACAGGCTCAAGCGTATCATGAGTCACGACAGTAAATGAAGTAATTTCAAAAATTTCAGTTTAATGAATTCTATAAAGAACAAATTAAGAAACCGCTTGAAAGAAAATCATTTGGACATGCTCATGCGAATTAAAAGTTACCTGAATGATGACGGATGTATTAATCTTCATAGAGTTTCTTTGGAATGGGCAAATGCTAAAGATCGTAGGGAGAAATCATAATCATACTTAAATGAAAGGCACTTTCATTTAATGTTATTTTGATTATATTTTATTTTATTGAATTTTATTATTTTTTATTTTATTCCTATTTTGTGAATGGATAAAATCATGTATTAATCTTGATAGTCTATTTTAAATTGCTAAATGCTAAAAATTGTTTTGAGAAATGATAACTAAAATAGTCATTTTCAATTAATGTTATTTTTATTTTATTTTTTTATTTGTTGAATTTTATTTTACTATTTTTTATTTTATTCATATTTTTAGAATGGATAAAATGTTTTCTTTTTTAAGAATATATAATATTGTAAACAGTTTTCTAATATCCATTTAATAGTACCGTAATGATCAAGCTATCACCTTATGAAAATAATATTTATTAAGCATTTAATATTTGTATATATTTAATTTTGAAGATAATAGCGCTCAGAAAAGTTTACACAATTTTTCACCATGAATCTAAATGTATGCACAACGAAAATTTCTTGCGCACACGGACTAAAAAAAATTAGAGGGAACATTGCCCCGGAACCCCCTAGAAGCCTTCGCTGCTCGTACTGAACCCCCTCCAGCAAATCCTGGATCCACCCCAGGGTACAGTTTAGCTGTCTCGATAAGGAAGTGATGCAGGCGAGTGGCTCGGTCGGAAAAGTGCGCTTGAAACAAGTAACGAGTAGGGCCACCGATGGGTTCCTGATTAAGCAGCCAATTCTCGCACACTTCAGAGCAAAATGACTTCCAGTTCACTGCAGTTTCTGAGGAAATGCCTAGATAGTGATGGACATCACGCTGGTTGAAAGACTTCTTCAAACATTCGTGGTAAAACAAAAGATTCTGGCTCGGTGAGATATGCGCACAGTCCATCCAAGTACCCCGAAACGCAGATGTACTAGGGGCACTCAATATATTTTGCCCCACCCTTTTTTCTTAGCTAAATAATAGGCCATGGGGCTAAAATGTATTTTGGGCCGTAAGTTTGAACTTTCTGCGCTTCACATAACCGGATTTTTCCAGTTTGAACCTCTCCTCCTTGTATAAAATTGCTTTTAAACGCCCTTGTATAAAACCGATGGTTAACGCAGTTTCGAAAATAGCGTCTGACAGTGATGTGCGTCGTAAACAGAGAGCTGTTATCGAGTTCTTAACCGCAGAGAAGGAAACAGTTGAAAATATTCACAAACGTCTACAAAACGTTTACAGAGATGCTGTTGTTGATCGAAGCACAGTTGGACGCTGGTCTAAACGTGTGAGATTATCGGAGAGAGGGAGAGCCAGCCTCGATGGTGAGCCACGTAGCGGTCTCCCGGCATCGACTGTGACATTTCACACTGTGCAACGTGCTAACAGCATCATTCTATCAAATCGGTGCGTCACATACAAGGTGCTATCACTGGAGGTAGGAATTAGTGAAAGAAGTGTGAATACGATAATTCAGAAACTGGGATACTCAAAAATGTGTTCACGGTTTGTTCCTCGCCAACTGACTGAAGAACACAAAGCCCAAAGAAAAGGAATTGGTTCGATACGAGGCAGAAGGGGATGACTTCCTTTCACGAATTGTGACTGGGGATAAGACTTGGGTACACCACTTTGAACCTGAAACAAAACGCCAATCCATGGAGTGGCATCACGCAGACTCCCCACGCAAGAAAAAATTCAAAATGGCTCCCTCTGCAGGAAAGGTTATGGCCACCATTTTCTGGGACATGAAAGGGGTGATTCTGGTGGACATTATGAAGAAAGGACAAACAATCAACTCAGAGGCATATATTGCTACCTACAGAGACTCCAGAGGCGTATAAAGCGAGATCGACCGGAGAGAAAACTGGAAGACGTCCTTCTTTTGCACGATAACGCAAGACCACACAACATTTTGCAAACAAGAGAGGCCATCACAAAAATGCGCTTGACTGTGTTACCCCAACCCTCCATACAGCCCGGATCTGGCACCTTCAGACTTCCATTTGTTTGGGCCAGTGAAGGATTCTATTCGTGGAAGAAAGTTTCAGAGTGACGATGAGGTTGTTGTTGAGGTTAAGAGGTGGCTCCAGCGGAACCCAGCGGACTTTTACCAGCAAGGAATAAATGCCCTTGTTTCGAGGTGGAGGAAAGCCGTAGAAAAGGATGGAGACTATGTGAAAAAATAAAAACTTGTTAAAAAGGTATGTAACTACTTGCGTACAAAATTTCTGGAACTTACAAGGAAACTTTGAAAGAAAAAAAAAGGTGGGGCAAAATATATTGAGTGGCCCTCGTAGAATAATTACATCGAATACAAACTTTTTTCTTGGAGCGCTTTTGTACGCGCTCATACGTACAATAATATAAATGCTGTTCAGCACGATATGCAAGCCGATAAGAGCACTTTGGACACACTGGATCACTCAACAATACACCGTGTTTTTTGAAAATGTCGATAGCCTCAGTGTTGTTGTTAAAACAACGCTGAATAACCGCATAGCAAGGTAGAGAACACTGTTGACATCCATCCTGCATGACGACCGAATTTCAAATGATTTCAAACTGGTCAACCGCTGTCTTCATCACGAGAATCGTGTTAGCATACATGCGTGAAATACGTCTTGCAATAGCTGATTGGTTAATTGCGGTCAGCTGATGTTTCGTCACATAGGGACGTCTATGAAAACAGTGACAGCATCGTTCCAATTTTCTTTTTTTTTTTTCGATTTTTTTTTATAACTCAGTAAATAAGTTTATGAATTTGCGCAAAAAATGTTATATAAGAAAATCGATTTGCAATCAAATTCTACATTCGTTAAATCTATTTTCAATGCAAAAATTGGGTTCCCGGTGCTAAACCGAATCTTAACCCTGACTTGTACTGGGTTTTTGGCAATAAATGATGAAATAGAGAGATCTTCATTTCCTTGGTGCTTCTGGTGTCCCAATTTTTCTATCAATTGTTTGGTTACAAATGTTTGTTGTGAGCAGGTATTTAAGAGACACCTAACCTGTACTATTTGTCCCTTTTTGTTTTGAATTTCCAAGATTGTGGTTGGTAAAAGAATTTGTGAGTTGTTAACGCTAGATGAACTGAGTGCCCATTCATAATATTTTGAGTTTGTTTCTGTTTGTTTTGGTTTGATTTAGGTGTTTGTTCAGAATGTTTGTAGTTTTCCATGTTTTTTTGTGCATTACACATGGAGGTAACATGGTAAAAACTACTACAAATCTTACAATTGTATTTCAACTTAATTTGCAGTCTAACTTATGTTCTGATCCAGTGCATTTTTTGCATAAGTTTAGTTGTTCACAACGTTTTGACCTTGCTGTAAAGTCTGTGTATTTGGTACAATATGTACTACCCACACTTGAATTCATGAGTGTAGTCTTAGCCTTTAAATGCTTGTAGACGATACTAACCGCCTATAATGAAATTGAGTTTGAGTTCATCAATATTTGTATTGATGCACAGGTTGTGTTAGCCTGGCTTTTGATTAGCGAGCTTAAAGTTAAATCTAAATTTGTGAAAAATCGCCTTAAAGATTTAAAGGTGATGGCCAAAATTGGATATCTGTAAAGAATATAATTTACCCATTTACTTTAGATATGTGGAAACAAAACAGAATCCTGCTGACATGATCACTCGTGGACTTAGCATTAAAAAACTTTAAGTAAGAAAACCTGAAATTTTGGCTGTATGGACCTGAGTGGCTTTCAAGTGACTTTGATTCTTGGCCAAAGTATGAAATGCTTAGTGTGCCCTCTGAGGATAAGAATTTAACTGTGGTAAATGCCAATGTAAGTAACATCTATGGAAACAAAGATGTATTAGACATAAGTAAGTATTCTAGTTTACATAAGCTAATGAGCAGTGCCGTATTAAGGATGTTTGGGCCCTGGGGCCAAAATATTCTTGGGGTCTCTCAACAAGACAAATCTTCGAGTCATGTAAATTAATAAAACCATTTATTTCTAAATCAAATAATGCAAGTTTTACACAAATATCAAGCTGCTACAATTACACCAAACCAATTACACAACTACAAGTCCACTACTAATCTACCAAAGTTGGTCACAAACTCATCCACCACCAGTATACAAAAGTTTTTTGAGCTGCTTCATATCACTAAATTTTCCAATCACAAGCTCAGTATTTAAATTCTGCAAAATATTCTTTTCTATGCATAACAATGACAGACTTCGCAATTTCTTTTAGGTTAACATTTGACGTTTAACATTTTTAATCATACTCAAATGAAAAAAGAACGCTTCGCAGTTGCATTTGACATCATCAAACACAAATAAATGCGCTAAGCAATGAAAGCATTTGGGAAAACAGCCCTCAATTTGTGAATTTCCTGTAGTACTCCTAATGGGCGAGTGTCAGCTAAAGCGTTTTGTTTGACAAACAGTACAAAATGCTGAAACTCAAATGGGAAGCTGTCAGTAGCATGGGTGCAAAATGGGAGAGTGCAGAGATGTTGCAGAGATAATGATCAATGTTGCAAAGGAGGGAGGGGTATGCAATGAAGGGGGAGGGGGGCATGGAAAGAAGAGGGGATGGGGGTATGCAATGAAGAGGGGAGAGGGGAGGGAGAGGGGAAGGGTCTTCGGGGGGAGAAGGGAGGATGACCTCCCCCAAAGGGGTAGCCTTAACCTAAGAGAGGAAGAGAAAGGAGAGACGGAGGAGGTCTTTGGGGGAGAAGGTGGGATGTCCTCACTCCCGCAAATGGAAACCTAACCTAAGTCTTAACCTAAGAAGGAAGGAGAGAGATCTTTATTCCGTCGAAGTTCGCATCATTATGCTCCTTCTGAAGCCGAGCAGGCCTTATATAGAGGTAGGTTGAGTTGCCAGATATCACTTTTTATTTTAATTGTTCAGGTATACATTAATAGGGTGAGTTGCTAGATACTACCATTTATTTTATTTACATGAGTTGCCAAATAGTGTTTTAATTGTTCAGGTATACATAATTAGGGTGAGTTGTTAGATATCACCATTTATTTTAATTTTTATTTATATTATGGAGAGTTGCTAAATACCACCATTTATTTTAATTTTTTATTTATATGAGGATAGTTGTCAGCTACCACCATTTATTTTAATTCACACGAGTAGTCATTTTTAAAAGCAAGAGCAACTTTTCCTTAATGCTATTCAGAAAAAAAAAATCACTAGACAATTGACAAAAAGAAATCGTTCCATTAACATATTCTCTTAGATTAATATTCAATTTACTATTCGTTTTCACTAAAACCTTAGAATGTATACCGTTTATTTACTTTTGACATTCCTTTCTCCTCCGAGCTAAATAAAACACCATTACAGCATTCTCTTTATTCAGACGAAGAAATATACATTGGAATGATAAAAAAACTAAAAATAAAAAATAATATAAGATATACGAAACGTATAATCGTTAATACGTTAAATATATTGAAAATAAATACATACACTTTTTAATTCACACGAGTTACCGTTTTTAAAAGCAAATGAACTTTCTCCTTAAAATGGTTCAGAAAGAGAGTTAATTATTAAAACGAAACCCGATATTAACTCTGTCTATTTAATTATGACAATCCTTTCCTGCGATTGAAAAACAAACTCCATCAGAAAAATAACATTACACACCTTTTATATATATATATATATAATATATATATATATATATATATATATATATATGTTAAACACAGACCGTGCATGGAACAAGGAACTCTTCTGGGAAAATTAAATCCGAATAAGTAATGGTAAATGACAAATACCATAGTTTTTCTTTTCATGATGCAAGCCCGACGTGGGCAACGGGTCTCTTCTCTTGCATCATGAAAAAGAAAAACTATGGTATTTGTCATTTACCATTACTTATTCGGACTATAGTGGATTTAATTTTCCCAGAAGAGTTCCTTGTTCCATGCACGGTCTGTGTTTAACATATAAGTTTCTCAGGGAACCATTCTGAGTTTGTATATATATATATATATATATATATAAATAAGAAAAACAATAATTATTTAAACGTCGTTCTATTTACACTGTACTTTCGACAAGCCTTTACACGCGATGGAATGATCAAAATAAAAAAAAAAATACAGTATAAGAAAGTTATATGAACGAGGAATATATATGATCAAAAATAAAATAAAAAATGTATAAACATCAATACAGGTGAAATACACACACACACACACACACACACACACACACACACACACACAGTTATATTAAATAATAAATAAAATGGAAAAAAACACATCCACTTTGTTCTGTCTATTTAATTATAACACTCCTTTCTTGCGATTGAAAAACAAATTGCATCAGAAAAATAACATTAATCACCTTTATATATATATATATATATATATATATATATATATATATATATATATATATATATATATATATTATTTAAACGCCGTTCTATTTACTTTCTTTCAAATCGTCTCTGGAAGAAAAAATGTATAAAATGGAGGCAAGTGAGCCCACGAGGCAAAGGCTGACCGCGAACTAGACACTTCGGAATGTGTTGAGCAAACTTTCACCGAAACACACGCTTCCATCTCTTCTGTCTCCACGCGAATGTCTTCCATGTATATAAATGTTTTATATTTTAGCAACTTCGTTGTTTTTCTTTACGTTTAATTTACATGGTATCATATTCAAAATTACTGTCTCTGTTATTGAACGAATCAAAAAATGGAAAGAATTGAATAAAATTACTTTTGCTAGTGAAGGTAAAACTGTATTTAAAATTCTTATATATATATATATATATATATATATATATATATATACAGATTTTTGTCAGCGAGAGAGCGAGAGAGAACACACACACACACACAATATATATATTATATATATAGATAGAGAGGGTGGTACAAATTACAGTAATAATAATAATAGCTAACTCAGTTTTCCTTTTCACCGAATTGTTCATTCTAACAATGGTCAAGCTTTTCACTCCGCCTTAGAGCTACAGTTTAACGTGGAAACCGAACTAAGCTGCAGCACGGGTGGGCAGAAATTACATGCGATGCATTATTTATTGAGGTACTTGTTCTTGTAACTCCCTATCTTTCATGTACACTTTCCACATTGTGTCCGGCAACTATTACAGAAGCTCTTTCCAAAATTGTTGTAAAAGAAGCTTTATGCAAAAGTGTAATGAAAAAAGAACAGCTTCAGAGTTCATTCACACCATGCGTACACTTATCTCGTGTACACAGTTAGTGGAAAATAAAACGCACCAATGAAACTCTAGACTCATTTAAAATAACCTAAAGTGAGCATATATCACCCCTCAATTTCGTACAATTTTTTCTACAACGCATTCTTTCATCTCTCCTTGGACTATCTCGTGATGGGAGGCCGTTCTCTGCGCCCAGATGATGTAGTGACCGTGGTAAGGGCGCCACGTAAAACTGTAGATCCCCTTCATCAAATGACCTAGATATTGCGAAGGGAGTTAAACAGACCATAGCAATCAATCGACAGAATGCAATGACGACGCAATGTTGTATACATCCGGTTACAACAACCAAATATGAATTATTTGACGACCAAGCGTAATGGTTACTTTGATTGCGACACAACTGGATTGAAGTTTGTAACCCAACCACGGTTAGTGAATTAACTTTTGGATTAACCTTTTGGACTAGTTGTACAATTTATTTTTATGTACGTACGTATGTATGTATGTATGTATGTACGTGTATATATATATGCAGCAGTTATACGAGTACATTTTATGCATGAGACAAATTTGTGGCTGAAGATATGCTAATAATTTTTAAACTAAACGTAACTATCGTACGCATTACGTTATTTCTGTGACCCTTCTAAACTATTTTCTGTTCTTATATATAAATGATTTGTCATAAATAAATTTATACAAATAAATTATATTAACATAGTGATGGTATGCATTGTAGAAATTATACCATTGTTGCGAGTTATCATTTAAATTAAACATGCTTCTAAAATCGACATCGTTGAACCTGTGTAAGAACTTGAAAACCTCGATGAGTTGACCGCGCAGCCCCCGAGTTTCCAGCGAAAACAATAGGATGCCCATTTTTCTACCAAGCAACCAGACATTTTCGTGCATTTTCACGAACTAAACACATTTTATTCACACTCCGGCACACTATTTGAAAGAAACATGTGCCCATATTTTTCCTTTTGCCTAGCAAACGATACTCGTCTCTAAAGTCTATTAAATACTCACGCAGACCTTTAGCCACAATCTCACTACAAACCTCGTCATGATATATATTAATATACTGGTAAAAATACTTAAGATTGTCCATGATGACAAGATTTACATTTTCAACCGTAGGGTACGAGTAGTCGGTGTGGTGTAACATGATATAATACCGCTTGTCACAACACTCATCCACAAGACTCACTACCCATAACCGCTGCTTATCTCCTGAACGTGCTGATTCTTCTACTTCACGGTATATGTAAGCTTTTATAAAGTTTAGTCCTTCAACATACTTCAACACATCACTTGTACCACGAAATCCAGCAATGCTCTCGCCAGATTAGCCGTAGAGTATTTGTACCTCTTGTTCCTTCGCACGGTTCAATGTAGCCTTAAAAGCATCAAAGAATGGTAGAATAGGGGTCTTTCAGTGTTCACCACATCTTCACACTTTACCGAATATCACTTCATAAAACTCGAGTACGCAATATTAAAGGTAGCCATCGCTATTTGTCGTCTACGTGAGAGAATACACATCTGAGATCCACGGCTTGCACCGCTCAACTGAGCACGCAGGGGTAGAGATATGCCCAGGTAGTAGCAGGAGGCACGTGACCGATCATATAGGGGGGGGGGGTGCTTAGGACAGATAACCCAAATGAATGAATTTATTAATATCTTACCACCTGTTCATTTCTAGGAGAAAGAATAAGCGCGAGACATCCCATTATAAAAGTTACGCCAGGAATTCCAGGGGTACAGGGGCACAATAGTACCCCGATGTTTAGTTCACTTTAAACTTGCTTTTTGATATGTGTTAAAACTAATTATTTATTTGAGGTTTAATAGTTCTTCCTCTTTCAAGTTCTGTTATCTGAAAGTCCTTCACTCTGTGTTCCTTAAGGTTTTCAATCCTATTTATTAATGTTGTCTTTAAAGGACAGTACGTAGAAGTGAATTCTTACTCTGATAACTTTATTCTCAAATGATAGGAGTTAAGTTTCTTTAGAGGAGTATTGAGCTGGTGAAGGAGAGAGTAGGTCTTTTCTTACAAATCACACTTTTATAGTATTCAATTCTTCAGTGAAATCCTATCACTGCTAAATTTTACATACAAGTATGTCAGTTAGGCATTTGAACGAAACGTTTTTGTAACACTGAATTCGATGTGTAACACTAGCGCAACTTCTCCAGATTGATATATATATATATATCGATAATAGAAGAAAACAGTTTTATTATTTTGGTAAATATATTTATATTTAGATGTTATATTGACGTATTTGACCAGTGACGAAGATATATACATATGTACAACGGATCAGAGAAATAAAGAGATTAGCACATGGTTAACAGGCATTGATTAAAAGCGAAAGACATTTCAACAAGATATTGCTAATTTTATACATTCCATATTCTATTCCTACTACTACTAATGGGAAAAAACCCTTGGTTTAACTTTACTTGTTCTAATGCTAGCAGCAACAGAGATGAGTTTTTCAGAAATTTACGTTGCCAGCCATCTCCTGGCTCATGTTTGTGTCCAGAATCTTGCAAAATCTGTTCCTCGAGTCGCCAAAATTTCCTTCATGCAATAAAATTGTGAAAATCTATACAATTCTAAGTCTTCTCGCTATTTCTGGCATCCAGTTAAGAACCTCTACATCAACTTTATATGTTCTTCCTCTCTTCACCTTTTCCAATCTGGCTCAGGAGCCATCTCTTCTCTTCACAAAGCTGAACTATTCGCTCGAACTTTCGCTTCCAACTAAACCCTGGACGATTCCAGTGCTATTCCCCCGACATAATTACGTCTGAAACAATCACAATCGCTTCATTGTGCTTTACTGTGTTCAAGAACAAACTCATGCCTAAAGACACCTTAGCCGTGGAAAACTCTTTCGTCTTTGTCTTTCATCTGATACTATTCCTTCCTGCTCGAAGTTCGCTTTCATTCAGCATGTCCTAAAGAAGGGTGATCACTCTCAACCTTCCAACTATCTTCTATTTGCTTTGTTTTCTTGCCTTTGTAATGTTTTTGAATCCATCCTTAATAGGAAAAATCTTAATCACCCCTCTTCTGTCTTCTTTCAAATCGTCAGTATGGGTTCTACATGGGAAACTCTACTGACGATCTTTTTGCATATCTCTCTAACTCTTGGTCATCCCCTTTTTGGGATTTTGATAGAGTCTGACACAAATCTTTAATTTCGAAACTGCTATCCTTTGGTTTCAATCCTTCTATCTGTGCCTTCCTATCTATTTTCCTTTCAGGACGATCTACCGATGCGGATATAGCTGGCCACTGTTTTTCTCCTAAAGCTATTAACAGTGATGTTCCTCAGATTCTGTACTGTCACCCATTCTTTAACTTTTATTGACCAATGATCTATTAAGTCGCACTCTCTGACCAATCCACAAACTTTACCAAATTACACACTTTTCAATGGAATAAATGAAACATTTAAATAACCTAGTCCTTTATTATATGAAATATATAATTAGGTTATATAATACACGACCTTAAATGATTAAAAGAGCCTGGCAAAGACGTCACAACGACATTGCATAAAAGCAGGCGAAACTTTCACTTTAATTCATTACAAGATTGGAAGTAGAGGGTGGAGTCAATTATCTCTGTGCCTTGACCAATTGCTAAGTGTTGAACATGATATCTGCCGTTCCAAACGTGTTTGAAGCACACAAGTTGATAAATATATCGCTCGGTAAAATTGCGTCCAGCCGTTCCAGAAGAACTGGTGCATCTTTGCATAAATCCTTATTAGTTGCCTCTGTGTTACATAAAACCCGTTTTGTTTACCTAGAAGAAGCACATAATTACCACCACACCATATTTTTCCCACCACAAGGGCAACCTGAGGAGTTTGCCCCCGACCCACCTCGTGCACCCACACCATTACCTGAAGTGACCGTTACGCCACTGGTGACGTCAGTGATGCCTCTCGATTGTGGTGATAATAATACCTACCAAAATGATTATTGAGCCATTGACTGCATTAGTGAAGAATGTAAATCTAGATTAGAAGACAGTGACAGTGAAGTAGACTCGTACAGTGAATATGATTGCAACGATTCCTCGCATCATACCAGAAAAAGGCAGAGTTTCTGATCAGGAAACAGAGGCAGCAGTTTCCTCAATTTTACCAAAACGATTAAAATCTGATTTAGAACAGGAACAATGCTCAGGCTGTTATTTTAGCGAACCCAAAATTTTGTGTTCATGTGGGTTCGATCTCACCTCTTGTCGTTGTTCTGAGCAGTCAGCGGACGACGAGATTTGGGCATGGAAGTTGACAACATAACTTCTCTTGTGTCTATCTCCAGTTTCAATCAGCAACAGCAACAACAATCAGATTTGTGTTCGACGCAGGCCCACCACCAAGCAGATTCTCTTGGCCTCCTGTGGTGGCACTGACGGCGTAGCGAATTTGCATATATTGTGAATATATCCTCGCTTCAAATGCGTCCTGCATGAATCGAGTTCGGCTCTTCTTCTACAGCGACTGCGTCAAGTACCTGATGCTCCATTAGCCGACCCCATCTCCCATCCCCGACCCTCGTCTCTCTTAACTGTTGCTGCTGCTGCTGCCTCCGTCTAGTCAACACTTTCTGCCCTTCGGTAGCTGCTCGACTTCAGTAACGCATCAGCACTCCAGACGGCGGTGTGTGGAGGACAACGTTTATTTCTTCGACAAACTTGGACGAATCGTGATCAACTTGGACTCCTTGAATTTCTATAAACACACTCCAGATGGCCTTTGTCTCGTGACTTCTTAGTAAAAACGTTTTTTATTTATGTAGTTTGTACGTACTCATTCATGCATAGTGTAATTCATTACATGATAAAAGAATTTGTATTTAAGGTCGTGTATTATATAACCTAATTATATATTTCATATAATAAAGGACTGGGTTATTTAAATGTCTCATTTATTCCATTGAAAAGTGTGTAATTTGGTAAAGTTTGTGGATTGGTCAGAGAGTGCGACTTAATAGATCATTGGTCAATAAAAGTTAAAGAGTGGGTGACAGTACAGAATCTGAGGAACATCACTGTTAATAGCTTTAGGAGAAAAACAGTGGCCAGCTACATCCGCATCGGTAGATCGTCCCGAAAGGAAAATAGATAGGAAGGCACAGATAGAAGGATTGAAACCAAAGGATAGCAGTTTCGAAATTAAAGATTTGTGTCAGACTCTATCAAAATCCCAAAAAGGGGATGACCAAGAGTTAGAGAGATATGCAAAAAGATCGTCAGTAGAGTTTCCCATGTAGAACCCATACTGACGATCTGAAAGAAGACTGTAAGAAGAGGGGTGATTAAGATTTTTCCTATTAAGGATGGATTCAAAAACATTACAAAGGCAAGAAAACAAAGCAAATGGAAGATAGTTGGAGGGTTGAGAGTGATCACTCTTCTTTAGGACATGCTGAATGAAAGCGAACTTCGAGCAGGAAGGAATAGTATCAGATGAAAGACAAAGACGAAAGAGTTTTCCACGGCTAAGGTGTCTTTAGGCATGAGTTTGTTCTTGAACACAGTAAAGCACAATGAAGCGATTGTGATTGTTTCAGACGTAATTATGTCGGGGGAATAGCACTGGAATCGTCCAGGGTTGAGTTGGAAGCGAAAGTTCGAGCGAATAGTTCAGCTTTGTGAAGAGAAGAGATGGCTCCTGAGCCAGATTGGAAAAGGTGAGGAGAGGAAGCACATGTAAAGTTGATGTACAGGTTCTTAACTGGATGCCAGAAATAGCGAGAAGACTTAGAATTGTATAGATTTTCACTTTGGAAGCGAAAGTTCGAGCGAATAGTTCAGCTTTGTGAAGAGAAGAGATGGCTCCTGAGCCAGATTGGAAAAGGTGGAGAGAGGAAGAACATGTAAAGTTGATGTAGAGGTTCTTAACTAGATGCCAGAAATAGCGAGAAGACTTAGAATTGTATAGATTTTCACAATTTTATTGCATGAAGGAAATTTTGGCGACTCGAGGAACAGATTTTGCAAGATTCCGGACACAAATATGAGCCAGGAGATGGCTGGCAACGTAAATTTCTGAAAAACTCATCTCTGTTGGTGCTAGCATTAGAACAAGTAAAGTTAAACCAAGGTTTTTTTCCTATTAGTAGTAGTAGTAGTAGGAATAGAATATGGAATGTATAAAATTAGCAATATCTTGTTAAAATGTCTTTCGCTTTTAATCAATGCTTGTTAACCATGTGCTAATCTCTTTATTTCTCTGATCTGTTGTACATATGTATATATTTTCGTCACTGGTCAAATACGTCAATATAACATCTAAATATAAATATATTTACCAAAATACTAAAACTGTTTTCTTCTATTATCGATATATATATATATATATATATATATATATTATATATATATATATATATATATATATATATATATACTGTATATATATATATATATTATCAATAGGGAGAAGTTGCGCTAATGTTATACATCGAATTCAGTGTTACAAAAACGTTTCGTTCAAATGCCTAACTGACATACAACTTGTATGTAAAATTTAGCAGTGATAGGATTTCACTCAAGAATTGAATACTATAAAAGTGTGATTTGTAAGAAAAGACCTACTCTCTCTCCTTCACCAGCTCAATACTCCTCTAAAGAAACTTAACTCCTATCATTTGAGAATAAAGTTATCACAGTAAGAATTCACTTCTACGTCCTATCCTTTAAAGACAACATTAATAAATAGGATTGAAAACCTAAAGGACCACAGAGTGAAGGGCTTTCAGATAACAGAGCTCGAAAGAGGAAGAACTATTAAACTCCAAATAAATAATTGGTTTTAACACATCAAAAAGCAAGTTTAAAGTGAACTAAACATCGGGGTACTATTGTGCCCCTGTACCCCTGGAATTCCTGGCGTAACTTTTATAATGGGATGTCTCGCGCTTATTCTTTCTCCTAGAAATGAACAGGTGGTAAGATATTAATAAATTCATTCATTTGAGTTATCTGTCCTAAGCACCGCCCCCTATATGATCGGTCACGTGCCTCCTGCTACTACCTGGGCATATCTCTACCCCTGCGTGCTCAGTTGAGCGGTGCAAACCGTGGATCTCAGATGTGTATTCTCTCATTCTCTCCTATTGTTTTCGCTGGAAACTCGGGGGCTGCGCGGTCAACTCATCGAGGTTTTCAAGTTCTTACACGGGTTCAACGATGTCGATTTTAGAAGCATGTTCAGTTTAAATGATAACTCCCAACAATGTTATAATTTCTACAATGCATACCATCACTATGTTAATATAATTTATTTGTATAAATTTATTTATGACAAGTCATTTATATATAAGAACAGAAAATAGTTTAGAAGGGTCACATAAATAACGTATTGCGTAAGATAGTTACGTTTAGTTAAAAAATTATTAGCATATCTCAGCTACAAATCTGTCTCTTATGCATAAAATGTACTCGCATAACTGCTGCATATATATATATATATATATATATATTATATATATATATATATACGTACATATATACATACATACGTACGAACATAAAAATAAATTGTACAACTAGTCCAAAAGATTAATTCAAAAGTTATTTCACTAACCGTGGTTGGGTTACAAACTTCAATCCAGTTGTGTCGCAATCAAAGTAACCATTACGCTTGGTCGTCAAATAATTCATATTTGGTTGTTGTAACCGGATGTATACAACATTGTGTCGTCAGTGCATTCTGTCGATTGATTGCTATGGTCTGTTTAACTCCCTTCGCAATATCTAAGTCATTTGATGAAGGGGACCTACAGTTTTACGTGGCACCCTTACCACGGGTCACTACATCATCTGGGCGCAGATAACGGCCTCCCATCACGAGATAGTCGAAGGAGAGATGAAAGAATGCGTTGTAGAAAAAATTGTATGAAATTGAGGGGTGATATATGCTTACTTTAGGTTATTTTAAATGAGTCTAGAGTTTCATTGGTGCGTTTTATTTTCCACTAACTGTGTACACGAGATAAGTGTACGCATGGTGTGAATGAACTCTGAAGCTGTTCTTTTTTCATTACACCTTTGCATAAAGCTTCTTTCACAACAATTTTAGAAAGAGCTTCTGTAATAGTTGTCGGACACAATGTGGAAAGTGTACATGAAAGATAGGGAGTTACAAGGACAAGAAGTACCTCAATACGTAATGCATCGCATATAATTTCTGCCCACCCGTGCTGCAGCTTAGTTCGGTTTCCACGTTAAACTGTAGGTCTAAGGCCTAGTGAAAAGCTTGACCATTGTTTGAATGAACAATTCGGTGAAAAGGAAAACTGAGTTAGCTATTATTATTACTACTGTAATTTGTACCACCTTATATATATATATATATATATATATATATATATATATATATATATATTGTGTGTGTGTGTGTGTGGTTCTCTCTCTCTCTCTGACAAATATATATATATATATATATATATATATATATATATATATATATATAAAAGGTGTGTAATGTTATTTTTCTGATGCAGTTTGTTTTTCAATCGCAAGAAAGGATTGTCATAATTAAATAGACAGAGTTAATATCGGGTTTCGTTTTAATAATTAACTCTCTTTCTGAACCATTTTAAGGAGGAAGTTAATTTGCTTTTGAAAACGGTAACTCTTGTGAATTATAAAGTGTATGTATTTATTTTCAATATATTTAACGTATTGACGATTATACGTTTCGTATATCTTATATTATTTTTCATTTTTAGTTTTTTTTTATCATTCCAATGTATATTTCTTCGTCTGAATAAACAGAATGCTGTAATGGTGTTTTATTTAGCTCGGAGAAGAAAGGAATGTCAAAAGTAAATAGACAGTGTACATTCTATGGTTTTAGTGAAATCGAATGGTAAATTGAATATTAATCTTAGAGAATATGTGAATGGTACGATTTCTTTTGCTAAGCCAGTTGTCTTTTATTGTTAATAGTGGGTTTCGTTTAATTGCTTAATTCTCTTAAAGGAGAAAGTCCGTTTGCTCAAGGTTTGTCAAAAGTAAATAGCCGGTATACATTCTAAGGTTTTAGTGAAAACGAATGGTAAATTGAATATTAATCTAAGAGATACGCTAATGGAACGATTTACTTTTGCTTAGTGAATTTTTTTTTTCTGAATAACATTAACGAAAAGTTGCTCTTGCTTTTAAAAACGGCTACTCGTTGATCGTGTGAATTAAAATAAATGGTGGTAGCTGACAACTATCCTCATATAAATAAAAAAATAAAATAAATGGTGGCATCTGCCAACTCTCCATAATATAAATAAAAATTAAAATAAATGGCGATATCTAGCAACTCACACTAATAATGTATACCTGAACAATTAAAACACTATTTGGCAACTCAAGTAAATAAAGTAAATGGTGGTGTCTAGCAACTCACCCTATTAATGTGTACCTGAACAATTAAAATAAGAAGTGATATCTGGCAACTCAACCTACATCTATTTAAGAGCTGCTTGGCTTCAGAAGGTTCATAATGATGCGAACTTCGACGGAATAAAGATCTCTCTCCTTCCTTCTTAGGTTAAAGCTTAGGTTAGGTTTCCCTTTGGGGGAGTGAGGACATCCCACCTTCTCCCCCAAAGACCTCCTCCGTCTCTCCTTTCTCCTCCTCTCTTAGGTTAAGGATACCCCTTTCGGGGGCCCTTCTCCCGCCGAAGCTCAGTCCCCGATCCCCCCTTCATTGAAAACCCCTCCCCCTTCATTGCATACCCCTCCCCTTTGCAACATACCCCCAACCCCATTTGCAACATACCCCAACCCCATTTGCAACATTGATCATTATCTCTGCAACATCTCTGCACTCTCCCATTTTTCGCCCATACTACTGCTCTCCTCAAAATAATTTGGGCAATGGACTAGCCAGATTTTTGTTGCTTTTGATGCTTTCTCTGAAGTTAGTTGAAAGATATTGTTGAGCATTCCAAATTTATCATTGATATCATTATAAACCTCGGCCCTAAAACAGCTGGGCCCTGGGGCATGGCCCCCATGCCCCCCCCCCCTTAATACGCCACTGCTAATGAGAGTGACTGCATATCTGTTTAAATTTTATTTCAAAGCTTGCAGACGGCAATTTTAGTCCTGATAAATATGCACAAATGTATTTGATAAAACAAATGCAAAAGGAATGTTTTCCAAATGAAATTGAATTCCTCAGATAGGAAAACAAGATTCCTGTCTCACCTCTTGTAAATAATCTTAATCTGTTCATAGATGATTTGGGAATTGTAAGATCCTGAGGTCGGATTTCTAAGAGCTTGTATTTTGACTTTGATATTTGCAATCCAGTTTTGCTTGGAAAAAATCATCTAACCAAATTGATAATTATTGATGCACATAACAGCGTTCAACACCTAGGATTGCAAACTACATTGACTCTTATTAGAAACAAAGGATTTTGGATTCCTAAGGCTAGACAATCTGTCAAAAATGCCATTGCTACTTGCATTGTGTGCAAAAATATTAATGCTTTTGCATTTAATCATCCTAAATACACAAACATGCCTAAACATCATATGAATATTGTGAAACCTTTTTTGCATGTAGGAATTGATTTTACGAGTCACATTTGGGTGAAAAACTTTGAAAAACAACTGTAATAAAATGTATATTCTCATTTTCACCTGTCTTAATGTTAGAGCTATTCACCTGGAATTAGTTCCTGACATGTCTGGAAAGAATTTTTTATTGGCCTTTCAAAGATTTCGCAATTTGTATCTTATACCTACTCATATTTACAGTGACAATGCTAAAACTTTTGTAAAAGGAGGTGAAATTATAAATCAGTCTCTAACTTCTGAAGAATTTGTTGAAAATCTTAGGGTTAATAACATTCAGCATGTAAAAATACCTCTTTATTCCGCGTGGGTTGGTGCTGCGTGGTACGATTGATCAAAGTTGTTAAAAGTTGCATGTATAAAGTCATTGGGCGTGCTAAACTAACTTATTTTGAGTTGTTGTTGTTGTTGTTTAGCCGATCAGCCCACCCTGATCGAGCAAGCCGGCGGCACGCAGGTAACCGATCGCCCTCTTCGGAGTGGACCAGAGGTTCAGCGCACTAGTGATGTTGTGTTGTGTTCGTTGTTGTGCTAGAGCGGTACAGTCTGTCATAATGTGTTCAATTGTTTGTGGTGTGTCCTGGCACAGGTGGCAGGTGTCGTCTGTGGAGTTGTCTAGTCTGTGTTTATATGTCCGTAAGTTGGGGTGATGTTCACATCGGAATCGTGCTAAGTCAACTCGATCCGATCTGCTCAGGCTGATCTCTGACCTGTTAATGGGTGGCGGCTTCGCACCTAGGACCGCATTCGGACCGTCGTGTCAGTGCTTTGTGGGTTAGGTGTGTGTGTATGTGTTTTCTGTACTGTGTGATGTCTGTGGGGCGTGGTATGGGATGGAGTATTTGGTTATAATATCTATCTGGTGTTACCTTAATGGTGCGAGGTGTCGGTGCATGATTGTACATGTAGTGGCAAGGGTGTTGTGCAGTGGTGGGATTCAAAAATTTTAAGAACCGGTTCGCCCTCCCCTCCCCTCCCCTTCCCCCTTCTCCTCTCCCTTCCGTGTCAGAAATGAAAACTAAAAAGTGTTTTTATTGAAATTCTTTATTTAATTTCCTTTTAAATATTTCCAAATCGCCACTTCATTATCATTGTAGTCTTTATTTCTTCCTTTTAGGAACCGGTTCGCACGAACCGGTGCGAACCGGCTGAATCCCACCACTGGTGTTGTGGTTAGTTGTCGCTGCTGCCATGAATTGTGTTCCCTTCATGTCTAAATGTTCCCTAACTTTCAGTATTTTTGTTTCTGTGTGCAGGTGTTCTATTGGTGTTGTTTGAGTGCATCCTGTAATGATACGAAGTGCGTTGTTTTGTATTGTCTGTAAGGTGTTTATGTGTGTGTTTGAGATAATGGGTGCCCAGCATGGGCTAGCATAGCCCATAACTGAGCGAATATATTGTTTGTATATGAGTGATGTTGTTTCCTGCTGGTGTCCAAAATTTGTACCTGTTAGTACCCTACGCGTGTTAAGTCTTGACGTACATTTGTTTTTAATTTCCTGAATGTGGTTTGCAAAAGATAATGATGTGTTGTATGTGACCCCAAGTATTTTGGTCCTGTGAGTGCGTGGAATGTTGGTGTTGTTTAGTGTAAGCTGTGGAGTTATCTGGTGTTCTTTTGTATTGCTTGTAAGCCGGGGCGTACCTAATGTATTTGGCACCCGGGGCGGATCCTTCCTTTGGCACCCCCCATAAATAATTTTAAAATTTAAACACACAGAAAAATATATTATGTTTGCAAGTAGATTTTTAAACAGTACAGTACTGTCATAAGCAAATTGGAAATAAGAAAAATGCAGGACATTAAAAATTCAGTGAACAGGTAATACTGCATTTTATTTTATACGAAAAACACAGGAAATCCAGTCTCAATGCTCAGCCTATTCTTCAAAGGTAAATAGAGAGGATTCACAGTCTCTGCTTTCGAGCCTTAATTTCTGCAAATTGATCAATAACCTTGTTGGTTTACGTCGTCGTCGTCGTTGGCCTAGGCAAGCTACGGCTTGGGACCGTAGCGCATCTATCCGGTATAGGTTAACCTGGATGATGTAGCCATAAGCACTGCCGCTAGTTAAGTGCCAACCAGTGATTATCTCACTAGCCGTATTGAGTCCGTTAGGCGAAACTACGACAGTACCAAAGGTGGAAAATATAACCTTTGGTTTTCTATTATTTATTTGTAAAATGGACATGGCATTAGATTAAAATAAATATTTGAATATAAATAATTAACTGACAATTGTGATATATAATTAATTATGTTTACATACAATAAAATAATATAGTATACATAAAATTAGTATTAATGTGGTTCACAATTGAATTATAATGGGGTAACTAATTTAAAATGAATTTATACTATTCCGAAATTCAAGACGGTAAAATTAACATTTATCTTGAAACTAAAATAAGAGTATTCACTACACACTCCCCCACCAGAGAGGAAGTTCAAAGAGTTCCGAACGACACAGATTTCCGCTGAACCTTTTTGGTAGCTACTTGTACCTCACTTAAGGTTGATTCCAAAAACGCAGGCTTAAGACGATCGATAGAAACCTTGTCGACCTTGGAACCGCGCTGGATGAGAAATGATTTGCGCGTACGTCGGAGAACTTCATAGGGTCCGTCATATGGACATTGGAGAGGCCGTTTTGGGACAGGTACACGAACGAAAACGTGGGTGCAAGACTGGAGGGCTGGGGAAATAAAGATGTTCTGTTGGCTAGTCAATCGAGGGGGAACAGGCTGAAGGGACTGCATGTGAGAGGAAAGTGTTTGAGCGAATTCCGTAGGATCGCATGACTTATCCCCTGCAGTGAAGTAGCCACCTGGTAGCCGCAGTGTTGTTCCATAGACTAGTTCAGCCGCTGTAGTCTTCAGATCACTCTTAAATGCAGAGCGAATACCAAGCAACACGAGTGGAAGCTTATCCATCCAATGGGAGTCTTCGTGACACATAAGGGATGACTTCAGCTGGCGATGGAAGCGTTCGACGAGGCCGTTAGCTTGCGGATGATACGCACAGGTATGCGCATGTACTGTACCCAACAAGCTGGTAAACTTCTTCCAAAGCGAAGACTCAAATTGGCGACCTTGGTCAGTGATGACTTTTGTCGGCAATCCAAATCTTGATACCCATCCATGAAGAAAGGCTCTTGCAACAGTGTCCGCTTGGATATCAGGAAGTGGGATGGCTTCAGGCCATCTGGAAAAGCGGTCGAGACAGGTGAGCAGATAACGTTGGCCTTGAATCACTGGAAGAGGGCCAACAATGTCTACATGAATTACATCAAATCGCTGGGATGGGGGCGGGAATGCGTCAAAGGGGGACCTGGTGTGCCTTTGGACTTTGGCACGCTGGCAGGCAAGGCACGTTTTGGTCCAATGTTTGACATCCTTCCGCATCGAGGGCCAAACAAAGCGAGAGGTAACCAGGTGTTGCGAAGCACGGATACCAGGATGGGAGGGCTTATGAAGATCCGCGAAGACTGCTTGTCTGTGACATGGAGGGACATAAGGGCGAATAGCAGCTGTTGATACGTCGCAATAGAGGGGCACAGACAATCCTGGCATACTCATTTTCTTGAGGGAAAGTGAGTGAGTGGAGTCTTCTCTGAGCAGGTCTTGTAGTTCCGTATCCTTATCTTGATCCTGTGCAATAGCATTCCACAGTGTAGAGCTGAGGGTAACAGAAGTAATCTCTATTCTTGAAAGTGCATCCGCTGGAGTGTTCAAGACACCTTTGATGTGGCGGATATCTGTGGTAAATTGCGAGATATAATCGAGTTGCCTGATGACTCTGGGAGAGTGGTTACAGCTGTTTTTATTGAAGACAGTGACCAAAGGTTTGTGGTCGGTAAAAACACAAAACTCTCGGCCTTCAAGGAAATGTTGAAAATGCTTCACGTTTAAGTAAATAGCAAGAAGTTCACGTCCGAAAGCACTATAACGCGTTTGGGCTGGCTGCAGCTTTTTCGAGTAAAACGCGATGGGTGCTTGTTGACCGTTAATGGTTTGTTCCAACACTCCACCGATCGCAACATCTGATGCATCGACCGTCAGAGTTAGGGGGGCATCACTGATAGGAAATGACAAAGACAATGCACTATTGATAGCATTTTTGGCATTGTCGAACGCCTGTAAACTATCGCTACACCATACCAATTTCGTTACCTTGCGTTTGTGTGTGATCATAGCGTGTAGAGGAGCAAGAACACTGGCACAGTTTTTAATGAACTTGTGGTAATAATTTACCAAACCTAGAAACCGACGTAACTCACGCTGATTATTTGGCATAGGGTAATTTTTTATCACTACACACTTGTCCTGAAGGGGGGTAATTCCGTGCTGCGAAATCGTGTGACCAAGAAATTCCAAGGTTGGCTGTGCAAACACACACTTAGATGCATTAATAGTAACACCGTATTGTTCTAAGCGTTGAAAAAGGAGTGAAAGATGTTCCTTATGTTCCTCTTCCGTTGAGCTGGCCACAAGCAAATCATCGATGTAGGCATAAACAAAGTCTAAGCCTCTGGTGACCTCATCTATAAACCTCTGAAAGGTTTGCGCAGCATTCCGTAGCCCGAACGGCATCTTCACAAATTCGAATAACCCAAATGGTGTACAAACTGCAGTCTTGGGAATATCCGAAGGCTCTACGGGAATGTGGTGGAAAGCCTTAACGAGATCTATTTTACTGAAGATAGATTTGCCGTGGAGAAGAGAAGTAAAGTCTTGGACATTTGGTACCGGATATCGGTCCGGGATGGTTGTCGAATTCAAAAACCGGTAATCCCCACATGGTCTCCAGTCTCCTGACTTCTTCTGGACCAGGTGTAGGGAGAGGACCAACTGCTTTTGGAAGGTCTTATTATCCCAAGATCCAGCATAAGCTGGAATTCCGATTTGGCAGCTTTCAGTTTGTCCGGGGCAAGACGTCTGGGTTTTGCAAACACAGGGGGACCTTTTGTTGTAATGTGATGGGTAATGGTGTGCTTAATGGTATCACCCATCTGCATCGGTTGAAGAATTCCTGGATATCGCTGGAAAAGGCACTGGTACATGGAATTAGGGGGAACGAGGGAAAGTGCAGAGTTCGAGGCGTCTGGAAGGGCAACCTGTTTGGCAAGAACAGAAAGCAGTGTGGCCTGGTCGCATAAGCGTCGCTTGTCAAGATCCACCAGGAGTTTGAAATGCTGGAGGAAGTCAGCGCCGATTATGGGATGCCGCACTTGAGCACAGATGAAAATCCACTTGAAGGATCGGTGAAGGCCCAAGTTTAGTTCACGCGACTGAGTACCGTACGTGGGTATGCGTGAACCGTTAGCAGCGTATAGAGGCGGAGATTCCGAGTGCGTATGACCAGATTTTTGAGGGAATACACTGACTGACGCTCCGGTATCGACCAAGAAATTGATACCAGAGTTCCTGTCCTTTATGAATAACAGGTTGGCAGTGCGAGTACTAGACGCCATTAGGACTCGCTGCTGGGGTTTTCCGACGAAAAATTGCAAGGGGAGATGCACTTCCTAGCCTTTTTTCCAAATTTCGAGTGGTAGAAGCAGATCTTCCCGGAACTCGAACGATGCCTCTTCGTAAATCTTGACCGAGAATGGCTTCTTTGCCGTTGATTTTGTAGCAGAGAACAAACGTGGTTGAGTTGTTGACTTAACTCTTCCACTTTCAACTCCAGTTCCGATTGTGTGTTCACGTTGTTGACCGGAGCTGTGTCAATCTCCACTACTTTGTCGGCAGTTTCTGCTAGTTTATCAACTGGAGTAGCAGGATCCATAGTGGCCAAGACACGCTGAGCTGATGGAGGAAGTTTCTGCAAGAACAACTGTCTAAAGATGTCCTTATCGAAGGTTTGTGCGCGTTCGCCTAGAGCGCACTGCATAGCCCTCAGCATTTGAGTGGGCTTACGGTCTCCAAGTTCTTCTTTTGAGATTAACTGATGTAGTTTCTCACGCTCGGAGACAGTGGTGCGGCGCAGGATGGCAGACTTCAGATCGTTGTATGGGTCCTCACTCGTGGAAGTACACACGATGACGTCACGGACTTCAGAGATGATGCTCGCTGGTAGAGAGGACAAAACATGATCGTATTTCGTCCTGCTAGCGGTGATCCTTCCCAAGTTGAATTGTGATTCCACTTGGTGGAACCAAATAAATGGATCACCCGGCCAGAAGACGGGGCTTTACGCTCAAGTGGGAGATGGCACCAGCGTCGTCAGGCATCTTCTCCTATGCTTGCTAACGTACAAGCAAGACGACAAGTTCCCAACGAAGGAGTGGAGGTTGAGACGAGCGCAGGCACAGAGCGCACGGGCAGGGGTGAGGGGCAGAGGGCACGAGCGACATTACAGTCTGGTCCTAGTCGCTCGGGTGAAGGGGGTGATGGGCACGAACGACGTTACAGTCTAGTCCTAGTCGCTCGGGTGAAGGGGGTGATGGGCACGAACGACATTACAGTCTAGTCCTAGTCGTTCGGGTGAAGGGGGTGACGGGCACGAACGACATTACAGTCTAGTCCTAGTCGTTCGGGTGGAAGGGGTAATCCAGCTCCGGGGTCACCAATTGTTGGTTTACGTCGTCGTCGTCGTTGGCCTAGGCAAGCTACGGCTTGGGACCGTAGCGCATCTATCCGGTATAGGTTAACCTGGATGATGTAGCCATAAGCACTGCCGCTAGTTAAGTGCCAACCAGTGATTATCTCACTAGCCGTATTGAGTCCGTTAGGCGAAACTACGACAGTACCAAAGGTGGAAAATATAACCTTTGGTTTTCTATTATTTATTTGTAAAATGGACATGGCATTAGATTAAAATAAATATTTGAATATAAATAATTAACTGACAATTGTGATATATAATTAATTATGTTTACATACAATAAAATAATATAGTATACATAAAATTAGTATTAATGTGGTTCACAATTGAATTATAATGGGGTAACTAATTTAAAATGAATTTATACTATTCCGAAATTCAAGACGGTAAAATTAACATTTATCTTGAAACTAAAATAAGAGTATTCACTACAACCTCATCAAAATTCACCTTCTTTGCATATTCATGTTCAACTGAGAGTAAAGCCAGATTTGTCAATCTTGTCTGACTCATGGTCGGGCGAAAGAAATTTTTTTTCAATTTCAATTTGGAAAACTTCTTTCACATGAAGCAATAGACACACAGACAGTCAAAAAGAATCTCAAACACAGTGACAAGCTTGGCAAAGATTCACAAAAATCCCATTTCACAATAAACTCCATAAACTGCAATGCTGTCCATTTCTTTGTCTCTTTAACGCTGATTTTGGCAGCTTCCAAATGCCTCCGAAGTTGTCCAATTTCCACACTGATATCTTCATCAGAGAATTCATCGAAAATCTGAGTCAAATTTGGAATATACTTCCGAAGTTCTTCTTTTGTTGCAACAACCAAAGTGTTTGGCTGAATAACAGCGAAGATTGACAGAATTTAATCCATTGCCTTAGAACGAATCTCCAATTCTTGATGAAAGCGATCAAGACATTCAAACATAGCCCTTTTTACTGTACATACTTCCTCTGGCAATGTGAGACCAGCATCCTTTGCCATCTCTCCTGGCATCCTTTTTCGGAGCTTTATTTAATAAGCAGTAAGTATTAACAACATACTAAATATACAATGATACTACACTGGACATTGTAAAATTGTTGAACTTGACTAAGCCAATAAGCATTAGTACTAATTCAATATAGAATAGTACTGTAGTTGTTGATGTAAATCTGAAACGGTGTTTACTATATTAAGCATGTAAGCATCAACACATCTCCATGCAGTCACATCATCACCCTCTCTGTCTTAACATCATCATGTAGTTGCATTAAAAAAAATAATGCAGTCATATCACCACCACCATCGTAAGATCACCACATAGTCATTATAAAAAACTCACTCAGTCATACACATCATCATTACTTCAGTAGTCATGGTTGTAGGAAAAAAGTCAAGTCTAAAGTTTAGTGCAAAGTGTGACTTTCCTGTGTCTTTTTACTGATAACCAGTAGTCACAGGAACCACCATTCATAAACATGAGTTTCTATAACATCACGACGATGCATTTATTATAACATCACGACGATGCATTTACCGGGTATTATAACATCACGACGATGCATTTATAAACACTTAAACATCACTATGATACCACATTGTCAAAAATTACTAGACACTGGTATAAGTACCATGATATTGTTATAAACACCAGCACTTTATGCTTTATCATAATTATTTAATGAAACATACCTCATGCATGTGGAGTCACAGTGTCAAGTGAACAAGACTTGGAATGTCAGTTGCAGCCAGCTGGCTATGCTCAACAAACTGATGACTAAAACGTCAACAAACATTCGCCTTTCGATGTAATTTTTATAAAATATTTAATTTTTCGTTTGTAAATTTTGTATTGTCAATAAAACTAAAAATTTATTTTATAGTGGAAATTAACATTAAGCTGTTGTAATAGTTTAAACATTTTAAAATTTTTTTCTTTGGCGAATTTTTCATTTGGTTTGAAAACTTGTACTGGTATTTCAACTCTCCCGATGGCACCCCCCTCCTGGCTGTCACCCGGGGCGGACCGCCCCCCTCGCACCCCCTTTAGTACGCTACTGCTTGTAAACAAGGTGATGGTTGATTTTGTGGGCGCTACTTTGAGTCTATTGTGTGTGAGCCAATCTTGTATACTGTTTATGTATGTTTGTAGGTTATTTTTAGCGGTGTCGATGTTGTTGTGGGTGGATGTTAGAGTGATGTCATCTGCATATGATGATAAGGTAAGCTTGTTATCTATGGGTGTTGGAATATCATGCATGTATAAGTTGAACAGTGTTGGTGAGAGAACAGAGCCTTGAGGGACTCCGTTCGGAAAAAGCTTGTTTTTGGATGACTTGCCATTAAATGTGACATGTGAGTATCTCCCTGAAAGATAGTTGCTCAGCCATCTTTTAGTGTTATTGTGCATGTTTGTGTTGAGTATTTTGTTTATGAGAGGGAAGCGTGGGATAGCATCAAATGCTTTACTAATGTCTATTGTTGCTAATAGTGTACATATTCATACCAACACTGTATTATTCGTGACATATGGAATAATACAGTGTTGGTATGAATATGTGCTGATATGTGCTCACAAATATCAGCACATATTCATACCAACACTGTATTATTCCATATGTCAGGAATAATACAGTGTTGGTATGAATATGTGCTGATATTTGTGAGAGCTAGTATTCCCTGTGGGTCCAAGTGTTTAAGGTGTATGTTAGATATGTTGTCTGGTCCAGTAGCCTTCGAATTCTTAATGTTTTTGATGATCTTGGTGGTCTGGTCTGTATTGAAGGGTGTAATGGTCGTGTCGAGTCTGTAGGTTTTCTTGTGCCTGGCTGTTTGTCTGTCTGCGTGTTTCTGGTTGTTGTCTCTGTTTAAGTGACTTATCTTTGCGTAATGATTAACTAGAATGTTAGCTTGTTGTGTATATGTTGGGATATTATTTTGGCTGAGACAGATAGCCGCGTGTGAGGTGTGAATGCCGCTGTTAGAATGGGTAATGCTGTTTATAGTCTTGTATAGCCTGGATGTATCTGTGGAGTGGTTTAGTGTTGTTATGAATTCCCAAAATGTTTGTTTGTTTTTCTTTGAGTTTGTTGTTTATTTCTGTGTTGAGCTGTTGTATCTGCTGTTTTACGGTTTCTGTGTGTGGTGTTTGTGTTATGTTTGAGGTTGTTACGTTGCCTTATGAGGCAGACTATTTCTCTTTGGGTTGTATTTCCTAATGTTGCCCTTGGGTATGTATTTGTTTGCATTATTGATGATCTGATTAAATGTCTTGAGTGTTGTATTAATGTTTATGATGGGTGTGCTGTTTAATGTGGTGAATTGTTCCTCAGTCTGTATTTTGAACTGTTCCCAGTCAGCTTTTTTGTAATTTTTGTAAGTGTGCCTAAGGCTGTTGGGGCAGAGTGTAGAACGTGTTGTAATGATGATAGGCAGGTGGTCTGATGACAGTTGTTTTTCTGTTCTCCAGTGTGTCTGTGTTGCTAGTGAGGGGGAACAGAACGTTATGTCTGGGGAGGAGTTTGGGTATCCTGCTTGATGTGGTATGTGTGTATGTTCTTCTGTATTGTTAAGAATGAAGAGGCTGTTTAGTTGTGTGGCTATGTTGGCGCCTCTGGTGTTGCTTTGGCTGTGCAGGTACCAATTAGTGTCTTTAGCGTTGAAGTCTCCTCCTAAGATGACATTAGTGAGAAAGGCCAGATTGTGTAACTGTGGATTGTAATTGGCTGGCACCTGAGGTGAACTATCTGGTGGGATGTAAATGTTGATTAGTGTGGTGTTGTGTTTTGCGCGCGTTTTAATGTTAACTGCCTGTATTTCTATCGTGTTATCTGCTTGGATTGTGTTTGTAATGTTTTGGGTGACATCAGTGTAGCTAATGCTTTTATGTATGTAAGTGATGAGTCCACCCCCGTGACCCCCAGTACGATCTTGACGGATCGCCGTGAAGTCAAGGATGATGGGTGTTTTGTGTGTGCGTTTTAGTTTTGTTTCTTGTATAAGTGTTATGTGCATGTTTTGTTTGTGTACGAATTCCCTAAGCTGCATGATTTTGTTTGTGAGGCCATCTACGTTGTACTGTAATATGTTAATATTATACTTCTGTATGTGTCTCATGATGCTATTGTGTCTATGACTTTGTGTATGGTGACATGTGTAAGTTGTAGTGGGGCCTGGATTAGTCTTAATGTCGCCGGAGAGTAAGAGTAGTCCGGGGAGCACGCAATTGCTCCCCGTAAACGAAAAAATAGCACGCTGAGAATAGGTCCGGCCCTGGGAGCCGATCGGCACTCTGACCGTGCCACGCAACAGGCCGTCGACTGCCAGTCTGGCCAACCGCAGACAGCCCGCTGCACGGAGATTTGAGGAAGTTTGGCCACCAGCGCGTTGATGTTTCGGTTTGACGTCACCTCTTCTTCGCGTTGACGTGTCCCGCGCTAGAGGATACAGCCACTGTCCGAAGCTTCCTCGTCAGCTGCTAACACTTTTTTCACGTTGTTCTAGCTAACTGTTCAGAGGTTTTTTATAAACAAATCTCAGTTGTTTACCATGTTGTCTAACATACAAAATGCTGTCAACTCACGTCCTTTAACTTATAGGTCTGACTCTGAACTAAATATCATATCACCAAATTCCTTTCTGAAACTCCATGGTAACGCTTCCTTAATTTGAAGAGACACTACAGACAATGTTTGGATTAATGAAAGTAGCCAGGAAAGACTATCAAAGACTTGAAATTCAGGAGGAAGCATTTGAGGAATTTAGAAGGTTGCGGTACGAGTCTTATTTATTAAGCATTAGAGGACACAGTAGAAATCTTTACCAAAGTCATTGGTCTAATAGAGTTGGGGTCGGTGATATTGTCTTAATTAAATTGCCTAATAAACCTAGGCCATTTTGGATGTTGGGACGAGTGTTAGAGATAGTGATGGGATATGACAATAAAATAAGAAGTGTTAAACTGAAGCAAGGAAATGGACAAATTGTACACCATTCGTTATGTCATCTCTATCCTTTGAAATTGATAAACCCATGCTGGCAAAAGCCAATCCCTGCAGGGCAATAAGGAAACTGAAAATTATTATAAATCTATAGGGCAATATGAAACAAATGAAAAAATAGAATCTCAAAACAAAAGACTTGTGAGAAAACCTGCAGTTAAATTTTAAAAATTTTTAAAGGATAATTTGGATAACTTTTAAATTAAAAATTCTTTATTGTATTTGTATTTCTTTGAATCATGTCATGTTTATCTTTCTATTAACTTATTGCACTGGTGCTAATGCAATCTTGTTGAGGGAGTATAAAAGCATTATTATTAATATATGTATATAGTTTAGTGACATTTAGGAGTTTTAAAATTCACTAGAAATTTATTGTTGGTAGCAGCAAGTTTTTTCTGCTTTCTTTCTGCTAAAAAAAAAAAAAGGTGGTTGCTGTTCTTGTAACTTTTGCTATTGACCTTTTGATACTATTGAATTTTTGCTCTTGAAATTGAAACTTTAATAAGTTCTAAAATTGCTTTTGAGTATTGTAGGAATTATATCTCTCGTTCTTTAGTGGTTTGTTTTGAATTGTTTGTGTTGAACCTTGCATGATTTCAATTTAGCTAAGCTAAGTTAGACTTTGGATAGCTGGCTTAGGATAACCAGGCTCCGTTGTTTGATTGAGTTATTGTTGGCTTCGTTGCCAGTTTAAATTGCTGTTTAAGTTTCTGAACTTTAAACAAATTAATTGTGGGTGGAATAACATAAATTCTACCTTATCCAAGTAATATATTTGGAAATTTCAAGACTGCAACTCTCATAATATAAAGGAAAAAAAAATGGAAGGTAAGGATAAATCACAATTATATATAGATCCATAAATAGGTTACAGTTAAAATTTAAATCTAACATGTCCGGTCGGTCTAGTGTTTTTCACTCGTCTACTAATCGTCTCACGAAAAACATGGTTTTATTTTATTTTTTATTATTTTATTGGGTTCAGAATCCCAGCTGAGCCGTGAACGGCCAAGCTCTGAAGGGCCAGTTTAACCTACGGCCCAAGTAAGCTAGACTAAAAACTTACGGACTTGGAGGTCCTATTAGGTCCTACCTCAGGGTTGCTGACTCGATGTGGGCCTACCTTAGGCCTCAGTTGCATAAAATTAAGATAAAAAACAAAAGGGGCACTATTTATGGTCTTCTTTCTAAACCTTGCAACAACAACACAACCTGCACCATTGCACGATGCAACAATCTTGTATCTAAACAACCAAACTGAATTGCAAGAGAGCTCTACAAGACCACGCCCTGTAAATACCGCATTCAACAAACGAGTAGGAAGGACGCGCAGCGCCCCAAAAAAATGATGCCACAAGAGTGCCCAAACAATGATGCCACAAGAGCCCAAAAATGCTATCTTTAAATTAAGTGAATTTTTCACTAACCTTACAATTATGAGATGGATATATATATACACCTTAACTTAATATATACAAGCAATGCTGCATCAATCAGCATAGTCATCATATCGCCTTGGGACAACAATGGCTCTTCTTCAAGATTTTCTAACACTCCTCCCCACCGTCATTACCTTCTGCAAATTTAGCCAAGCCTTCTCCATGAGGCTGTAACTCAAATGTTTCATCTTAACTATCCGTGTTTTTGCTGATTTCTAAAGCATAGAGTTTTTGTATAGGTCTCTTTAATTTTCCTCCTGAAGTCTTTATCAGTGCAAACCTAACTAAATTGTCTTTGCCATCAAACAACTCTTCAATTATGCCAAGCTTCCAGCATTGCCTTGGTCTTTCATCCTCAATCATTACCACTTATCCCACCTTGATACAATTTGCATTGGAGCCCTTTACATTGCCTGATGGGTAATAATTGAGTTCTGGCAAGTATTCTATCTGCCACCTCTTCCATAACTGATCTTGTAGCTCTTCAAGGTACTTGAACCTTCTGGTTAACTCTTCTTGAGTGCTCTGGATAGGCTGTAAGTCTTCTGGCAAACTGGGGCGTGATGTTAATTGTTTACCACAAAGAAAATGATCTGGTGTCAATGGCTCTGCATCCTGCATACTGTTATAAACAAAGATGATAGGCCTACTGTTCACCATTGCTTCTACTTCACACAAAACAGTGCAGAATTCTTCTTTGTTCAAATGAGCATTAGCTAAAAGTTTCTTTAATGGACACTTTACACTTCCCACTAGCCTTTCCCAAAATCCTCCCCACCATGGTGCTCTCTCAACAATAAACTCCCACTGTACCCCATGGTGTGAAAAGTAGGATTGGAATCCCTCCTCTTTTAGCAAGGACCAAACTTCTTGGAGTTCCTTTGCGGCCTTTTTGAAGGTTTTTGCATTATCCGATATGATTTTATTCGGGAAACCCCTTCTGTTCACAAACCTTTTAAAGGCCAAAATAAATACATCACTACTTAAGTTGCTTCTAACTCCAAATGGATTGCTCTGGTGGTAGCACATGTGAAAAGACATATATAATCTTTGTTAGACTCCCCTTGCTCATACACATAGACTGGACCTGCGAAGTCTACTCCCACTACATCAAATGGGGCAGTATAGACACACCGTTCTCTTGGAAGTGGAGCCACCTTTTCATAATAAGGCTTTGCACTCCAACGCTTGCAAACCACACATTTATGGAAGACCTTTTTTACTACTTGTCTAATTTTGGGAATCCAAAACTGTTGTCTGATCTCTATTATCACTTCTCTAACTCCAGCATGTAACAACTTATGATGCGTATCCAGGATGAAAAGTTCCAAAAGATTTCCCCAGAAGGTAGCAAAATTGGATGTCTTTTCTCCTCTGGAAGCCCAGAAAACTGTAGTCTACCTCTTACTCTCAACAAGCCCTGATCCAAAAACACATCCAAACCCTTGAGAGCAGGATGTATTGGCAGAACCTGTAATGAACTGCTGGTGAGCAATTCCCTCTCTTCACCAAATTTTTCCTTCTGCACATATACCACCCAGTATTGCCTGGCTTGCTGAATCTCCTTACTGTTCAGAATTCCTTCCCTTCTTGTTTCTCCCTTAATGTTGTTTGTAAATCTATATACCCATGCTGTCACTCTTAACAACCTTTTCAGACTGCTAATGTCCTCAAGCCTTAATATGAGATCCTGCTTCATAACTTGACAACTGTTCACAGTGTATTTTCTCATCTCACTCACCCATTCTTCTTCAGCCTGGCATTCTCCCACAATAGGCTGATTAGAAGGCCAGTTTTCACTTCCAAGTTTTAGCCACTCTGGCCCATTCCACCACAAACTTGACTGTGCAAGATCTTTCTCTGAAATTCCTCGTGTTGGTAAATCAGCTGGGTTTTGGGTGCCTGGACAATGCTTCCATTGCTTGGGATCTGTGTTTGCTTGAATTTCCTCCACTCTATTGGTAACAAATGGTTTCCATTTCTTTGCCTGGCTTCTTAACCAGTGCCAAACTACAGTGGAGTCTGTCCAATAATAGCTTGGAATTTCATAAAGGGCCAAAGACTTTTGCATTGTAACTGCAAGTCGACTAGCAATAACTGCACCCATCAATTCCAACCTTGGAATAGAAAGCCTTTTCAAAGGTGCTACTCTGCTCTTTGCAACAACCAACCTGCAACTTACTTCCTCTTTGAATGTGCCTCTTATATAAATACAAGTTGCATAGGCTTCTTCACTTGCATCACAAAAGATGTGCAGCTCCAAATTATCTGGACTATTGTTCAACTCTCCAAAGTACCATCTTGGGATTTCAATGTCTCCAAGATGTGCAAATTCTTTGAACCAATATTTCCACCTTACCACCAAGTCCAATTTCCCAGAGGCTCTGAAACCAAATTTTTTACTTTATTACAAATGGAGCCAGGAATCCAAGAGAATCAAAGACCTTTGAAGCCAAACTAAGAGCTGTACGTTTTGTCCACCTTGTCTCATTCTCAGCCAGCTCTACTAAAGATTTCCCATTGAAGGTAAACAAATCCTCTCCTTGCTGCCAAACCATGCCTAGCACTTTTGTGTCTATTGCCCACAACTCCTTAATACCAGAATCCTTAAACAGAGACAACAACCAGAAACATGCAGACAGACAAACAGCCAGACACAAGAAAACCTACAGACTCGACACAACCATTACACCCTTCAATACAGACCAGACCACCAAGATCATCAAAAACATTAAGAATTCGAAGGCTACTGGACCAGACAACATATCTAACATACACCTTAAACACTTGGGCCCACAAGGAATACTAGCTCTCACAAATATCAGCACATATTCATACCAACACTGTATTATTCCTGACATATGGAAACAAGGTAAAATTATTACACTACTCAAACCAAACAAAAATACAACAGAACCAGCTTCCTATAGACCCATTACTTTACTATGCACACCTTCCAAAGTAACAGAAAGACTAATCTTGCAGATCACCAACCCACACATTCCACTATCGCCTACTCAACATGGATTCAGATCTCACCACTCAACCACGACATTACTCACTAACCTCACGCAGCACATCATGGATGGCATCAACTCCAGACGACCAGCTGAACGTACACTATTAGCAACAATAGACATTAGTAAAGCATTTGATGCTATCCCACGCTTCCCTCTCATAAAGAAAATACTCAACACAAACATGCACAATAACACCAAAAGGTGGCTGAGCAACTATCTTTCAGGAAGATACTCACATGTCACATTTAATGGCAAGTCATCCAAAAACAAGCTTTTTCCGAACGGGGGTCCCTCAAGGCTCTGTCTCTCACCAACACTCTTCAAACAACTTATACATGCATGACATTCCAACACCCATAGATAACAAGCTTACATTATCATCATATGCAGATGACATCACTATAACATCCACCCACAACAACATCGACACCGCTACAAATAACCTACAAACATACATAAACAGTATATAAGACTGGCTCACACACAATAGACTCAAAGTAGCGCCCACAAAATCAACCATCACCTTGCTTACAAGCAACACCAAAGAACACCAGGTAATTCCACAGCTTACACTAAACAACATCAACATTCCACACACTCACAGGACCAAAATACTTGGGGTCACATACAACACATCATTATCTTTTGCAAACCACATTCAGGATATTAAAAACAAATATACGTCAAGACTTAACACGCTTAGGGTACTAACAGGCACAAACTTTGGACACCAGCAGGAAACAACATCCTCATATACAAATAATATATTCGCTCAGTTACGGACTATGCTAGCCCATGCTGGGCACCCATTATCTCAAACACACACATAAACACCTTACAGACAATACAAAACAACGCACTTCGTATCATTACAGGATGAACTCAAACAACACCAATAGAACACCTGCACACAGAAACAAAAATACTGAAAGTTAGGGAACATTTAGACATGAGGGGAACACAATTCATGGCAGCAGCGACAACTAACCCACAACACCCTTGCCACTACATGTACAATCACGCACCGACACCTCGCACCATTAAAGTAACACCAGAGAGACATTATAACCAAATACTCCATTCCATACCACGCCCCACAGACATCACACAGTACAGAAAACATATACACACACACACACCTAACCCACAAAGCACTGACACGACTCGGTCCGAATGCGGTCCTAGGTGCGAAGCCGCCACCCATTAACAGGTCAGAGATCAGCCTGAGCAGATCGGATCGAGTTAACTTAGCACGATTGCGATGTGGACATTACCCCAACTTACTAACATATAAACACAGACTAGACAACTCCATAGACGACACCTGCCACTTGTGCCACGACACACCACAAACAATTGAACACATTATGACAGACTGTACCACTCTAGCACAACAACGAACACAACACAACATCACTAGTGCGCTGAACCTCTGGTCCACTCCGAAGAGGGCGATCGGTTGGTTACCTGCGTGCCGCCGGCTTGCTCGATCAGGGTGGGCTGATCGGCTAAACAACAACAACAACAACCAGAATCCTCAGTACTTTCTGCTGCATCAGGTCCTACACAGGACTGACTCATAAACTCTTGTAATTGAGAATGATTGGTCTGCCATTTTCTAAGCTCCATGCCAGCCTCCCTCATTATAGCTCTAGTCTCCATGAATATCTGTTTAGCCATTTCTGTATTATCCACGGAACACAGCAAATCATTAACATAAAATTTTTTCCTTATGTGTTCAATAGTATTAGGATAGACTTCAGAATATTTCTTAAAATGGTACTGCATAGTAGCTGCCAACAGAAATGGACTAGAGCTGAGGCCAAACAGCACTGACTTCATTCTATATGCTTGAACCTTGGGTTCATTTTCCAACAAGTCTTTCGTATCCACCCACAGATACCTTACTGCATCTCTGTCCTCTGGTTTTAACTTTATCTGCAAAAGGGCTTGCTTCACATCTGCAGTCAATGCTACTCTACCAAACCTGAATCTCAGTAACAAGGAAAAATAAATCTGCATTTAAATTTGGCCCAGCATCCAAACAGTCGTTCAAGGACACACACGTTTGTCCTTGGCTGAGCCATCAAAAACTACCCTCAGTTTGGTGGTAGTTTTGTCTCGCCGTACCACTGCATGGTGTAGCAGATAATGTGCCTCCTGGCTCACCAGCTCACCTTGCACCCTTTCAGCATAGCCCTCCCTTACATAGCTTAGGATGGCCTCATTGTATTCAGTTAACAACTCCTCATTTTTTCTTAGCCTGTGGGATGAAGTCTCCAACCTCCTATTAGCTAGCTGAAGGTTTGAACTGTGTTTGCAAGAATCCTTCTAAGGTAGGCCAACTTCATAGCAACCATCTCTAAACCCAATCCCTTTTTCAAATTGCTCTAAAACATCACTGTTCACTGTACTTGCCTGCTTCTCCTGTTTGTCCTTTATGCCAATGGATTCAAGTTCCCAAAAGGCTTTCAAATGTCTTTCCAAACCATGGCTGTTCTCCTCAGTCTTAACAAAAAGAGCTTTAACCTCCATTTCATTGCAATAGCTACCATGTAGCATCCAGCCTAGCTTACTTTCAATAGCTACCGGACCTCGAGATGTGCGGACAATATTACCAGTGATGAAGTCCCAATAATAGTCAGCTCCAATCAAAAGACTAATATCGTCTGTTCCTTCAAACTTATTATTGTCCAAATTATTTCCTTTAACTTGCAATTCTCGGACACATGCCATATCTAAACAAGTACTGACTGAAGCACAAAGCTCCTCAATCTCTACAGCTTGGACCTTGATAGTGGGACTTTGTGGTAACAACCCCTTAACCAGAACTTCTACCTTCTTAACTTTGGTTCGGTTTTGAACGGAACCCCCAAACCCAGAAATTCTTAAATTTTCCCTCTTAAATTCTTTAAACTTCAATTTTCTGGAAATTCTGGTCTTAATAAAGCTACACTGGCTACCACTATCAACCAACACTCTTACAGTAGCTTCTCCATCATTCCCAATTAATAATGCTGCAGCTGTTTGCAATAATCTCCCTTTACTTTTACTCCCTTTCCTAGCAGTGGCATGTGCCACTGATGTCTCTACTTCTGGGGTAGGCCTACTAGGAGTGTTTTCACACAATAATGGCTGATGCCGGCCATGGCATTTTTTGCACAAAATTTTAAACTTACAAAACCTTGCTCGGTGACCTTTCAAAAAACATTTAAAACATGCTGTGGACTTAGTTACCCTGTCCTTTCTCTCCTCAAGAGGGAAAGCCTCAGCCACCTCACATTTATATGACTGGTGGTTGCCTTCGCAAAATATGCATTCCTTGATTCCCTTTAATTTATTCTCAGAGGATGCATGTAGAGCTGACACTGTACCAGGTCTATTACTTGTTGTAGAAACTTTGGTGCTGTGCCTGCCTTTGTCCCCTTGTTTAACATCCCTCTGTGCAAACTCAATTCCCTCTCGTCTTGCTAATTCTGTGCCTAAAAGACTTAACATCTACTGAAGCGATGTGTAAACATGTTCTGTAGAGTGTCCTCTACTTAATTTAAGCAAAATTGAGCTAGGCAATTTAGATTCCAGTACAGTAACCAACATTATACCATATCTTTCCGTTCCTACACCCAAATTGTCCAGGGACCTAGTTCTAACTTCAAATTCATTATATAACTGCCGTAACTCCTTGACACTATTGGGATTATTAACAGGAGGTATAGCTAAAAGTTCGCGGAGGTGGCTTTTAATTAAGATCTCTGGCTTACCAAACCGTTTCTTTAATATATCCCAAGCCGCATTATAATTAGCCTCTGTTAATGCTAATCCTGCTATTGTGTTTGCTGCCTCCCCTTCCAAGAGGGACTGCAAATAATTAAACTTCTCCACCGCACTTAACACTTGACTAGAATGAACTGCTGATTGAAAACTGTCTGCCCATCCTTGCCATTCCTGAATACTCCCAGAAAATGTTTTGAGTACAAGCCTCGGTAATTGAACTGCAGATCTGTTAACCTCAACTTCACAAACACCATTTGTTGAGGGTTGTGTCTCATTATTAGACCTGGTCTTTAACTGTACTGAGCTGCTAAACTCTTTTGGTCTGTGGCATACTTTAATTATATCATCAATAATCTCTTCAAAGTAAATTATGTTATTTTCTATTTCATCCTCTTCTATAAGAGCCTCAATTTGAACATTTACTTCGCTTAGAGCAACCTTTTTAGTTTCTAATATGGAAAGCTGCGCAGTCACTAAGCTTAAATCCTCTTGCTCTCTGGCAGAATCTATAGTGGCAATGACCTTTGTAATTAGACCTTTGTAGGCGCTTCTCCTTTTTTTGAACTTGTTCAATTCAGCTGCACTCATCTTCAATGCAACAATTGGGCTCAATGCCAAATAAGCTGAATTGGACAAAATACTTAACCAAACTCATCAAACTCAAATTTTGCTTTTTTCAAATAAACTGAATTGCTTGGTTGGGGGTACTGATCCCATGGAATACCAAATTTTCCACCCAAGTAACTGGCGCACTGAAGTCTGCAACCTTCGCCTACGAATAATAAACCAAAATTAACCAAACCGGTAAAAATGTAGGCCTAAAACAACGACAGACGAGTGGCCAAGTTTCGCAATTGGGCGACCAAACTTTCTACCCTGGGACCTTAACTCAATTATGCTCAACCCGTCTAGACCTAACTTGGGCTGCAATTTGCACAATCAGAACTTTGCCGGAAAATAGTCACTGACTCAGTCTTGGGCTAGAATCCGGTTTCGAAGGACCATGTTTTTTTATTTTATTTTATTGGGTTCAGAATCCCAGCTGAGCCGTGAACGGCCAAGCTCTGAAGGGCCAGTTTAACCTACAGCCCAAGTTAAGCTAGACTAAAAACTTACGGACTTGGAGGTCCTATTAGGTCCTACCTCAGGGTTGCTGACTCGATGTGGGCCTATCTTAGGCCTCAGTTGCATAAAATTAAGATAAAAAACAAAAGGGGCACTATTTATGGTCTTCCTTCTAAACCTTGCAACAACAACACAACCTGCACCATTGCACGATGCAACAATCTTGTATCTAAACAACCAAACTGAATTGCAAGAGAGCTCTCTGTAAGACCACGCCCTGTAAATACCGCATTCAACAAACCGCATGCCCAAACAATGATGCCACAAGAGCCCAAAAATGCTAGCTCTAAATTAAGTGAATTTTTCACTAACTTTACAATTATGAGATGGATATATATACACCTTAACTTAATATATATACAAGCAATGCTGCATCAATCAGCTTAGTCATCATATCGCCTTGGGACAACAATGGCTCTTCCTCTTCTAGATTTTCTAACACATGGTCTGTACTTTCAAAGCGGCCTTGCGTCACTCTTATGGGGAGGAAATGCAAATGGCGTTGGATAAACGTTTGTTTAAATATCGACTAACACTTCATATGACGACGGGAGTGTCTCCTTCTAAATTCGTGATTGGCCGTGGAATTCGTTCTGTTTTCGATCTGTTACGTCCAAACGAAACGTTACAACAACGAATTTAACGCCATCAGAAAAAACAAAAGTTGTATCACGACACTAAGAAAATGAGAGTTATAGAAGCGCAACCTAAGGATCCAGTTATGATTCGCAACTATGGGTCTAGACCAAATGGGTTCCTGCAATGGTGCAGGAGAGAACGGGTCCTGTTTCCTTCAAGTGCCAAGTAGAAGATGGTCGTTTTTTAACATCATCAGGACCAGATATGGGAACGTGAATTGCAGGATGACCAGAGTCTTTCTGAAGGGAGGCCCGATTCTCCCGAAAATGGTTCAAATAACCCACCTAATCGGGTTGCCTATTCCGACTACATCAACCCCACTCCGCAGATAGACTAGGGTCTCCCCCCCCCTGACAGACTCAACTTGTACGGGAGGAGTGAGGTGACGTGTATATAATTTTTCTATCTGCAGCAATCGTTGATTCTAAATTTTATTTGGTGTCTAATCTAAGATGACTAGTTGGTGATTAGGTTAAGTTCAGTGGCGGCTCGTGACTAAAAATTCTAGGGGTGCTGTCTCTAAGAATGGGTTGAAATAATTACTGAAATAAAAGGATGAGCATTGAACAATGAATAAAAGTTTCAAAAGTTATTGAAAAAGTTATTCACTGAGCTCATCCTTATATTGTTCTTGATTATTTCAATTGTAAATAAAAAAATTAGGGGTACTGCAGTTCCGCAGTGCCTACCGACGAGCCGCCACTGGTTAAGTTGTCTAATTATTGTGTCAGTTAGGGGTAATGTCTATAGCTTTTAAATTTGTAAAGTAGGACTGGGTTGGTCGAGGTTTGTTGACGCTGACGCAAATGATAGGCCCAAAAGAAGGTCTAAAGCAAAGCACCTGTGAGTATCTTTTATGTCTATTTGCTAACCTAATACCTAACGGGGTCTAACACAGATATTATACAACTGAGGCCTAAGGTAGGCCCACATCGAGTCAGCAACCCTGAGGTAGGACCTAATAGGACCTCCAAGTTCGTAAGTTTCAGTCTAGCTTAACTTGGGCTGTAGGTTGAACTGGCCCTTCAGAGCTTGGCCGTTCAGGGTTCAGCTGGGATTCTGAACACAATAAAATAAAAAAAAATAACATGGTCCTTCGAGCCGGATTCTAGCCCAAGACTGAGTCAGTGACTATTTTTCGGCAAAGTTCTGATCGTGCAAATTGTAGCCCAAGTTAGGCCTGGACGGGTTGAGCATAATTGAGTTAAGGTCCCAGGGTAGAAAGTTTGGTCGCCCAATTGCGAAACTTGGCCGCTAGTCTGTCGTTGTTTTGGGCCTACATTTTTACCCGTTTGGTTAATTTTGGTTTATTATTCGTAGGCGAAGGTTGCAGACTTCAGTGCGCCAGTTACTTGGGTCGAAAATTTGGTATTCCATACTGGTAGTTGGTCAGTACCCCATCCAGGCAATTCAGTTTATTTGGCAGAAGGCATTTGAGTTTGATCAATTTGGTTAAGTATTTTGTCCAATTCAGCTTATTTGGCATTGAGCCCAGTTGTTTGTTTGCATTGAAGATGAGTGCAGCTGAAATGAACAAGTTTAGAAACAAGAGATGGGCTTACAAAGATCTAATTAGAAAGGTCATTACCACTGTAGATTCAGACATAGAGCAAGTGGATTTAAGCTTAGTGACTGCACAGCTTTACATATTAGAAACTAAAAAGGTTGCTGTAGAGGAAGTAAATGTTGAGATTGAGCTTCTAATAGAAGAGGATGAAATGGAAAATGAAATAATTTACTTTGAAGAGATTATTAATGACATAATTAAAGCACGCCACAAAGCAAAAGAATTTAGCAGTTCCACACAGTTAGAGACCAGGTCTCATAATGAAACACAGCCCTCAACAATGTTAGTGAGGTTAAGATTAACAGATCTGCAGTTCAATTACGGAGGCTTGTACTCAAAACATTTTCTAGGAGTAGGATGTGTTTTGGTGGTGTGACGGTTACCTACACGTGTTTCGATCGAAGTCCGAATAAAAGCTGTATTACAGTAAAATTTCTGCAGTTAATCAGTTTAAACGGTGCCGATATTGTGAGTTAATTGACAGTGCATAGTGGTATTTCTTTTTAAAAAGTAAAAATTGCGGCATATATAAAAAAAAAAGTAAATAAAAACGAAGCGAATTAATCTATACAGCATTTTTCCGAGTGTTTCTTTGTGAAGAAAATTTGCTGTCTATCGAAATTCCTACAAAAACACCCCCTCTCCATTATCCCTCGCAGCCACAGTCGCGAGCACCAATCAGTGAGAAGTATACAGCGTGCCACACACCCTACCCAACACTTCCCATAATACCCTTTTTGAGTCATTTTGTGCACCAGCGGCTACCCTCTATCAGTAACATGGAAATGGTAACTAAATTTCTACAACTGTGGTATCTATTGAAAAATTATTGAAAAATTATTTTTTGAGAGAGATTATTTTTATTTAGGTGCAATGTTAAGGCTAAGTTTACTTTAAATAGGCACAGTAATTATAGAAATAATAATGGCCCATTTAGACACTGTCAACATAGCTACAGACTTTTTCACTGTAGGTTGCAGTGGTTTTAAGGTTAAAATTTGGTCGGCAGCCAGATTACTAACTATGGTCAAGCTAAATTCATTAAAATTAATTTAGACTTACCACAAATGAAGTTGCCAGTTGAACGTTACCCTTTCTGTTTCTAACTAGTCCATAAGTTTCATTTAGTTTCCAGATTTTGAATTTTTTTTTTGTTAAGTCACTATTTGGCACACTGCTAAGTTATTTATTCATAGGAGCTATTTCCCAGACCTAGGTTTTGCAGTTTAAGTTAGGCTAGGGCTGTATTGCCCTTAAGTTTTTGTTTTTAAAGGTTTAATGTTTTAAAGGTTTTTACTTAAGTTAAGTTAGGGCTATATTGCCCTTAAGTTTTAATAGGGGCTATTCCAGCCATTTAATTATTTAGTTAGGGCTGTTGTAGCCCAGTTCGAGTTTCTTCTAGGTACCTAGTTTCAATCTCTTACTTTAGTTAAGTATTTTGATTAAGCTACTTACACCTAGTTCTGGTAGGCCACTATTTAGTTAAACAGGGTTTTAGTTTTTAGTTTAATTGCAGTGGTTAATATTGAGATTTAAAGGTTGACTTTAAGTTGCCCGGTTAGTTGGGGAACTACAAAAATTTTTTATAAAAAACTAGCCCACTTGATTCAGCAGTCAAAATTTTTCGATGTCTAACAAAGAGCTGCGTTTTTCAGTCTCAAAAAAAAACCTTTTTTTTTCTTTCTTCTTTTTGTTAATTAGGGAAACCCAACTTCACTAGTTGGTTGGTTAGAAACAAGGGTTATTATTTTTTATTCTAAATTTATTTTGTGGTAAATATTTGTTTTGTTTATATTTTATTTTGAAATATATGTGGTTATTTCTACACATCAACTTTTTTTTAACATTCCCCCCAAGGAGAAAAAATTTACCCAGAATTATATTCTTGGGAATTTTTTTTTTTTGTCCCACCACCATGATGATGAATGAAAATGACTTGCTCTACAGAAAAGTTCCTTTTAGGTGAAATATGAAAATGAAAGCGTTGTATTCTGTAGCACGTTAATCCTAAGTTATAGCTCTTTAAGTTATTTACAATTTTCAATTTGTGGTCTTCACAAAAATCCACTCTGTATTTTTCTTTGCAGTTCTTCCCGAAATCTAACTGCAGCTTGTCTTTGTGGTCGGGGTTGAGTAGCGGCAGTAGTAGTGTCAGGATAATCTACAGTTCCTGATTCAGTGGAGGAATTTTCAAGTTCTTCCAGGTCAATATTCGGTTTATCAGTTATTTCAAGTGGGTATAACCGATATATGTGTCTTCTGGAGAGGTGACCATTGGGTGTTTTTACAGTTACATGTCTGATTATGCTATCTTCATCTGGATGTAATGTTTCAATTATAGCAATCTTCCAGAAGTATTTGGGATTCATAGAATTTTCATTTAAGAGGCACAGTTCTCCTACTTTAGGTTCTTTACTTACTGGTTGTTTGTGTTGTTGGTATTCTTTTTCCCTCAAACTACTCAAATATTCATATCGCTATCTTTCTTTGATTTATTTAGATTGTTTAACTCCCTTATGAAAGTAGTCCAGTATTTTCTTTCTTTCTTTGTCCTCTGTTGCTGTTATATAATCAGAGTCTACCTGATCACTTTCATTAGCAGCTTCTTGGGTATCATTAGTGGTTAAAAAATTGTAATTTGGTATTGTCATACCCAAAAAGCAACTTGAAAGGAGTTAGTAGGTCAGAGGAGGGATCTTCATTTGAGTTGACATAAGTGAGTGGTCTTGAATTAATTGTATTCATTATTTCAAGAACAATTGTTTTTAGTTCAGTTAAAGGGAGTTTTCTTCCTTTTAGGGAGGTATAGAGGGCTCTTTTGACAAAACCCACCATTCTTTCAGCTATTCCTAAGGTTCTGGGTGAATAGGCTGCTGTAAATTTCCACTGGATACCATGATCAGAGAGGCACTGAGACACAAGAACATTTTGAAATCAATGTTTAAGATAATCTTCAGATCTTTTGAAGGTGGATTGATTGTCTGAAATCAAAACTTTTGGAAGGGAGTAGTTTAAGGACAAATGGTAGAGTTCTCTTAAAAAGGTTTTAGCAGAAAGGTCAGTGCAGATGTGAAGGCTGGTGAATCTGATGGCGCAGCAAGTGAACAATAATAAGCAGACTTTCATGAAGTGGTTATTCTCATCCTGGACAGAAATTGGGCCAGCATAGTCAAGGGCAGTTTTTTCAAAGGGTTTTTCATAGCTTAAACGTTCTATTTCTAATGGTCCAGTAGTAGGAACTTCATAAGCCATGGCAAAGTATTTTTGGCAAAACAGATATTGTTTCAGAACCTTTTTAACTACTTGCCTTATTTTGGGGATCCAGAATTCCTTTCTGAGGAAATTGCATGTGGTAGCTGAGGTTGCATGACTGGCTTTTGCATGACATTCAGTTATGATTAACATTGTTAAATGAGAATTTTCAGGCAGTAGTACAGGATACCTAGCAGAATAGTTAAGGTTGGTTGCATATTTATATCTCCCCATTGTTCTGACTAACCCTTCTTTGTCAATAAAGAGTTTTAGATTCTTTTGCAGCTTTGTTAGGTCCTCAACTTTTTCTCCTTTATTTAGTTTGTTGATTATTTCTTTTTCTTTTGAGAAATGTTGTTGCTGGACCAGTTTTATCCAGTAGTTTGTGGCCTTAGTTTTGTAAGCTGTATGATTTTTCTCCAAAACAGCAATTTGTTCTTCCATTGTTAGGTTACATTTGGGGTTTATATTTGTGAGTGCGGAAGTACTTTAAGTTTTCTATGAACCGTAGAACATAGGCAGTGATTCTGACCAGTTTTTTCCTGTTAAAGAATTTTTCCATGTCTAACAAGGGAATTTTTTCATTTATTTCTTTACAAGTTGTTTGAGAGACATTTATTGTTGTCTGTAAGGTTTCTTGGTGGGGTTAAAAATTAAATTGGTTGGCCATTCAGTTTCATTTCTCAAAAATGTGGGACCATGTTGGTAAAAGAGAAGTTTTTGAAATTTCTTGAAAGATATTGTTCTGGTGAGTAGGTCTGCTGGGTTGTCTTCTCCTGCTACATGTCTGAATTCCAGGTGATGGTTTAAGTTTCTTGTTGCTTCCTGAATGTCTTTCACTCTGTTTTTTACAAAGATGGATTTCATTTTTAGAGATTTTTGAGCAATCCAATTTAAAGCCACCTGTGAGTCTGTCCAAATTATTGTTTTGAAGAACTTTTGGTTTTCTGAGTTTTCTTCTAGGTAGGTTTCTTTAAGGTATTCTAGGACTTTGGTTCCTAGGCAGATTGCCATTAATTCCAAGTTACAAATGGTCCAATTTTTTGATTTGGGGTTGACTCTTGATTTAGCGTAAATTAGTTCGGATTTTCCATTTCCAACTAGATAGCAACTTACTGCATACCCTTCTTGGCTGGCATCACAAAAGATGTGGAGTTGAAGATTTTCCATGAGAGGTTTGGAATTTTCAAAAGCTTGTCTAGGAAAATTCAGAAATTCCACTTTGTTTATTTCTTTGCAAAGTTTTTTCCATTCACCCAGCATTTCAGGTTCTAGATATTCATCCCAATCTTTTTTGGTAGATGCTACCTTCTGCATGAAGAGTTTTAATTTAAACACTAAGGGTGCAACAAATCCAATTGGATCAAACAATGATTGCACAGAACTTAGTATTTCTCTTTTAGTTTTGGCTTCTGAGTTCAAGTTTACAGTTTTTAGATGGAGTGTATCAGCATTTGTGTTCCAACCATATCCTAATAGTTTTATGTTTTCTTTATCTTCTGAGGAGGCTATGTCATGTTTTTCAAATAGTCCTTGAAGTTCTGAGTGATTGGAGGCCCATTCATATAGCTTCAAATTATAATTGATTAAGGTGTTTACACTATAATTGTAAAGGTGTTTGAGTTCTGAGAGATTGTTGGCATTAATTAGAGCATTGTCCATGTAAAAGCGGTTAGCTAGGTAGCTCGCTACTTGGTTTTGTTGTTCATTAAAAATGTGTTGGAGAGATTGTTGGAGTAAAAATGGACTGCATTTGTGTTCTAACCATATCCTAATAGTTTTATGTTTTCTTTATCTTCTGAGGAGGCTATGTCATGTTTTTCAAATAGTCCTTGAAGTTCTGAGTGATTGGAAGCCCATTCATATAGCTTCAAATTATAATTGATTAAGGTGTTTACACTATAATTGTAAAGGTGTTTGAGTTCTGAGAGATTGCTGGCATTAATTAGAGCATTGTCCATGTAAAAGCGGTTAGCTAGGCAGTCCGCTACTTGGTTTTGTTGTTCATTAAAAATGTGTTGGAGAGATTGTTGTGGTAAAAATGGACTGCTTTTGTTGCCAAAGGTAACTCTCTTATATTTATAGCAGATCAGGTTGTCATAATTTGGAGCCAATTGGATATCTTTTAACCACAGAATTTTGTGGGTATTGCAGTCAAATTCTGTTTGATATTTAAGTTGTAAATATTCTTTTTGAATGTCTCCAATCATCAAATATTTACCATGCCTTAATTTGATGCACAATTTTGCTAAATGAGGTAGGAGGGAAGGGCAGTCCTCAGTAGCATCATTTACTGTTATTTCTTCTGGTTTGCTTTTACCCGAGGGATTTACTACAATCCTAACTTTAGTTGTTTGTACTCCAGGGCGAACTACTGGAAAATGAGCTAAAAAATTTCCTTCTTGTTTTAGGCTTTCTGTTAGGGCTACTTCTTCTATTATTCCTTCCTGGAATTGTTGTTCAAGGATGTCTGAATAAGGTTGCATTAAGTTATCTTTTTATAATTTTTTGCAAGTGGACTTTAACCTGCTAATAGCATAGTTAAAGTTTGGTGAAATTTTATCTTTTTGGTCATTCCATGATACCTTAACAGACAATCTTTCATCTTCTATTTTAACTTCCTTTTCAAAGTTTGCAATTAGGTCTTTTTCTTTGTTTGAAAATGGTTCATCCCCAGAAATACCCAAGTTTTCTTGGTAGTTTCCAGGGTTTCTAGAATCCTCCAATTTAATTATAGCTACTTCATAATTCGGTTGTTTCTTGTTGGCTATAAATCCTGTTATGGTTATGGCTTCATCGTAGTGTTTAGTTGGAAGATTCAATTTTTTTACAAGTTCATTGGTAATGTAGTTGGCTTGACTACAATTATCCAAAAGTGCTCTGCATTTAATCGATTTTTCTGAGTTTCTTATTCTCATCTGCATGGAAGGAAGTAATGCCACTTCTTGATCAGTGTTTTTTAAACTTAATAAGTTAGTAACTTGTTTCCCTTGTTTTGAGTTTTCTTTTTGGATAACTACTTCAGTACTGGCTTTGGGTTTCTTATCTTCCTCTGGTTTTCCTTTTTGTTTAGTACAAAGGAAGGATAAATGGTTAGAAAACCTACAAAATGAACAGGGTAGGAGAGAAATGGGGCATTCTTTGGCTTGGTGTTTAGATGAGGTGCATTTAGTACAATAATTTAATTTAGCAAGTTTTTTCAGTTTATCCCAACTTTCAGGGAAAGAATCACATTTTGAGATTCTGTGTATGTTTTTCTTACACAATTTGCAGTAAAGTTCTCTGGTCAGTATGTTGAGCTCTTCTTGAGGACTGTCTGTGGGTAGAAACTGCCAGAGTAGCTGTAGTTTGGCCAGAATGCCATGGTTTTCTGGCTGGTTCTGGAGAGAAATTTCTTTTTTGTTTAGGGATTAAGGTGGTTAATTCACTTTGTTCAAGATCGTAACTAACATTAGCTAAGGTTTTGGTAGCTTCGGCAATGGCTTCTTTAAATTTATCAAAGTGGTCATAGAGTTTAAAACCACAAGTTCTTAAAAATTTCTGAGTTTCTTGACTTAGCTTATTATAATATACATACAAGAGTATATCTTCTAATTCTAATTTTTGAGTTTGCATTAAATTTATGGTAGAGTGCATATCTGCTTGAAAGTCATGAAGTGATTTAAAATCTTTGGTTATTTTGGATTTGGTTAAAAGTGATTTTATTATGGAGAATTTAATTTGGCCTGGTGTTGCATAACAGCTCTCCAACTGCTGCCATGCTTCTTCATAAGATGTTTTACTCTCTTGCATGCAGTTTATTTGAATGGCAGGGTTTCCACTCAAATGTTGTTTTAGGTAGGCAAATTTCTCTTGTTCAGAAAAACCTATGTTATCATAAATGTTTCTGAATGAGGTCTTAAAGTTTTGAAATTTAGAGGGATTTCCATCAAATGGTAATATTTGAAGCTCAGGAATTTTAGTACCTATTCTTGGTCTAGGTTTGGCTTCGGCATTGTTTTCTTTTTAAGTTGTTAGTGCTTGTACATCTGATGTATTTCAATTTGGTAATAAATGTTTTTTCATCTAGTTTCTCTTGTTTAGCCTCTGAGAAGCCTTCGGAACAAACAAACACATTAAGGATTTCTTCATCTAAATTTTGTAACTTGTCCAGTTGTGAGGACAAAAGCCGAGCATATGAATTTTTTTGTTCCTCAGTCCAATCATCCAATTTTTCTTTGATTGTAGCTAGAAGTTTAGTAGCTGAGGCTCTGATTGCTCCCCTCCTTTTTACCAATTTACTAGTTTCAAGCGCTTCTACATCACTTCTCCCAACCATGATGACACTGTCTCCATACTTTTTTCTGGGTGACTTCAGTTTAATTACCCATTTTTTAAGATTAATATTATAAATGATATTATCAATGATATCTATAATTAAATTTTAAGACTATGTAAAAAATTTAATTCACTGGATTTAAAAACTATTGTACCAGAAATAAAACAAAAAAGGGTAACCAACCACCCGGAGGCGCCATATTGAAAAATTATTGAAAAATTATTTTTTGAGAGAGATTATTTTTATTTAGGTGCAATATTGAGGCTAAGTTTACTTTAAATAGGCACAGTAATTATAGAAATAATAATGGCCCATTTAGACACTGTCAACATAGCTACAGACTTTTTCACTGTAGGTTGCAGTGGTTTTAAGGGTAAAATTTGGTCGGCAGCCAGATTACTAACTATGGTCAAGCTAAATTCATTAAAATTAATTTAGACTTACCACAAATGAAGTTGCCAGTTGAACGTTACCCTTTCTGTTTCTAACTAGTCCATAAGTTTCATTTAGTTTCCAGATTTTGAATTTTTTTTTGTTAAGTCACTATTTGGCACAGTACTAAGTTATTTATTCATAGGGGCTATTTCCCAGACCTAGGTTTTGCAGTTTAAGTTAGGCTAGGGCTGTATTACCCTTAAGTTTTTGTTTTTAAAGGTTTAATGTTTTAAAGGTTTTTACTTAAGTTAAGTTAGGGCTATATTGCCCTTAAGTTTTAATAGGGGCTATTCCAGCCATTTAATTATTTAGTTAGGGCTGTTGTAGCCCGGTTCGAGTTTCTTCTAGGTACCTAGTTTCAATCTCTTACCTTAGTTAAGTATTTTGATTAAGCTACTTACACCTAGTTCTGGTAGGCCACTATTTAGTTAAACAGGGTTTTAGTTTTTAGTTTAATTGCAGTGGTTAATATTGAGATTTAAAGGTTGACTTTAAGTTGCCCGGTTAGTTGGGGAACTACAAAAATGTTTTATAAAAAACTAGCCCACTTGATTCAGCAGTCAAAATTTTTCGATGTCTAACAAAGAGCTGCGTTTTTCAGTCTAAAAAAAAAAACCCTTTTTTTCTTTCTTCTTTTTGTTAATTAGGGAAACCCAACTTCACTAGTTGGTTTGTTAGAAACAAGGGTTATTATTTTTTATTCTAAATTTATTTTGTGGTAAATATTTGTTTTGTTTATATTTTATTTTGAAATATATGTGGTTATTTCTACACATCAAATTTTTTTTAACAATATCTGTAATGATGCAACAGATGAGACAAAGGTGATGAGGTGCGATTTTTGTCAGCTGCTTTTTGATTTTAGATGCCTAGAATGGGAAGATGGAAAAAATCTCCCCTTATAACGAACGCGAAGCAACTTAATGGGATAAAAATTTTCTGCGGAAACTGCATGACCGAAATAAACTTTTACAATATTTAAAGCAGAAAGAGACTACGGGAAGAAAATGAAAGAGGAAAGTGGGAATAAAGAACAGAAGAAAACAGAAGAAACGAAGAAAGGCGAAGTAGAAAAAAATCAAATACCGTCACACATCGAGGACGAAAGCATGCAGTCGAAAGAGAGTATAAAGACAACAGATAGTATAAGGGCAGCGAAGGACATTAACACAAATAGCACGAATATGAAAAGACAAGAGGGCAATCAAGAATACGGAGTGAAACTGTCCCCCAATAAGGAGCAAAAAACAAAGGCCACGAGTAAATATGGAGAGGGAATTATATGCAGATATTATATAAAAGATAATTGCAGATATAAAAGAGGACAATGTATATATGAACAGCCCCCAGTATGCAATTTCTTCTATAATAATGTCATTGTAAATTTGGAGACAGATGCACATTCTATCACCCGGACATCTGCAGGACTTGCGCAAAATGGAACCTGCAAATACGAGGAAAAAATGCTACTATCAACATCTCCCGACGGACCCAAAGAACAAAGGACAAAATTTAAATGACAATAGGAATAACAATAACAATAGGAACACAATAAGCGAACAAAAAATTTTTTTAAACATCGCAGACACGATACGGCTGCTAAATGTCATCCAACGCATGCAGTTGACAGAGCTGGAAACCCCCGAGCCAAACCGCTTCCGGGCAAGAAGCTACCAAAACAGGTAGGCGGAAACGGATCTCTCTCAGAAATTCATAGGGCAACGAAACAAGTGAAACCGAAGGAAAACGAACTTAAAATGCACAAGGGGCAACGAAAAACAAAGAACATAAATATTGTTCTGGCTAATATTCAAGGAATAAGACCAAACTAATCACTCAACAAAGTTTGTACCTGAAAGGATTTATGGACGAAACAAGGGCGGACATCGCATGCCTCACAGAAACTCATTTTAAGGATTGCCAAGGAAATTGTGAAAACTGCGAACTTTGTATTGATAAGAAAGAGATAAATATAGAGGGTTTCAACTTACCAAGAGCGGATAGAACAACGAGACGTAAAGGTGGCTGTGCTATATATGTATATGAAGGTCATATGACAGAGACGATAATAAGTAAATCAAAGAGCTTTGGGGAACTCCTAGCACTGAAAATAGAAAAACTAAACGGGATACTAATTGTCATCTATAGACCTCCAAACACCCCAACCGAAAAATTCTCGGAGGCCATTGATGACATCAGAAAGCTAATAAAGGCCAAAAACCCTCCATCCCCCCAATATAATCATCTGCGGATACTTTAACTTCCCATTTATAAAATACAAAAAGGTGGATAGGAAAAAAATATATATATATATATTATATATATATATATATATACAGGGCGTCCCAAAAAAATGTATACACACTTTAAATAATTATAAAGGCAGTGTTTATTAAAATACATTTCATTTTCAAAATGTAATAGAATCTACAGACATTATTTAATTGTTTTGTCAACGCCTGTTTTCAAACTGACGTCCGTTCTGGTCCAGGCACTGCTGATAACGCGAAGCAATGGAATCGCAAACATCACGAAACATTTCGTTTGGTATTTGTGTGCATTCTCGTTCAATGGCTGCTCTCAATTCAGCGACTGTTGCAGGTTTTATAGCGTAGACTTTGTCTTTTAAGTATCCCCATAAAAAAAGTCTAGTGGTGTGAGGTCTGGTGAACGCGGAGGGTATTCTACGAAACCCCTTCGTCCAATCCACATCCACATCGTGCCAAGTACCACTCGCAATACTCCACTCTTCGGTCCGGATCATCATCTTCATTAATAGCATGGACTAATCTTGGAATGTAACTTTTCCATTGACAGCGCTTCAAAATGCGTTGGACAGACGATTCTGAAATTCCTACCTCACGACTCGCTTGCCGCACAGATTTTCTTGGACTTTGGTGATACGTTTCCAGTACTCTTTCTTGCTTTGTGGGGCTTGTCGATGTCCGTGGTCTTCCGGAACGCTTCTTGTGGACATTCTGAACAGTTCCATCGGCTTCAAACTTATCTCTAATTCGAGTGATGGTAAGTCGCGTTGGTGGATCTGTTTGAAACTCCCTCCTAAACTGTCTTTGCACTTCAACTGCGTTTTCACACTTCCAGTAGCATTTTAGAATGAATTTCCTTTGTTCAAAGCTTAGTCTGACTGCCATTATTAATTCTAATGGGTTTAACTTGGAAAGAAAGAAACATCAATTGAGCTATCAGCTGTTAAAGTGTGTATACATTTTTTTGGGACGCCCTGTATATTGGGCCCTTAAGGACGGGAAATAATGAACTAACCAACGATCCAAAAGAAATATCTGATACATTGAGAGCTCAATATGAATCAGTTTTCAGTACCCCAAAAAGTGACAAAGCGATACCTGACATAAATGCATTCTTTGAAGAGGAATTGCAAGGAGTGTATATAACAGACTTTGATTTTACACCAGAAGATGTAGCGAGAGCTATAGGACAAATGAAACTACATTCAGCCGCAGGTCCGGACAATTGGAACGCATTATTGATTAAAAACTGTAAAAATGAAATAGCTACACCTTTATACTGGATAAGGAGAAGATCCCTAGACACTGGGGAAATACCGAGCATCTTGAAAAGAGCAAACATTGTCTCTATATATAAAGGAGGGGACAGATCTCAAGCAAAGAACTATAGACCAGTGTCATTGACGTCCCACCTCACCAAAGTATTTGAAAGAATAGTTAGAGAGAAAATTTATGATTTCCTGGAGACACGGGAAAGATTCAACGAAAATCAGCATGCATTCCGATCAGGTAGATCATGCCTATCACAACTAATAGAGCACTACAACAATATCCTAGATGCATTGGAAGGCAATGACAACTACGATGTTATATACATAGATTTTGCTAAAACTTTCGATAAATGTGACCATGGTATAATAGCACATAAAATTAAAGACATGGGAATAACAGGCAAAGTGGGAAAATGGATCTACAACTTCCTTAGTGATCGTCTGAAAGTCGTCAAAATTCAAGGTATATCATCATCAGAATCGGAAGTACGCAGCTCAGTACCAAAAGGGACAGTACTGGCCCCACTCCTGTTCATTATCATGCTAACAGACATAGACAGCGGAGTAAACAGCAATAGTATAGTAACATCCTTTGCAGACGATACAAAGATCAGCAGAAAAATCAGCGATGTACATGACGTGGAGGCCTTGCAGAGGGACACGAACAAAATATACAAATGGTCAGAAGACAACATGTCATTCAACGCCGAGAAATTTCAGCTCTTGAGATATGGTAGAAAAGAAGAATTTAAACAGACTGTACATTATGCTCCAGATAGACACGAAATTCAGAGAAGCATGAAAGTGATTGATCTCGGGATAATAATGACAGATGATGCGAAATTCGAAACACAAAATCAGATAGCGATAAATAAAGCAAAAAGAGTCGCGGGACAGGACAGTAATGATTCCCCTGCTAAAAACACTGATTATACCAAAACTTGAATACTGCTCAGTTTTGACGTCCCCATATAAAAAGGAAGAAACTAATAAACTAGAAGAAACGCAAAGGCATTTCACAGCCAAGATTGATGGCTGCAAAGAACTCAACTACTGGGAAAGACTACGTAAACTAAATCTGTACTCACTGGAAAGAAGAAGAGAGAGGTACATCATAATTTACATATGGAAAATGATCGAAAAACTGGTACCAAACCTAAAACTAAACCCAATTACCATTCAAACAACACTGGAAAATAGGAAAGGCAGAATGTGTAGTGTTCCCAAATTAAAGGCCCGACAAGGGACCTCCTCAACCCTGAAGGAAAATAGCTTGGTTGTCAGGGGGCCAAGACTTTTCAACCAGCTTCCTAAGGACCTCAGAAACGTAACGGGGGTCAAAGTTGAAGTCTTCAAGAAAAGACTGGATGCCTGGCTCAGGACAGTACCAGATGAGCCGGGCGTGCCTGGCTTTGTACGGTGGAGAGCGCAAGAAAGCAACTCGCTCCTCCACCAGGCCAGACCTAGAGGCGGGGCCACCAGCTTGACCTTCGTGTGAAGAGAGACCAACGCACGAAACAGCAACAAGGTTAACAAAGTATTCAAGAATGGCAAGGAAGGGCAGATAGTTTTCAGTCAGCAGTTCATTCTAGTCAAGTGTTAAGTGCTGTGGAGAAGTTTAATTACTTGCAATCTCTCTTGGAAGGGGAGGCAGCAAAGGCAATAGCAGGATTAGCATTAACAGAGGCTAATTATAATGTGCCTTTGGATATATTAAAGAAACGGTTTGGTAAGCCAGAAATCTTATTTAAAAGCCACCTCCGCAAACTTTTAGCTATACCACCTGTTAATAATCCCAATAGTGTCAAAGAGTTACGGCAGTTATATGATGAATTCGAAGTTAGAACTAGGTCTCTGAACAACTTGGGTGTAGGAATGGAAAGGTATCATGTAATGTTGGTCACTATACTGGAGTCTAAATTGCCTAGCTCAGTTTTGCTTGAATTAAGTAGGGGACACTCTGCAGAGCATGTGTACATCCCCCTTGAGCAGATGGTAAGCCTTTTAAGCACATAATTAACAAAGCGAGAGGTAATTGAGTTTGCACAGTTGGATATTAAACAAGGGGTCAAAGGCAGGCAAAACACCAAAGTTCCTACCAAAAAGAATATCCCAGGTACAGTGTCAGCTCCACATGCATCATCTGAGAATAATTTAAAAGGAATCAACGAAGTCATATACTGTAAGTTTGAAGTCATATAAGTTTGAAGTGGCTGAGGCTTTACCTGTTGAGGAGAGAAAAGACAGGGTAACTAAATCGACAGCATGTTTTAAATGTTTTCTGAAAGGTCACAGAGCAAGGTTTTGTAAGTTTAAAATTTTGTGCAAAAAATATCATGGCCGGCATCAGCCATTATTGTGTGAAAACACTCTTAGTATGCCTACCCCAGAAGTAGAGACATCAATGGAACATGCCACTGCTATGAAAGAGTGTAAGAGTAAAGGGGGGCTATTGCAAACAGCTGCAGCATTATTAATTGGTAATGATGGAGAAGCTACTGTAAGAGTGTTGTTTGATAGTGGTAGTCAAGTCAGTGTAGCTTTATTAAGACCAGAATGTCCAGAAAATTGAAGTTTAAAGAACTTAAGAGGGAAAACTTAAAAAATTCTAGGTTTTGGGGGTTCAGTTCAAAACTGAAAAAAATTTAAGAAGGTAGACGTTCTTGTTAAGGGGTTGTTGCCACAAAGTCCCACTATCAAGGTCCAAGCTGTAGAGATTGAGAAACTTTGTGTTCCAGTCACTACTTGTTTAGATATGGCATGTGTCTAAGACTTGCAAGCTAAAGGAATTAATTTGGGCAATAATAAGTTTGAAGGAACAGAAGATATTAGTCTTTTGATTGGAGATGACTTATTGGGATTCATCACTGGCAACATTGTCCGCACATCTCAAGGTCCTGTAGCTATTTGTTAGAAAATCTAGAAGAGGAAGAACCATTGTTGTCCCAAGGCGATATGATGACTAAGCTGATTGATGCAGCATTGCTTGTATATATTAAGTTAAGGTGTATATATATCCATCTCATAATTGTAAGGTTAGTGAAAAATTAACTTAATTTAGAGCTAGCATTTTTGAGCTCTTGTGGCATCATTGTTTGGTCACACTATTGACATCATTTTGGGGCGCTGCGCGTTCTTTCTACTCGTTTGTGGGATGTCGTACGTACAGGGTGTGGTCTTGTAGAGAGCTCTCTTGCAATTCAGTTTGGTTGTTTAGATACAAGATTGTTGCACCGTGCAATAGTCCAGGTTGCGTTGTTGTTGCAAAGTTGAGAAAGAAGACCATAAATAGTACCCTTTTTGTTTACATTAAAATTCATGTAACTAAGGTCTAAGGTAGGCCCGCATCGAGTCAGCAACCCTGAGGTTACCCTGAGGTAGGACCTAATAGGATCTCAAATCCGTAAGTTTTAATTTAGCTTAACTTGGGCTTCAGGTAGAACTGGCCCTTTAGAATTTGGCCATTTACAGCTCAGCTAGGATTTTGAACCCGACAAATAAATAAAATAACATGGTCCTTCAGAACCGGATTCTACCCCAAGACTGAGTCAGTGACTATTTTTCGGCAAAGTTCTGATTGTGCAAATTGTAGCCCAAGTTAGGCCAAGACGGGTTGAGTATTATTGAATTAAGGTCCCAGGGTAGAAAGTTTGGTAGCCCAATTGCGAAACTTGGCCAGTCGTCTGTCGTTGTTTTGGCCTACATTTTACCGGTTTGGTTAATTTTGGGTTATTATTGAATTAAGGTCCCAGGGTAGAAAGTTTGGTAGCCCAATTGCGAAACTTGGCCAGTCGTCTGTCGTTGTTTTGGCCTACATTTTACCGGTTTGGTTAATTTTGGGTTATTATTGAATTAAGGTCCCAGGGTAGAAAGTTTGGTTGCCCAATTGCGAAACTTGGCCAGTCGTCTGTCGTTGTTTTGGCCTACATTTTACCGGTTTGGTTAATTTTGGGTTATTATTGAATTAAGGTCCCAGGGTAAAAAGTTTGGTTGCCCAATTGCGAAACTTGGCCAGTCGTCTGTCGTTGTTTTGGCCTACATTTTACCGGTTTGGTTAATTTTGGGTTATTATTGAATTAAGGTCCCAGGGTAAAAAGTTTGGTTGCCCAATTGCGAAACTTGGCCAGTCGTCTGTCGTTGTTTTGGCCTACATTTTACCAGTTTGGTTAATTTTGGGTTATTATTGAATTAAGGTCCCAGGGTAGAAAGTTTGGTCGCCCAATTGCTAAACTTGGCCAGTCGTCTGTCGTCGTTTTGGCCTACATTTTACCGGTTTGGTTAATTTTGGATTATTATTGAATTAAGGTCCCAGGGTAGAAAGTTTGGTTGCCCAATTGCGAAACTTGGCCACTTGTCTGTCGTTGTTTTTGGCCTACATTTACCAGTTTGGTTAATTTGGTTTATTATTCGTAGGCGAAGGTTGCAGACCAGTGCGCCAGTTACTTGGGTGGAAAATTTGGTATTCCATACTGGTGTTGGTTAGTACCCCACCTAGCAATTCAGTTTATTTGAAAGTAAAATTTGCGTTTGATCAGTTTGGTTAAGTATTTCTGCCAATTCAGCTCATTTGGTATTGAGCCCAATTGTTGTTTGCATTGAAGATGAGTGCATCTGAATTGAACAAATTTAGAAAAAGGAGAAGCGCCTACAAAGGTCTAATTACAAAGGTCATTGCCACTATAGATTCTGCCATAGAGCAAGAGGATTTACGCTTAGTGACTGCGCAGCTTTCCATATTAGAAACTAAAAAGGTTGCTCTAAGTGAGGTAAATGTTAAAATTGAGGCTCTTATAGAAGAGGATGAAATATAAAATAACATAATTTACTTTGAAGAGATTATTGATGATATAATTAACGTAGGCCTCCGAGCAAAAGAGTTTAGCAGCTCAGTACAGTTAGAGACCAGGTCTAATAATGAAACACAACACTCAACAAATGATGCTTGTGAAGTTAAGGTTAACAGATCTGTAGTTCAATTACCGAAGCTTGTACTCAAAACATTTTCTGGGAGTATTCAGGAATGGCAAGGATGAGCAGACAGTTTTCAATCAGCAGTTCATTCTAGTCAAGTGTTAAGTGCCGTGGAGAAGTTTAATTATTTGCGGTCCCTCTTGGAAGGGGAGGCAGCAAAGACTATAGCAGGATTAGCATTAACAGATGCTAATTATAATGTGGCTTGGGATATATTAAAGAAACGGTTTGGTAAGCCAGAGATCTTAATTAAAAGCCACCTCCGTGCACTTTTAGCTATACCTCCTGTTAATAATCCTAATAGTGTCAAGGAGTTACGGCAGTTATATGATGAATTTGAAATTAGAACTAGGTCCCTGGACAACTTGGGTGTAGGAATGGAAAAGTATGGTATAATGTTGGTTCCTACACTGGAGTCTAAATTGCCTAGCTCAATTTTGTTTGAATTAAGTAGGGGACACTCTGCAGAACATGTGTACATCCCCCTTCAGCAGATGTTAAGTCTTTTAGGCACAGAATTAGCAAGACGAGAGGGAGTTGAGTTTGCACAGTGGGATGGTAAACAAGGGGACAAAGGCAGGCACAGCACCAAAGTTTCCACAAAAAGGAATAGCCCAGGTACAGTGTCAGCTCTACATGCCTCCTCTGAGAATAAATTAAAGGGAATCAAGGAATGCATATTTTGCGAAGGCAACCACAAGTCATATAAATGTGAGGTGGCTGAGGCCTTACCCTTTGAGGAGAGAAAGGACAGGGTAACTAAGTCCACAGCATGTTTTAAATGTTTTTTGAAAGGTCATAGAGCAAGGTTTTGTAAGTTTAAAATTTTGTGCAAAAAATGTCATGGTAGGCATCAGCCATTATTGTGTGAAAACACTCTTAGTAGGCCTACCCCAGAAGTAGAGACATCAGTGGCACATGCCACTGCTATGCAAGGGAGTAAAAGTAAAGGGGGATTATTGCAAACAACTGCAGCCTTATTAATTGGGAATGAGGGAGAAGCTACTGTAAGAGTGTTGTTTGATAGTGGTAGCCAGTGTAGTTTTATTAAGACCAGAATTTCCAGAAAATTGAAGTTTAAAGAACTTAAGAGGGAAAATTTAAGAATTTCTGGGTTTGGGGGTTCCGTTCAAAACCGAACCAAATTTAAGAAGGTAGAAGTTTTGGTTAAAGGGTTGTTACCGCAAAGTCCCACTATCAAGGTCCAAGCTGTAGAGATTGAGGAACTTTGTGCTCCAGTCACTACTTGTTTAGATATGGCATGTGTCCATGAATTGCAAGTTAAAGGAATTAATTTGGGCAATAATACGTTTGAAGGAACAGAAGATATTAGTCTTTTGATTGGAGCTGACTATTATTGGGACTTCATCACTGGTAATATTGTCCGTACTTCTCAAGGCCCAGTAGCTATTGAAAGTATGCTAGGCTGGATGCTACATGGTAGCTATTGCAATGAAATGGAAATTAAGGCTCTTTTTGTTAAGATTGAGGAGAACAGCCATGGTCTGGAAAGGCATTTGAAGCGTTTTGGGAACTTGAATCTATTGGCATAAAGGACAACCAGGCAAGTACAGTGAACAATGATGTTTTAGAGCAATTTGAAAAAGGGATTGGGTTTAGAGATGGTTGCTATGAAGTTGGCCTACCATGGAAGGATTCTTGCAAACCCGGTTCAAACCTTCAGCTAGCTAATCGGAGGTTGGAGACTTCATTGTACAGGCTAAGAAAAAATGAGTTGTTGTTAATTGAATACGATGAGGCCATCCTAAGTTATGTAAGGGAGGGCTATGCTGAAAGGGTGGTGCAAGGTGAGCTGGTGAGCCAGGAGGCACATTATCTGCCACACCATGCAGTGGTACGGCGAGACAAAACTACCACCAAACTGAGGGTAGTTTTTGATGGCTCAGCCAAGGACAAAGGTGGTGTGTCCTTGAATGACTGTTTGGATGCTGGGCCAAATTTAAATGCAGATTTATTTTCCTTGTTACTGAGATTCAGGTTTGGTAGAGTAGCATTGACTGCAGATGTGAAGCAAGCCTTTTTGCGGATAAAGTTAAAACCAGAGGACAGATGCAGTAAGGTATCTGTGGGTGGATACGAAAGACTTGTTGGAAAATGAACCTAAGGTTCAAGCATATAGAATGAAGTCAGTGTTGTTCGGCCTCAGCTCTAGTCCATTTCTGTTGGCAGCTACTATGCAGTACCATTTTAAGAAATATTCTGAAGTCTATCCTAACACCATTGAACACATAAGGAAAAATTTTTATGTTGATGATTTGCTGTGTTCCGTGGATAATACAGAAATGGCTAAACAGATATTCATGGAGGCTAGAGCTATAATGAGGCAGGCTGGCATGGAGCTTCGAAAATGGCAGACCAATCATTCGCAATTACAAGAGTTTATGAGTCATTCCTGTGTAGTACCTGATGCAGCAGAAAGTATTGAGGATTCTGGTATTAAGGAGTTGTGGGCAATAGACGCAAAGGTGCTAGGCATTGTTTGGCAGCAAGATGATGATTTGTTTACCTTCAATGGGAAACCTTTAGTAGAGCTGGCTGAGAATGAGACAAGGTGGACAAAACGTACAGCTCTTAGTTTGGCTTCAAAGGTCTTTGATCCTCTTGGATTCCTGGCTCCATTTGTGATAAAGTCAAAAATTTGCTTTCAGAGCCTCTGGGAAATTGGACTTGGTTGGGACCAAGAGTTACCTGATCATATGGTGGTAAAGTGGAAATATTGGTTCAAAGAATTGGCACATCTTGGAGACATTGAAATCCCAAGATGGTACTTTGGAGAGTTGAACAATAGTCCAGACAATTTGGAGCTGCACATCTTTTGTGATGCAAGTGAGGAAGCCTATGCAACTTGTATTTATATAAGAGGCGCATTGCAAGAGGAAGTAAGTTGCAGGTTGGTTGCTGCAAAGAGTAGAGTAGCACCTTTGAAAAGGCTTTCTGTTCCAAGGTTGGAATTGATGGGTGCCGTTATTGCTAGTCGGCTTGCAATTACAGTGCGAAAGTCTTTGGCCCTCTATGAAATTCCAAGCTATTATTGGACAGACTCTACTATAGTTTGGCACTGGTTAAGAAGTCAGGCAAGGAAATGGAAACCATTTGTTGCCAATAGGATGGAGGAAATTCAAGCGCACACAGATCCCAAGCAATGGAAGCATTGTCCAGGCATCCAAAACCCCGCTGATTTACCAACACGAGGAATTTCGGTGAAAGATCTTTCACAGTCAAGTTTGTGGTGGAATGGGCCAGAGTGGCTAAAACTTGGAAGTGAAAACTGGCCTTCTAATCAGCCTATTGTAGGAGAATGCCAGGCTGAAGAAGCATGGGTGAGTGAGGTGAGAAAATGCGCTGTGAACAGTTGTCAAGTTATGCAGCAGGACCCCATATTGAGGCTTGAGGACATTAGCAGTCTGAAAAGATTGTTAAGAGTGACAGCATGGGTATATAGATTTACCAACAACATTAAGGGAGAAACAAGAAGGGGTTTCCCAAATAAAATCATATCGGATAATGCAAAAAACCTTCAAAAAGGCTGCAAAGGAACTCCAAGAAATTTGGTCCTTGCTAAAAGAGGAAGGATTCCAATCCTACTTTTCACACCAAGGGGTACAGTGGGAGTTTATTGTTGAGAGAGCACCATGGTGGGGAGGATTTTGGGAAAGGCTAGTGAGAAGTGTAAAGTGTCCATTAAAGAAACTTTTAGCTAATGCTCATTTGAGCAAAGAAGAATTCTGCACTGTTTTATGTGAAGTAGAAGCAATGGTGAACAGTAGGCCTATCACTTTTGTTTACAACAGTATGCAGGATGCAGAGCCATTGACACCAAATCATTTTCTTTGTGGTAAACGATTAACATCAAGCCCCAGTGTGCCAGAAGACTTGCAGCCTATCCAGAGCACTCAAGGAGAGTTAACCAGACGGTTCAGGTACTTTGAAAAAATTATATAGGGCTATGGGTTGATTGCCTGTGCCCTCATCCGTTGGAAATTTCCAACAGACGTCAGTGGAGGGTTACCGACAAAAGCCCTATGCTTTTTCGTTAGAGAGTTATAAATATGTAGGTCTTTAAAGGACCTCTTTATATTTATATTGATTACGGTAATTCTAGCATCGGGAGTTGGGAAAGCCTTATGTTAATAAAAACTGAAATTGCTCACCTTATTTTTGCTGGGTCTTTGTTTGTTTCGATGTAGGGCGTGACGGTCATTTTCGGTGTAGGGTCGCCACGATGGGTTACGCGGCGAATTTACTTAAGGTAATTAATATAGGCAGTCACTATATAAACCCCTGAAGGAATAGGCCTATCCTTTTATAGTCATTAGGTTTTATATTATAAGGAATTCACTCAGGACTTGAGGGAAAAAGACACGTTTCCCGTTTAAAGCTTCGCTTGGAATAAACAGCCCTGAGAGCCGTTCCTTGGTTCTCGTGTATTATTTGCCGTTCTAGCAAATTTTGTTTAGTCTACTTCTTTGGTAGACTAAACAATAAATTGGGTTTTCTTGTTGCTATGTGAGGCTGATTCATACATACAGGTTCTTTGTACGTATGGCAATTCAATTATTTCATTCCCAATAGGCTATGTCGCCAATCCCGAGGCAATTTTGTATAGATATTTAATTCAATTAATTAATAATTTATATTTAATTATGAAATAAATGTACCACATATGATACCATGTTGTGAGCGCGTATAGTTTTTCCATATACTGGGGGGGGCCGGAGAAAAATTTGTATGTTATAGATCAAATTTTTTGATAAACTGTTTTAAACCATGTGAAATGGATTGAAAAGAATAAAGTAGAAATTTAGGAGAGAGAGGTTACTCAAGACCTATTTAAATATTAAAGTTCAAGAGGCCAACTTCTCAAGTTTAGTTAAAGTTATGTCAATCAGTTTGACTCCCTTTAGGTATAGGAAATTTATGGGATTAAAGTAAAGTTATTAAGCATTTTAACTTTGCTCAGTTTGTGTAAGTTTTATAAGTCACCAGTCTTAATTTTTTCTTGTAAAAGTTTTCTGGCTTTCAAAGCAGTCTTTCTTTGAGGCCTGTCTGGTTTAGTCTGAGTTACATCAGGCACATTGAGAGATTCCTCCCCAATAGTATCCTGATCCATCCTTTGGGGTAATGGTTCTAATTTAGCCCCACACTCCAAAGGATATAGTAATGTGATATCTCTGGTGGTCTCACCAGTTGCTGTTTTCAGTTTTACAACCCTGGTAACTTCGTCTTCACCAGTTTTGAGTTCCAAGACTTTTCCCATTGACCAATGTTGTCTTGGTGTCTTGTCATGTATCAACACAATGTCCCCAATTTTGACTGAATCATTCCAACTTTGTTTTGTTAATTGTTTATGTCTTTCTCTAAGACTTGTTAAGTATTCTTCTCTCCATTTTGTTATAAATTGAGTTTGATTTGTGTCAAATGTTGGTATTTTGTGTTGAGTTCTTTGTGTCCTATTTCCCAATCTGGATCCTCTGTACTGTTATGTTCAGATTCTGGTAACATGTTTACTGTTTCTCCCTTAATTAGGTGGTTTGGTGTGAGAGGTTCTGGCTCATTAATACCATCTCCCACATAAGTTAATGGTCTGTTGTTGACAACATTTTCAATTTCTGACAGAATAGTCATGAGTTCAAAAAGTTGTAGATGTTTTGTCCCAATAGTCTTTTTAAGGCAGTTCTTTACAGTTTGTATGTTTCTTTCCCAAATTGAACCATACCATGGTGTATTAACAGGAATGTACTTCCAGGTTATGTTGTGTTTGGTTAAATGAGTTTGTACTGTTTCACTGTCACAAATCTGATGAATAATTCTTTCACCAGATTTGAAGTATGTGGCATTGTCTGACCATATAGTTTTGGGTACAGAATTGTGTGCACAAAATCGTCTGAAAGCAGCAATAAAAGCTTCTGCTGTCAGATCTTCTACTATGTCTAGACATATGGCACGTGTGGCAGCACAGGTGAAGAGTACAATGTACACTTTGTATTCCTTTGAATCCATTTTGTCTCCAAAACTCACATTTACCGCTCCAGTGTAGTCAATACCCGTGGTTTCAAATGGCCGAGTAAATGTTACTCGTTCCACAGGTAGGTCTGGAGGGCTTGGGGTCTTAAAGGGTCGTGAATGGATACGTTTACAAGGAATGCATGTGTTTAAAATTTTCTTTGTTTCAGTTCTACCCTTTGGTAGCCAGTAAGTTTTTCTCAGCTCTGTCAGGGTTTGTGGGACTCCCATGTGGTGTATTTTGTTGTGGGTATCCCTGATGATGAGTTTTGTGAAGTGATTTCTCCTTGGAAGAAGAATTGGGTGCTTAGAGTTGTAAGTCAAAGTTGACTTGTTAAGCCTTCCTTTACACCTTATCAGACCCTCTGTATCCAGGTACAGATTTAGATCCATGACAAGTGAAGGAATACCTTTGTTTAATGTGCTACTGGACCTAAGATACTTCAACTCCTTGTCAAATTCTGAAGCTTGTATCTGTTTGAGCCAGTATTTTGTTGCAGTTTCTGTTAAGTTAGAAAAGGCTTTCTGAGGACAGTGTTTGAGAAGGTAGCTATTGACAAACTTGCAGCAATAGACTGTAATTCTCAAGAGTTTGTTTAGGTCTGAATAAAGGTGATAGTCAAATATAGGTTTGTCCTCAGTGATCTTTTCAGTTGTTGTAGAGTTGAGTGTGAGGTTAACTACTTTGGCTGGCCAAAGATCCTCACATGTTAGCCATTCGGGCCCTTCATACCAGATTTTATTTGTTTTCAACAGCTTGTAAGAGAGCCCTCTTGTCAAAAAGTCTGCAGGATTCTCCTTTGTTTTTATGTACCTAAATTTGATACCAAGGTTTGTGTTTGCAGTTTTGATTTCTGTTAGTCTGTTTTTCACAAATATATTTTTGCAAGAAGTTGTATCTGTGTTGGTCACCCATGTTAGACAAATTTGACTGTCTGTCCATAAGTAAATGTTTGTTATGTCAACTTCTTTATACACTTGTGAAAGAAAGTTTGCTGTTTTAACTCCCAATGAGACAGCTAATAATTCAAGTTGTGGTACAGTTTTCTTTTGGTTTAAGGGTGCCACTTTTGCCTTTGAATAAACCAAGTTACTTTCATTTTCACTTGTTAAATAGGCACAACACCCATAAGCTTGTGTGCTGGCATCTGTAAAAATGTGTAGTGTTTGCGATTTCAATCTGTAGCCAGCACATCTTGGTACGTAGATGTCTTGAACTTTGTTCAAGTCTGTGGCTAATTTTTTCCAATGAAGTTGGTCTTCCACTGAAAGTGGTTCATCCCAATCAATTTTCTTTTTCCATAAGTCTTGCAAAAGGATTTTGGATCTTATGGTTGCTGGTAAATATAATCCAATGGGGTCAAAAATTTTGGATGATTCTGAAAGCACTTGTCTTTTTGTATTGGCATTTGGATTTAAGTTATAACTCTTCGTGCAAAGAGTGTCATCGTGTTCAGAATTCTGTTTTAAAAACCAAAGCATTCCAAGTGTTTTCGTGTAATTGTTTGGTTCAATGTTCCCATTGTTGTCTTTTGTTATTTGTTCATTTAATTTAGGAGAATTAGAAACCCATTCTCTCAATCCAAAATTTCCTTGCTTCATTATGGGTTGTGACATTTGGTAAATTTCAAGCAATTCCTCTTCAGTTACAGTGGAACCAATGAGGTTATCCACATAAAAGTTTTGTTTTAAAAACTGAACTGTTAAGTCCTCTTGAAATAAGTTTAGGTGGTTTCTAATTGTTAAAGCAAGAATACTTGGAGAGCAATTTGCTCCAAAAATAATTACTTTAAATCTGTAGGTTTTGAAACCTTTGTTAAGGTCATGTGGATCATTCAACCACAAAAACCTGAGATGATTTTTATCATACTCAAGCTTCAAATTTATACAGAGGAATGCTTTTTCTATGTCACTTTGTACTGCATAATTGTCTAAACGGAAGCAAAGGAGAATTTTTACAAGATCTGAGACAAGGTTTGGGCCTTCCATGAGACAATCATTTAAACTAACAGAATTTGTGTCTTTTAAACTACAGTTGTATACTACTCTTAGTTTAGTTGTGGATGAGTCTTCTCTGTAAACTCCCCTGTGTGTTAAATAATGACAACCTCGTTTTTTAAAGGGTTCATCAGTAACTTCTTCAATGAAGCCCCTTTCTATTTGTTCCTTGAATATGTTGTTGTATTGTTCTAAAAGATTGTCATTTTTTAGTTTTCTGTAATTTTTATACAGATGTGCCTTAGCTACTTTCAAATTGTCCATTATTTCTGGACAAGGTGTTTTCCAAGGCAGCTCCACATAGTATTGATTGTCTCTGTGTTGTAATGTATCCTTAAATTGTTCTGTCATCAATTGGTCTTCATGTGTAATAGTACTGTCCTTTATGCCAACTGATTCTAATAGTCACAACTGCTGTAACCCTTCATCCAATGTGGAATCATTTTCATTCAAATGATGTGGGATTATGACAGTGTTTTTGTAGTTCGAGTTTGTCACATAGTCAGAAATTTGTGACTGTGGTGATTTTGTTTTGCGTAAATTTTGTTCATGTTCTGTGTTTTCTGTGTCAGTAGTAAGATGGTATTTAGTTATGTCACCCAAAAGAGCAATACCTGTGGGAGTTTGTATGGCTATTCCATCTCCAATTTTAATGATGCCTCTATGGACCAGATGAAGATAGTCAGCCCCCATGAGCATATGTATATCATCAACTACATCTGCATTAAGGGTTTTATCAGCTATCGTGTATTTATTTTGAAGTTGGAGCAAAGCTTGTTTTAACCCAGCTATTTGTATTTTTTCTTGTTCTACTTTGTCCACAACAACAACCTTAAGGGTTTCAAATGTTTCATCAAGAGTTAAAGTTATATTTGCAGTTTTAAAACTGGCTTGTACTGGGTTTTTATTGATAAATGATGAAATAGAGAGATCTTCATCTCCTTGTTGGTTTTGAAGTCCCAATTTTTCTATCAGTTGTTTAGTTACAAATGTTTGTTGTGAGCAGGTATCTAAAAGACACCTAACCTGTACTATTTGTCCTCTTTTGTTTTGGATTTCCAAAGTTGTGGTTGGTAAAAGAATTTTTGAATTGTGGTTAATGCTAGATGAACTGATATGTCCATTCATAGCATTTTTGGTTTGTTTCTGTTTGTTTTGGTTTGATTTGGGTGTTTGTTCATAATGTTTGTCAGTTTTTCCAATGTCTGTGTGTGTATTACACATAGGGGTAACATGGTCAAAACTGTTGCAAAACTTACAATTGTATATCAAATTTGATTTGCAATTTGACTTTTGGTGCCCTGATCCAGTGCATTTTTTGCATAAGTTTAGTTGTTCACAACGTTTTGACCTTGCTGTAAAGTCTTTGTATTTGGGACAATTTGTAGAATAATGTTCACTGCTAAAACAAAATTTGCATGGTGTGGGATTATACTCAAAAGTAGCTACATTAAAGTTTTGCAGAGTAGGAGTCTTTGAGTCTTTTTCTGTCACTTTATTTTCTGCAAATTGAGTTTTGCGGTTGTGTTTTGATGTAACTGGTAAGTGTTGAAATCTTTTGTTAGGTTTTTGGTTTTCTGCATTGTTGGTTTTTTCTTGTTCTGTGTTAAATTTTGGGTGTGTGTAACTTGATTTGTAAAGTAGTACAGTTGGGAAATCTTCTCTTAGTTTATTAAGGCTAGGGTATATGTCAGTTGTCCTCTGATGAAATATCTCTTTGACTTTAGAAGGGAGCTTTTCAAAAACAACAGCTTGAATGATCCAAGCTGTTTCTGCAATGTTTAAATTATTGTTTTTAAGTTGTCCCATGAGACATTCAAACTCACAGTAAAAATCAAAGAGGTCACCATAGTTGTCTTTTGGGGTTCGCATGTTCATTACTTTAAGAGCCAAATCATGTATAATTTCATCCTTATTCATGTAATTTCTGTTAAGTAATTCTATTGCTACAGAATAAGAAGCACCTATGGCTGGTAGTGATTCCACTAATCTTAAGGCTGGGCCTTTCAGATAGTTCACTAAATAACTAAATTTATCAACATCTGTAATGTAGTTTTTATTACCTATAAGGCTATGAAATTTTTCAATAAAAGATTGAAATTTGGCTCTGTCACCCTCAAAAGTGGGTACTGCAAGTGTAGGCAATTTTGATTTTAGTTCATTGCCCTCAGCCACATTGGGAGGGCTAAATGAAGCATTTCTTGTAGCTTCTAAGAAGCTTTCGTATGTGTCTTCTTTTTTGCACTCATCAAGTTGGTTTTGAATTTCAGAAATATAGTTGTTAATTTTTGTAATGTAATTTTCATTGTCAAGTAGGAGAGTAGAATACTCATCATCTGTTAGTTCAATTGTGTCATCAATTTCTGTAATTATGTCTTCATCTAGTATGAAAATTTCTTGTTTGTAACGAGTAATAGAATTTAATGTTGTTTCAAGATCATATCTTGTAGGTTCCTTTTGTTTGAAATCATTGTACAGTTTGGTGATGACACCTTTACGTGCTGATTTTTTCCTCATTAATTTTTTGTGATTTTGAGATGGTGCCGTAGCCCCAAGGTCTGTGTTTTTGTTTTCTTGGTCTGGGTTTCTTACCCTTTTGTCCAAGTCTTCCATAATTGTTGTTAGTGTTAAAGTTCTGAGTTTAATTTTTATGATGTTGAGCAAGTTAAATTACTGTACAGTAATAAGTTTTTTATATAACCTGCGCCACAGGTTAAATTAAAAATTCACAATGTTTTTAGTTAGGATAGGCCTTGAGTGTAAAGAGTAAGGCCTACTTTAAGAGGTAGGCCTATTATGTAAGGTAAAGTTAGGTGGGCCTACTAAATAGGCCTATTTGTTGGGCCTACCAAGTAGGCTTATGTTTGGGCCTATTATTTTATAGGACCTCAAATGAGTTAAGCCTGTTAAATTAACAAGGCTTAGTTTTGAATTTGAAGAGTAGGACCTATTAAATAGGCTTAATGTTGCGGGCCTATTTTTTTAGGACCTAAAATAAGTTATGCCTGTTAAATGAACAAGCCTTTGTTTTCGATTAGTGTAAAGGTAAAGGAATCGGTTCCCAGTTGCTTAGGCCACCATATGAAAAAACTATAGTGGGGTTACGGTTGAAATTGGGGTTAGGCCTACTGAGTTAAGCCTAGCCACTGCGTGTGTCAGTGTAAATTTTAGAGGGGTTAGTTCCCCATACACAGGGCCACCATTGAAAAAACTATATAGGGCTATGGGTTGATTGCCTGTGCCCTCATCCGTTGGAAATTTCCAACAGACGTCAGTGGAGGGTTACCGACAAAAGCCCTATGCTTTTTCGTTAGAGAGTTATAAATATGTAGGTCTTTAAAGGACCTCTTTATATTTATATTGATTACGGTAATTCTAGCATCGGGAGTTGGGAAAGCTTATGTTAATAAAAACTGAAATTGCTCACCTTATTTTTGCTGGGTCTTTGTTTGTTTCGATGTAGGGCGTGACGGTCATTTTCGGTGTAGGGTCGCCACGATGGGGTTACGCGGCGAATTTACTTAAGGTAATTAATATAGGCAGTCACTATATAAACCCCTGAAGGAATAGGCCTATCCTTTTATAGTCATTAGGTTTTATATTATAAGGAATTCACTCAGGACTTAGGGAAAAGACGTTTCCCGTTTAAAGCTTCGCTTGGAATAAACAGCCCTGAGAGCCGTTCCTTGGTTCTCGTGTATTATTTGCCGTTCTAGCAAATTTTGTTTGTCTACTTTCTTTGGTAGACTAAACAATAAATTGGGTTTTCTTGTTGCTATGTGAGGCTGATTCATACATACAGGTTCTTTGTACGTATGGCAATTCAATTATTTCATTCCCAATAGGCTATGTCGCCAATCCCGAGGCAATTTTGTATAGATATTTAATTCAATTAATTAATAATTTATATTTAATTATGAAATAAATGTACCACATATGATACCATGTTGTGAGCGCGTATAGTTTTTCCATAGTACCTTGAAGAGCTACAAGATCAGTTATGGAAGAGGTGGCAGATGGAATACTTGCCAGAACTCAATTATTACCCATCAGGCAAGGTAAAGGGCTCCAATGCAAATTGTATCAAGGTGGGAGACGTGGTAATGATTGGGGATGAAAGACCAAGGCAATGCTGGAAGCTTGGCAATTGAAGAGTTGTTTGTTGGCAAAGACAATTTAGTTAGGTGCTGCACTGGTAAAGACTTCAGGAGGAAAGTTAAAGAGACCTATACAAAAACTCTATGCTTTAGAAATCAGCAAAAACACAGATAGTCAAGATGAAACATTTGAGTTACAGCCTCATGGAGAAGGCTTGGCTAACCTTGCAGAAGGTAATGACAACAATGCCTCTTCGGTGGGGAGTGTTAGAAAATCTAGAAGAGGAAGAACCATTGTTGTCCCAAGGCGATATGATGACTAAGCTGATTGATGCAGCATTGCTTGTATATATTAAGTTAAGGTGTATATATATCCATCTCATAATTGTAAGGTTAGTGAAAAATTAACTTAATTTAGAGCTAGCATTTTTTAGCTCTTGTGGCATCATTGTTTGGTCACACTATTGACATCATTTTGGGGCGCTGCGCGTTCTTTCTACTCGTTTGTGGGATGTCGTACGTACAGGGTGTGGTCTTGTAGAGGGCTCTCTTGCAATTCAATTTGGTTGTTTAGATACAAGATTGTTGCACCATGCAATAGTCCAGGTTGCGTTGTTGTTGCAAGGTTGAGAAAGAAGACCATAAATAGTACCCTTTTTGTTTACATTAAAATTCATGTAACTAAGGTCTAAGGTAGGCCCGCATCGAGTCAGCAACCCTGAGGTTACCCTGAGGTAGGACCTAATAGGATCTCAAATCCGTAAGTTTTAATTTAGCTTAACTTGGGCTTCAGGTAGAACTGGCCCTTTAGAATTTGGCCGTTCACGGCTCAGCTGGGATTTTGAACCCGACAAATAAATAAAATAACACTATTAAAAGCAAACAGGCCGGATGCTACAGGGTAGTTATTGCATTGAAATGGAATTTAAAGCTCTTTATGTTAAAAGTGTGGACAACAACCATGGATTAGAAATGTATTTGAAGGCCTTTTGTGAACTTGAATCCATTGGCATAAAAGACAAAGAGGAGAAGCAGGCAAGTGCAGTGAACGGGGAGGTTTTAGAGCAATTTGAAAAAGGTATTGGGTTTAGGGATGGTTGCTACGAAGTTGGTCTCCCTTGGAAGGATTCTTGCAAATCCAACTCAAACCTTCAGCTAGTTAATCGGAAGTTGAAGACCTCATTGCACAGGCTAAGGAAAATTGAGTTGTTAAATGAATACAATGAGGCCATCCTAAGGTTTGTAAGGGAGTGCTATGCTGAAAGAGTGCAAGATGAGCTTGAGAGCCAATAGGCACATTATCTGCAACACCGTGCAGTGGTACGGCGAGACAAAACTACCACCAGACTGAGGGTAGTTTTTGATGGGTCAGCCAAGGACAAAGGTGGTGTGTTCTTGAATGACTGTTTGGATGCTGGGCCATATTGAAATGCAGATTTATTTTCTTTGTTAATCAGATTCAGGTTTGGTAGACTAGCAATGACTGCCGATGTAAAACAAGCATTTTTGAGGATAAAGCTAAAACCAGAGGACAGAGATGCAGTAAGGTATCTGTGGGTGGGTACGATAAACTTGTTGAAAAATGAACCCAAGGTTCAAGTATATAGAATGAAGTCAGTGTTGTTTGGCCTCAGTTCTAGTCCATTTCCGTTGGAAGCTACTATACAGCACCATTTTAAGAAATATTATGAAGCATATTCTAATAATGTTGAACATCCGGTAAAATTTCATGTTGATGATTTGCTGTATTCAGTGGATAATACAGAAATGGCTAAACAGATATTCACAGAGGCTAGAGCTATAATGAGGGAGGTTGGCATGGAGCTTAGAAAATGGCAGATCAATCATTCTCAGTTACAACAGTTTATGAGTCAGTCCTGTGTATAACCTGATGCAGTAGAAAATGTTAAGGCGCTGAGGGCAATTGACACAAAGGTGCAAGGCAAGTCATTGTTTGGCAGCAAGGAGAGGATTTGTTTATCTTCACTGTGAAATCTTTAGTAGAGCTAGCTGAGAATGAGACAAGGTGGACAAAACGTACAACTCTTAGTTTGGCTTCGAGGGTCTTTGATCCTCTAGGATTCCTGGCTCCATTTGTGATAAAGTGAAAAGTTGGACTTGGACTGGGAAGTTGGACTTGGTTGTTGTTGTTGTTGTTGTTTAGCCGATCAGCCCACCCTGATCGAGGAAGCCGGCGGCACGCAGGTAACCGATCGCCCTCTCCGGAGTGGACCAGAGGTTCAGCGCACCAGTGATGCTGTGTTGTGTTCGTTGTTGTGCTAGAGCGGTACAGTCTGTCATAATGTGTTCAATTGTTTGTGGTGTGTCCTGGAACAGGTGGCAGGTGTCGTCTATGGAGTTGTCTAGTCTGTGTTTATATGTCCGTAAGTTGGGGTGATGTTCACATCGGAATCGTGCTAAGTTAACTCGATCCGATCTGCTCAGGCTGATCTCTGACCTGTTAATGGGTGGCGGCTTCGCACCTAGGACCACATTCGGACCGAGTCGTGTCAGTGCTTTGTGGGTTAGGTGTGTGTGTATGTGTTTTCTGTACTGTGTGATGTCTGTGGGGTGTGGTATGGAATGGAGTATTTGGTTATAATGTCTCTCTGGTGTTACCTTAATGGTGCGAGGTGTTGGTGTATGATTGTACATGTAGTGGCAACGGTGTTGTGGGTTAGTTGTCGCTGCTGCCATGAATTGTGTTCCCCTCATGTCTAAATGTTCCCTAATTTTCAGTATTTTTGTTTCTGTGTGCAGGTGTTCTAATGAGTGCCCAGCATGGGCTAGCATAGTCCATAACTGAGCGAATATATTGTTTTTATATGAGTGATGTTGTTTCGTGCTGGTGTCCAAAGTTTGTGCCTGTTAGTACCCTAAGCGTGTTAAGTCTTGACGTACATTTGTTTTTAATGTCCTGAATGTGGTTTGCAAAAGTGTGTGGAATGTTGTTTAGTGTAAGCTGTGGAATTACCTGGTGTTCTTTTGTGTTGCTTGTAAGCAAGGTGATGGTTGATTTTGTGGGCGCTACTTTGAGTCTATTGTGTGTGAGCCAGTCTTGTATACTGTTTATGTATGTTTGTAGGTTATTTGTAGCGGTGTCGATGTTGTTGTGGGTGGATGTTAGAGTGATGTCATCTGCATATGATGGTAAGGTAAGCTTGTTATCTATGGGCGTTGGAACGTCATACATGTATAAGTTGAAGAGTGTTGGTGAGAGAACAGAGACTTGAGGGACCCCATTCGGAAAAAGCTTGTTTTTTGGATGACTTGCCATTAAATGTGATATGTGAGTATCTTCCTGAAAGATAGTTGCTCAGCCACCTTTTGGTGTTATTGTACATGTTTGTGTTGAGTATTTTGTTTATGAGAGGGAAGCGTGGGATAGCATCAAATGCTTTACTAATGTCTATTGTTGCTAATAGTGTACGTTGAGCTGGTCATCTGGAGTTGATGCCATCCATGATGTGCTGCGTGAGGTTAGTGAGTAATGTCGTGGTTGAGTGGTGAGGTCTGAATCCATGTTGAGTAGGCGATAGTGGAATGTGTGGGTTGGTGATTTGTAAGATTAGTCTTTCTGTTACTTTGGAAGGTGTGCATAGTAAAGTAATGGGTCTATAGGAAGCTGGTTCTGTTGGATTTTTGTTTGGTTTGAGGAGTGTAATAATTTTACCTTGGTTCCATATGTCAGGAATAATACAGTGTTGGTATGAATATGTGCTGATATTTGTGAGAGCTAGTATTCCTTGTGGGCTCAAGTGTTTAAGGTGTATGTTAGATATGTTGTCTGGTCCAGTAGCCTTCGAATTCTTAATGTTTTTGATGATCTTGGTGGTCTGGTCTGTATTGAAGGGTGTAATGGTCGTGTCGAGTCTGTAGGTTTTCTTGTGTCTGGCTGTTTGTCTGTCTGCGTGTTTCTGGTTGTTGTCTCTGTTTAAGTGACTTATCTTTGCGTAGTGATTAACTAAAATGTTAGCTTGTTGTGTGTATGTTGAGATATTATTTTGGCTGCGACAGATAGCCGCGTGTGAGGTGTGAATGCCGCTGTTAGAGTGGGTAATGCTGTTTATAGTCTTGTATAGCCTGGATGCATCCGTGGAATGGTTTAGTGTTGTTATGAATTCCCTGAATGTTTCTGTTTGTTTTTCTTTGAGTTTGTTGTTTATTTCTGTGTTGAGCTGTTGTATCTGCTGTTTTATGGCTTCTGTGTGGTGTGTGTGTGTTATATTTGAGGTTGTTACGTTGCCTTATGAGGTGGGCTATTTCTCTAGTGTAATTTGGGTTGTATTTCCTAATGTTGCCCTTGGGTATGTATTTGACTCAGTGCTGGGCACTTGCGCAAACACTTGCGCAAAACGCAAATTGCGCAATTGCGCAAGTGTGATTTCGGTTGCGCATTTGCGTTTGCGCCAATTCTTGCGCAAACTTGTGCGCAAACGTGAAAAAAAACATATTAAAAATAGTTGATTTAGCTCATAAACACGTGACTGCCAGACAGGTGGCGCCGCCAGACAGCAGTGAGCACTCAGTATACCAACAACGCTAGTGAAACACGTTTGTTTGATTAGTTGATTTTAATTTTATTTCAGAGTTCAAACTACTAACTACTCTAGTAACTTCTAGAAACTTCATAAGTCATAACTACTGTCTATAACTAGTGAACCATGGACAGCCTCAGACACCAGTCTCTGTCCAGCCCCACCTCTGCCCCCAGCCCGGCCGGCAGCGTGACCAGCCATGGCTCAGAGCCTCACCAGGAGGAAGAGGACCTCAACAACCCCTGGCCCCACCTGGACACCTTCTTTGGACCTTTGACCAGCAAGAAGAGGGTGGTTGAGAGGGGCAGGGTGGTCTACAGGGGCAGCATCATCTGTAAGAGGTGCAAGGCTAAGGTCAGCTTCAACACCATCAGCATGTACACCCTCAAGAGCCACTACCAGCATGTGAGTTTAAGTTTATTTCTAAATTTAAAATTTTAAAAAAACTTGATAAGTAGTTAACTTTAGAAATTATTATTTATTAAAATATAATTAAATATTAAATAATAAATTATACTTTGTCTCAATTCAAACACTTCTGTTGTATATCACTGTCATTACAATATAATTTATAATTTTTTTTTCAAGGTTCACCCCAACCAGAGCAAAGACCTCCTCGCTGCCATCACTGGTGGGTCCAAGCGCGGCCGGTCCCTCTCTGGCGACACCAAGGACTCTGGCTCCAAGAGAATGCGCCAGGCCAGCATAGAGTCCTCCTTTGCTGGATCTGCCGCCTTCAACAATAGCAAGGCCCAGGACCTTTTGCACAGGTAAATAAATAATAATTATGAATCTTAATTTTATACACTAATAATAGAATAATTTAAATAATTTATTAAATATATCAAATATTTATATGATATAAAAATAAAAATTAATTGTAAAGATAAGATAAAGACTTTCCTTACAATCATACCTAATCTTTTTTGTAACTTATGTTTTAAAATACATTTGTTGAAAATGTTCAAAATGAATTTAATTTTCAACTCCACAGGTTCATGGTTGAAGAGATGTTGCCCGCCAAATCCACGGAGTCCCCATCTTTCACCAGGTTCCTCAAGTACCTGAACCCCAGCTTCAAGCTCCCCTCCAGGCGGACCTACATGAGGAACCTCAAGAAGAAGGTCGAGGCAGGGAAGACAGAGCTCACCTCCATCCTGGACGAGGTCAACTATGTGGCCACCACCGCTGACTGCTGGACAGCCCACAACCGCTCCTTCCTGGACATGACTGCCCACTGGATAGAGCCCTCCAACCTCAAGAGGAAGAAGGCCGTCCTAACCTGCAGGGAGGTGCCTGTGGCGCACACCTATGACGTCCTTGGCAACACCCAGGGGTCTGACATCATGAAGCCCAAGAGGTCCAGCCTGACCTCTGAGAACTTTGAGAGGTTTGTGTTCCTGACGGGCAACATGGACCTGCTCACGATGGAGTTGGAGGAGGACTCTGAGGAGCTTTGAAGTGTTTTTTTTTGTAATATTGTAATTTCTTTTTTTTTTATTATTATTTATTTAACATTGTAATTTTGTATCTATTCTTTATTGATATATCTATGGATCGTGTGTCTGTTAATAAAGTCTTTTGATTTGATTTGATTTGATTTACTATAAATTTAATTTTATACAGGGTGTCCCAAAAAAACCGCACCTATTTTTTTTGGGAAAACCCTGTATATATAAATAGTTTGCGTTTGCGTTTGCGCAAGCGCAAGTTTCGAGAAGTTTGCGCATTTGCGCTTGCGCAAGGTATGGGTTTGGGTTTGCGCATTTGCGCATTTGCGCTTGCGCAAGTGAATTTTCGTTTGCGCTGCCCAGCACTGGACTATTTGTCTGCATTATTGATGATCTGATTAAATGTCTTGAGTGTTGTACTGATGTTTATGATGGGTGTGCTGTTTAATGTGGTGAATTGTTCCTCAGTCTGTATTTTGAACTGTTCCCAATCAGCTTTCTTGTAATTTCTGTAATTGTGCCTCAGGCTGTTGGGGCAGAGTGTAGAATGTGTTGTAATGATGATGGGCAGGTGGTCTGATGACAGTTGTTTTTCTGTTCTCCATTGTGTATGTGTTGCTAGTGAGGGGGAACAGAACGTTATGTCTGGGGAGGAGTTTGAGTATCCTGCTTGATGTGGTATGTGTCTATGTTCTTCTGTATTGTTAAGAATGAAGAGGCTGTTTAGTTGTGTGGCTATGTTGGCGCCTCTGGTGTTGCTTTGGTTGTGCAGGTACCAACTAGTGTCTTTGGCGTTGAAGTCTCCTCCTAAGATGACATTAGTGAGAGAGGCCAGATTGTGTAACTGTGGATTGTAATTGGCTGGTACCTGAAGTGAACTATCTGGTGGGATGTAAATGTTGATCAGTGTGGTGTTGTGTTTTGCGCGTGTTTTAATGTTGGACTTGGTTGGGACCAAGAGTTACCCCACCATATGGTGGTAAAGTAGAAAGATTGGTTCAAAGAGTTGGCACATCTCGGAGACATTGAAATCCCAAGGTGACACTTTGGAAACTTGAACAATAGTCCAGTTACTTTGGAGCTGCACATCTTTTATGATGCGAGTGAGAAAGCCTATGCAACTTCCAGTTATATAAGAGGTACATTTGAGGAGAAAGCAAGTTGCAGGTTGGTTACTGCAAAGAGCACAGTAGCACCTTTGAAAAAGGCTTTTTATTCTAAGGTTGGAATTGATGGTTGCAGTCTTTTCTAGTCGGCTTGCAGTTATGGTGCAAAACTCTGGGCCTTTATGAAATTCCCAGCTATTGTTGGACAAATTCCACTATAGCTTGGCACTGGTTAAGAAGCCAGGCAAGGAAGTGGAAACCATTTTGAAGTTGGTAAGCAACTTAAGTAGTGATGTATTTCTTTTGGCCTTTAAAAGGTTTGTAAACAGAAGGGGTTTCTCAAATAAAATCATATCTGAATGCAAAAACCTTCAGAAAGGCTGCAAAGGAACTCCAAGAAGTTTGGTCCTTGCTAAAAGAGGAGGAATTCCAATCCTACTTTTCACACCATGAGGTGCAGTGGGAGTTTATTGTAGAGAGAGCACCATGGTGGGGAGGATTTTGGGAAAGGCTAGTGAGAAGTGGAAAGTGTCCATTAAAGAAACTTTTGGCTAATGCTCATTTGAGCAAAGAAGAATTCTGCACTGTTTTGTGTGAAGTAGAAACAATGGTGAACAACAGGCCCATCACACCTTTGTTTATAACAGTATGCAGGATGCAGACCATTGACAACAAATCATTTTCTCTGTGGTAAACGACTAACACCAAGCCCCAGTTTGCCAGCAGACTTACAACCTATCCAGAACAGTAAAGAAGAGCTAGCCAGAAGGTTCAAATACCTTGAAGAGCTACAAGATCAGTTATGGAAGAGGTGGCAGGTGGAATACTTACCAGAACTCAATTATTACCCATCAGGCAATGTAAAGGGCTCCAATGCAAATTGTATCAAGGTGGGAGAGGTGGTAATGATTGAGGATGAAAGAACAAGGCAATGCTGAAGCTTGTCATAACTGAAGAGTTGTTTGTTGGCAAAGGTAATTTAGTTAGGTCTGCACTGATAAAGACTTCAGGAAGAAAATTAAAGAGACCTATACAAAAACTCTCTGCTTTAAAAATCATCAAAAAGCCAAAAACACAGATAGTCAAGATGAAACATTTGGGTTGCAGCCTTATGGAGAAGGCTTGGCTAAACTTGCATGACAACAATGCTTCTTCGGTGGGGAGTGTTAGAAAATCTAGATTTTTTTCTTTCCAAGTTTCCTTGTAAGTTCCAGAAATTTTGTACACAAGTAGTTACGTACCGTTTTTACAAGTTTTTATTTTTCCACATAGTCTCCATCCTTTTCTACGACATTCCTCCACCTCGAAACAAGGGCCTTTATTCCTTGCTGGTAAAAGTCCGCTGGGTTCCGCTGGAGCCACCTTTTAACCTCCTTAACAACCTCATCGTCACTCTGAAACTTTCTTCCACGAATAGAATCCTTCCTTGACCCAAACAAATGGAAGTCTGAAGGTGCCAGATCCGGGCTGTATGGAGGGTGGGGGTAACACAGTCAAGCGCATTTTTGTGATGGCCTCTCTTGTCTGCAAAATGTTGTGTGGTCTTCCGTTATCGTGCAAAAGAAGGAAGTCTTCCAGTTTTCTCTCCGGTCGAACTCGCTTTATACGCCTCTGGAGTCTCTGTGGGGTAGCAATATATGCCTCTGAGTTGATTGTTTGTCCTTTCTTCATAATGTCCACCAGAATCACCCCTTTCATGTCCCAGAAAATGGTGGCCATAACCTTTCCTGCAGAGGGAGCCATTTTGAACTTTTCTTGCGTGGGGAGTCTGCGTGATGCCATTCCATGGATTGGCGTTTTGTTTCAGGTTCAGAGTGGTGTACCCAAGTCTTATCCCCAGTCACAATTCGTGAAAGGAAGTCATCCCCTTCTGCCTCGTATCGAACCAACGACTCAGAAGCAATTTCTTTTCTTTGGGCTTTGTGATCTTCAGTCAGTTGGGAGGAACAAACCGTTAACACACTTTTGAGTATTCCAGTTGCTGAATTATCGTATTCACACTTCCTTCACTAATTCCTACCTCCAGTGATAGCGCCTTGTATGTGACGCACCGATTTGATCGAATGATGCTGTTAGCACGTTGCAGTGTGAGATGTCACAGCCGATGCCGGGCGACCGCTGCATGGCTCATCATCAAAGCTGGCTCTCCCTCTCTCCGATGATCTCACACGTTTAGACCAGCGTCCAACTGTGCTTCGATCAAAAACAGCATCTCCGTAAACGTTTTGTAGACGTTCGTGAATATTTCCAACTGTTTCCTTCTCTGCGGTTAAGAACTCGATAACAGCTCTCTGTTTACGACGCACATCACTGTCAGACGCTATTTTCGAAACTGCGTTAACCATCGGTTTTATACATGGGCGTTTAAAAGCGGTTTTATACAAGGAGGGGAGGTTCAAACTGGAAAAATCTGGTTATGTGAAGCGCAGAAAGTTCAAACTTACGGCCCAAAATACATTTCAGCCCATGGTCTATTATTTAGCTAAGAAAAAAGGGTGGGGCAAAATATATTGAGTGCCCCTAGTGTATATATATATACACACACACACACACACACACTTAATTTGGAGCTAGCTTTTTGGACTCTTGTGACATCATTTTTTTGGGGGGCACTGGCAGCGTCCTTTCTTCTCGGTTGTTGAATGCGGCACTGATAAGGCGTGGTCTTATTGAGAGTTCTCTTGCAATTCAGTTTGGTTGTTTAGATACAGGATTGTTGCATCGCGCACTAATGCAGGTTGTGTGTTGTTGCAAAGTTTAGAAAGAAGACCATAGTGTCCTTTTTTCCCTTAATTTTATGATATTGAGGCCTAAAGTAGGCGCACATCGAGTCAGCAGCCCTGAGGTAGGTCCGTAAGGTTTGTTTTAGTCTAACTTAATTTAGACTATAAGTTAAAGTTGCCCTTCAGAGCTTGGCCGTTCAAGGCTCAGCTGGGATTCTGCACCCAATAAAAAATAAAATAACAGCCATTATTGTGTGAAAACACTCCTAGTAGGCCTAACCCAGAAGTAGAGACATCATGGCACATGCCACTGCTATGAAAGGGGGAAAGAGTAAAAGGGATTATTGCAAGTGGCTGCAGAATTATTAATTGGTAATGCTTGAGAAGCCACTGTGAGAGTGTTGTTTGATAGTGATAGCCAGTGTAACTTCATTAACACCAGAATTTCCAGAAATTTGAAGTTTAAAGAATTTAAGAGGGAAAATTTAAAAATTTCTGGGTTTCGGGGTTCAGTTCAAAACAGAACAAAAGTTAAGAGGGTCGAAGTTTTTGTAAAGGGTTGTTACCACAAAACCCCCATCATCAAGATCCAAGCTGTAGAGACTGAGGAGCTTTGTGCTCCAGTCACTACTTTTTTAGATATGACATGTATCCAAGAATTACAATTTAAAGGAATTAATTTGGACAATAATAAGTTTGAAGCAACTGAATTGATTAGTCTTTTGATTGGAGGTGACTATTATTGGAACTTCATCACTGGTAACGTTGTCCCAACATCTTAAGGTCCTGTAGCTATTGAAAGCAAATTAGGCTGGATACTACATGGTAGTTATTGTAATGAAATGGAAGTTACTGCTCTTTTTGGTAAGATTGAGCAGAACAGCCCAGGGCTACTTCTAAGACAATTCTAGTGGGTGGGTTAAAATAGTTTTTTTAATTTGTCTTTGATCACAAATAAAACAAATCAAATCAAATGTGATGCATATATACTTATATCATATGCTCATATACAATATATGCTCTTATATGAACATATATATAAGTATATATTTTTCAACCATAAAGAAAAGAACCCTCAGCCCCTTGTTTCCTCCACTATTTACTTTTTCATCTGTATTCGCTGCAAAGCGAATTACTGTATATTTGCAGCACCCTTCGCCAATTTCAAACAAAGGTGGACGAGCATCACGGTATTTCTCCGAGAACGATCACAACCTTTAAATAAACCGCTCAAATCAGCAACAAGGGATCATTGCCACTTCCACAATCACTCCTTGCTTCCCACCAACTTCAAAATTATTAACTCAGCACACCAACCAACCAACCTCCGCATCTTCGAATCCCTGCACAGTACAATATATCCTGAGAATGAAACCAACCCTCAACGATTATATTTCTGCTTTTAACTTAAACATAGGTAGATAAATTCTCATGCCTCAATTCTGGAAAAGAAATCTGCAATCACTCATTTTAACTTTCAAACAATTCTAATGCGAATGTTCCAACATTTAACCATTTCCAACCTTTTTGCAATTGGCTTATAACTTATAATAACCTGGTCCCTTCGCTTTGTCCGGAGCTATAGGGCGCGTCCCTCTTTGGCCAATGGGGGAATGCATCTTCCTCCGATGCAAGGGCCTTCTCTGCCCTCGTGGACCATTGGACCCGTTTGGGGACCCGGCTGATCTCCTACCCTCCTACTTATATTTCCCTCTCCTCCTTTCCCCAACTCTTTCTCGTTTTGTTGTTTCCTCCCTTCCCGCATTTAGCTTTGTTTTGGACTTTGACTTTATTTTTTCCTTGGACCTTGGGTGAAGGAGGTGGTTGTCCTTCACCCTTGTCGCTCTTAAACCAAACCCAAGCCCTGTCCCTGCCATCTTTCACCGCGCGTTGGATGAGAGTGGCCGCCTTGCAGGCACGGGGACTGGGAATGGGTGTATCTCCCCTGCGTGACATCTATTAGCGGTGGGACCGAGTGAGCCCACGATTCGCCTTTCCCTTGTTGGAGTCGATGGTGGCTGGATGCGCGCGGGGGATGAAAATTCTCTTTTTTTTGCTATGGCTTCTTCATCTACTCGGTTAACGACTTCCGCTTCCAATACTCGGACTACTCTTTTCAACACTCGGGTGGTGGGCAACCAGGCTCTCGAGTCCCCTACCACTGGAAGCCCGCATCCAGATGGGGTTGACCCCCCTTTGGTAACTGATCACTTGCATCCTCCTTTACCGTTGCCGACCCCAGGCTGTACCCTGAACATCCCTTTGGATGTACACCCTCTGGAGCAGGGGTCTCGCCCCAGCCCGCTTCAGCTGCCTTCGGGCAAGTCAAGTTCCACCCAAGGTTTACCTCCAAAACCCGGCTTCTTGCTCTCCCCGTATGCCCCCCTCACCCGCCGTCGGCCCGTCTCCCCACGGAGAGAGCCCCGCGGCGGAGGGGGAAGTCGGCATGCACGACCATCCTATCGATATTGGATATCCCTGTCCACTTCGACTCTACTGCCTCCATATCCCTTCCAAGTATCCACAAATTCCTAGAGATCCAGCCTACCTCTGGATCCCTTCCTACCAATTCTGAACAGACGTTTCAGGCGATCCGAGCCCGCAGCAACTCCAGTCGTTATGATGTGCGACCGCAGAGGGATGGTTCCCTCCTCATAAAATTACGCTCAGCCACAGAGACGAAAGCCCTACTCTCCATCACTGAGGTCCTTGGATGCTCGGTGTCCATTTCACCACACCCTCGCCTGAACCAGAGTCAGGGCACTATTTATGCCACACGCTTATTGTCAATTACAGTGAACGAGCTCTTGGAGGACCTCGCACCCCAAGGTGTCACCAAGATCTATCGCTTCACATCCCGACAGGGAGGTACCCCCTCCCCAACACCGCGTCTACTTCTTACCTTTAATAACTTAGTCCCTCCCGACCGTATTGTATTGGGTATGGGAGACCGCACGTCATGCGAATTCTCTGTCCGCCCATACATCCCAGACCCGACCCGTTGTTTTAAATGCGACAAGTTCGGACATGTTAACTCAGTTTGTCGGCAGCCGCACCAATTGTGTGTTCGTTGCGGACAAGTTGCTCACCCAGACAAGTGCCCCAACACACCCAAATGCTCCAATTGTGAAGGTGCACACCCATCTTCATCCAGAGAATGCCTGTTCTTCAGGTTCGAGAAGGAGGTCCGAGGCCTACAGTAGCGGATTTCCTTAGCCTCCGAGAGGCACGAGACAGGGTGCGGAGTCGGGAGGTGAGACCGGACGTATCTTACGCCGCAGCTCTCGGCTCTGTCCGCTCGGCACGCCGCCCTGGCCTGCCGCTCACAAACCCCTCGACCAGTGCTCCCCATTCCTCTGAGGGGGAGTCCCGGCAAGAGCTGACGACCTCCTGTACCCCCACCATTCCTTCTCTCCATGCACCTCACCTGCCACAGATTCCACCAGGCCCCACCCACCTCGAACCCTGCCCTCCCAGCACTCTCTGCACACACCCGAACCTAGTGCCCGGAGTAAGTCGACGAGGCGGAGACGTCGGAGTGAGTCGCCAGACCCTCTGGACCTTCAATTTGTCTCTCCCTCTTCCCCTAGTGTAGTGCTAAGAAGACGGATAGGACCTTCACACCGCCCACTTCGCCTATGAGGACCAAACCACCCCACAGCAGAAGTCCCATTAATCTACCCCCACAGACTCGTACAATAGTTGCCGAAGTATATGACCCACCCTCCACGACGAGATTCACTATCTAGGACGTCTTGGCGCCGACATTTTGGCGCTGGACGTTTTGGCGCCGCCGTTAATTAGTATTAAGTATTATGTAGTAATACTTGGTTATTAACCTGAAGTGCTGTCTGTCTTTTCAGATAAGTTGTGTTGTTGCCCTTAATAGCATAAATGTCTGAAAATATATCAAGTAAGAAAGGGAAACAGAAGTTTTCACATAATGGATATTTGCATGTGTTTGATAAATGTAGCAAGCGCGACCCTTCGTTACTTTTTTGGCGGTGCGAGCAAAAGAGTCAGTGTATTATAAGGTGTATATATAATATGGGTACTTTTCCGTTATCTGCCCCATTGACGATTGGTTAGGTTCAGTCATGATATTTTCGTTAAAACTAACAAAAATATCACAACTTAACCTAACCAATCGTCACTGCCCGGTTAGGTCAACTGTACGCCCTTGACGATTGGTTAAATTAAGTCGTGATATTGTCGTTAGTTTTAACAAAAATATCACGACTTAACCTAACCAATCATCAAACGGCGGCCAAACGGCGGCGCCAAAACGTCGGCGCCAGAAAACGGCGCCAAAACGTCCCATTCCGCGAGATTCAATCTGGACAACATCCTCTCCTCCGAGGATCCAGTGGATGCGGCTCTGGCGCAGCTACATGGTGAGGGGAACTCGGCTGCGCCCGTGAGTCTCATGGACCTGCCCTTGCCTCCTGACGCAATTTTTTCTTCCCCTCCTCGAGAACACTCTGTTTCATCTCCTCCCACCCCCATTGTACCTGCTCCCTTAAAATCCACGGCCCAAACCCTGTCAGCCACTCTGAGCACGTCCTCCCTCCCATCTGCCGGGTCCTTCTGGCACCCCTTATCGCCACCTGAGGTTCGTCGTGAGACCCCAGACAGGCGGGGAGGTGCCATTTCGGGAAATAAAACGTCCCCCATGGCCCGAACACAAAAGCTCAAGAAAGTTTGCACCATCGGAGCCCACGACAATCTCCAAGCTGCCGTGATCCGCGCCTCCGGTCTCGCTTGGCCGACTCGACCCCGCGGTCTCCGCGGAGATCGACTGGCCGACCGATTCTTTCTCTGGTGAACGGCAGATAGCCAGCCATACTCCTAACTCATCCCTCGCCTTCGCGAACCTCAAATCTACCTTCACACTCCAACATCTTCGCACTTATACCTTTACCCATCCCCCATCATCAAATAATAGATCCCCCGAAAACTACAATAGTTCACTGGAACTGTAGAGGTATATTTGCAAATTACGAAGGCCTGAATTCCTTGATTGCCACTTCCCGTCCGGTGTGTGTCTGTCTCCAGGAACTCATCCTGGGGACCAGACCCATACCCTGCCCGACTGGATATTCTTTCATCACCATCCCGTCTCCTACCTGCACTCGAAAGGGGGCTGCCATTTTTATCCACCACGCAGTCCCCTTCTACAATCTCCCTATCCGATCCCCGTTAAAGGTGATTGCTACCTGGCTTTCCTTGGATTGACAGTGCACCGTATGTTTAATATACCTCCCTCCACACACCCAAGTCTCCAGCGATGACCTGGTGGAGGTCGTACAACAACTCCCCAGGCCCTTTCTATTACTGGGCGATTTCAATAGTCGCCACCCCATGTGGGGAGACACGCACTCCACCCACATGGCCCCGACTCTGATCAACATCATGACCGAGCTCTCATTTGAGTGCCTCAATGATGGCTCTCCTACTTTCTACCATGCCACCACCTGCACTCCATCCTGTATAGACCTGTCCTTCGTTTCGACCGATGCCCTCCTAGATTTCTCATGGCAAGTCCTCCAAGAGGATTATGGAAGTGATCATTTCCCAGTTCAACTCACGCTTAATTGGCCCGACCAGACCGTTCGGGTACTGGAGAAATGGATTACTACAAAAGCTAACTGGTCCCGCTTCCACGACGATACATATACAACTCGAACACCTGCCAACTTCCCATCCTCCGATGAGTGTATCGCATACTTCGAATCAAACGTGGTAGCGGCTGCGCGCTCTAGCATCCCGCGATCCTCCACCTACCCCCGCGCCCGACGGGTACCTTGGTGGACCTCAGAGTGCACGGAGGACGTAGGCGCCAAGAAGACGGCTACTCGATGGTTCTACCGTACGCGACTTCCCATCCATCGCACGGAGATGCAGCGGGCCAGGGCCATCGCCCGCCGCACAATGAAGACAGTGCGCCGAGCTTCTTGGCGTACTTTTGTATCCGGTGTCACCACCACCACACCTTCGGCTACCATCTGGAAGAAGGTACGGGGCGTCGAGAGGCGACATGTCCCCTCCCGAACCCCGGTACTCCGGACTAACGACGGACTCCTATACGAGCCAAAATCAGTGGCAAACCATCTAGCCTCTACTTTCGCCGCCGTTTCTTCCTCTGCAGTTAGCTCCCCCGTACCCGCCCCTACAAATAGCTCCACTTCACCGTCCATAGACAGCTCCTACAACCAACTGTTCACCATGCGTGAACTACAGGCGGCACTGGCCTCGCGACGATCCCCTTGTCCTGGCCCGGACGGTATTCCCTACAGCATGATCCAGCACATCCACCCCACCTTACCAAATTTCCTACTTGACCTATACAACCGCATATGGATAGAGGGCACCTTTCCCTCACGGTGGAGGGAGGCCTACGTAATCCCTATCCCCAAACCCAGCAAAGATTCCATCGATTCCACAAACTACAGACCAATCGCCCTAATGTGTTGTGCCTGCAAAATTTTCGAAAAAATGGTCGCGACGCGACTATCGTTCTTCCTCGAAAATAGTAATTCCTTCCCGGCTACCGAGTCCGGCTTCAGACAATTTCGATCCACCACTGATCCCCTCCTGCTTCTCAGCCGTGACATACAGAATACATTCGACAGAGGACAATTCGTCCTATCAATATTTTTTGACATCCAGAAGGCCTACGACACAACTCATCGGACAATAATCCTTAGACAGCTCCAAAGTCTAGGGCTCGTAGGAGCCATGCCGACCTTCATCAGGGGCTTCCTATCCTCCCGAACCTTTAAAGTTCGGGTGGGCTCAGTCCTCTCAGACACTTTCGTGCAGATGGACGGGGTCCCACAGGGAAGCATCCTCAGTGTTCTATGCTTTTCTATCGTCATGAACACAGTCTCAAAATGCCTTCCACCCAACATCCGTTCTTCCATCTACGCGGATGACCTTGCGATCTACTTTGCAGGGCGGGAGCCGTCCGTAGTTCAACGGCAAATTCAGCTCGCCATCTACCGGGTGGAAAGGTGGGCGACGTCGGTGGGTTTCCGCCTCTCCACCCCGAAGTCCAAGTGTATGCTTTTCAGCAGAAGAAGACCCGCAACCCCTCCTGTTCCCTCTGTCACGCTATACGGCAATCCTCTTGAGGTGGTACCCTCCACGCGATTTTTGGGCGTGATTCTAGACCGACGGCTCAACTGGGTTCCTCATATCAAACAACTGAAGCAGTCCCTCCAGCGTCCCCTCGCTCTACTAGATCACCTCTCCCACACCACATGGGGCGCAGACCGACGCTCTCTCCTTCGTCTTTACACTTCCATGGTCCAGTCGAAGTTGGACTATGGCAGTGTAGTATACGGTTCAGCCTCCAACACCTGCCTCCGTATCTTGGACCCAGTCCTTAATAGGGGCCTCCGCCTCGCCACTGGTGCTTTCCGCTCTTCTCCAGCCTCCAGCCTTCAAGTGGATTGCAATTACCTCCCTCTCGCCCTCCGACGGCGTCTGCTCCTCATGAGGACATACCTCCGTGCACAGAGACTACCCTCTTCGCTTGTATGCGCGGCGATTTCTGAACTCCCACCCCAGGGACGGAGCTGGCACTTCACTGAAGAGGTCCTCTCTTTCCTTGACTTTCTAACATGCCTGTCCCCTCAATTATCCCCATTTCATACAACATTTACCCAGTGTTGGGCACTAAAGCGTTAATACGATAACAGTTAATTAACGAAGTTAACTTTTTTTAACGGACTATTAACGGAAGTTAATTTCCATTTATCGTTATCGGACCAGTTAACTTCCGATAACTCGATATTTAGTCTGTTAAAGTCCGTTAACACGTTAACTGCGAGGAGTCATTCACGGAAGATCACCGCCAACAAAATCACATATATCTTTCATTTCTTCCATTCTGACTGTTTAAATGTAAAAGAATGAGTAGATTTTCACAACTATCACTTCCACATCAATAGGCAGACAGTCACATGAACTTTTCATGCAGTTATTCAAAATATGGGCTGGACAATTGACACCAATTAATTTCCTACCCAAACTTTGCTGTAGCCTGAAGAAAACATTATTTTTGCCACCTCTTGATGACCCTCCAAAGTTAGTGTTTGTATTTTCAGCACATAATGCCAGTATTTTATTTGTCAGCTGATGAGAATCTAAAGTTCTGTGTATGAAATTGAATATTATTTCAGATGTCTCTCCAGCTAAACTTGTCACCTCTAGGATTTTTACCTTAACTCCCCTTGAAGGTAAAAAATACCTAACCAATAAAAGGCATACTTTGACATTTCCATGGTTCGTACAATCACTGTAAATTGTTATGCAGTTGGAAAGTGAAAGGTCGTCTTTTAATGATTGCAGAACATCAGGTTGAAAGACATTAGTTAAAATTGCCTCTGTTTTAGTACGAGTGAAAGAAAATGTCTTATTGAAGCATCTTCTGATTAGTTTTGAAGTGCAGTCTGTAGATCGAAAAGATAGGTTGTGTATGATTGAATGGTAAGTCCACGTTCCTTCAGCTACTGCTACACTTTTTTTCTCTTCATCAAAATCTTTACTCTGTAAAAACGTTGTCAAAGGCCTACTTGATGAAGCGCAGGCATCAGCTTGTTTATGCTTAGTAGAGTTTAAATGACGTTTAATGTCACATTTCCCACCACTTGCAATTGAAAAGTAGAAAAACATTTAATACATTTCACCATGCTCTCACTCTTTGCTTTTTTAATAAAAGGATATTCTTTTTCTAAATCTTCATTGAAAGTGCACTTTCTTTTTGAAGTAATTTTTAAAATGTATGGGTACTCTGACAATTAAATAGCACGTCAACACCATTATAATTCAAAGTTTTAACTGACGAGTGTCGGCCGTCGAGGTCTGTCGTACTGGAGGTTTCGAAAACGTTTTAAAACGTTTATGAGATGCGCGGATGCCAGATCTACGATAATGAATACAAATTACATTTCATTTGTACGAAAATTGCATAAATACAAGAATGCGGGACATTGCATTGTCCCGCATTGGTAGTGATGTTAAAAAACGGTTTTTTTTATGTCCATGTTGTTTTTTTTTGTTGTTTTTTCGTTTTTTTTTTGTTTTTTATTTTTTTTTTTTTTTTTGTTTTTTTAATAATTAGTATAGATATTGCTAATTTAATTATAAGGTATACTTTTGCAATGATATATATTATAAAAATAAATAAATAAATAATAAAATAGGCCATATGGTACCAGTATAGAATGTCCTTTTCAGCCTATTTACAGAAAAAAACTGGCCTCCTTCTTGCACTGAAAGTCTCGTATCTTGAGATCCGTTAAACTTGCGAGAACACTAGCTGGAAGCTGACTGCCCATTGTCCAACCTTTCCAGGACTCTCCCATCCATGCCTCGGATTTTGAATCTCCCACTTAACTATCCTTTAGACCCGCGATGACATTTTCCCCCCGAGACCATCCATATATATACATACACATACACCCATATACATATATACCAATATATACATAAATACTTATATACACATTAGTGATGGATCGAGTGGTCGGTTTTTCACAACCGCGGTTGCGGTTGTGTTTGCGGTTGTCGAATTTTTTCCAACCGCGGTTGCGGTTGCGGTTATCATATACTAGGAAAAATATGTAATTATTAACTGGATTTAGCCACTATAGTGCGATTTAGCCACACTTGGTACATAATATATACTAAATAGTATTTATTTAGTAAATACCTTATGTTGAACACAAGTTTTGCAATACACCGCTACCGCTATTTGTGTGTTGCAAAACTTGTGTTCAACATAAGGTATTTACTAAATAAATACTATTTAAATGAAGTATATTCTAAACTTATATAGCTATTATGAAAGAATAGGTCAAATTAATTAAAACCATATTTTGCACTAAGTGTGTTACCAGGATGAGGGACGAGGACCTCGCACTGTTCATCCCACCTACCACTTTCCCAGCCTCCACCCATTGGAAAGTTATGGATTATTATTCATTTGAAAAACTGATGTCAAACTTAATGACAGGCAGTGTGAATTTCAAGAATAATATTTTTGCTGCATTTTCACCCATCATTTTCTTTTTAAAAAAAGAAATATTTCTAATTAACCTAAAATTAAAATTAACTAAGCTTTTACAACCGCAACCGCACTTATGGAACGGCGGTTGCGGTTACGGTTGCGGTTGTGAATTTTTGTGCGGTTGTAGTGCGGTTGCGGTTATTCGATCCATCACTAATACACATATTTATATCTATTATATACCCCATACACAGGCATACATCCAGAATTCCAGATACATATGCAAGCATACTCACATATATACCTACACAAACTCATACACCTCTATTTCGCCCTTTCATTACCTCCGAGATCATTTAGCACATACAGTAATATCCATACAGCCAAAAGAAACCGATTAAGCACAGACAGAGCAGCAAAGCTAGTATTTATATCCCAAAATGCAAAATTCCAAGAAAGTGAAGTAAAACATGGTGCTACATTGGCTTCGTCAACATCCAAATCTGCAATAAGTACCAGTACCTGTGATATTGAAACTATATGCTCTAATCAATCTAGTGATAATGATTCTTCAATGGAAATAGAATCAGATAATGAAAGTTAAACAGCATTAGGTTAACACAAAGGTTAAAGAAAGAGATGAATATTTTTTTTTTTATTTTTCTATTTGGAATATTATATATTATATATATATTATATATATATATATTATATATATATATATATATATATATATATATATATATACACTGGTATTCTTGCCAATCACAATTATATATATTGTTTTATACCAGTATTATGTATTTTTATTATGTATATTATACCAGTACCTGTGATATTGAAACTAGCATATATGCTCTACCCAATCTAGTGATGATTCTTCCATGGAAATGAAGGTTAAACAACATTAGGTTAACAAAAAGGTGAATATTTTTTTTTCTATCTGGAATATATATACTGGTACTCTTGCCAATCACAATTATGTATATTGTTTGAAACGAGGAAGAATGTTTCATGTTCTAGTTAAAAAATATATATACATAGGAAAAACAAACCCTCACTTTTTATTTATATTTTATACTTTTTGTGTGATTCAGTTTTTCTAAATGATGACTATATATACTAGGTATAACCGTATAAGCATGGTAGTATAGTAAATTATAGCTAATACTAATATACTTATTAGATTAAAGGAAGAAAAATATGGAATAAGTTTAAAACAATAAAAAACAAAAAAAACAAAAAAAACAGACTATCTTCGTTTTAAACAAAAAAAACGACAAAAAAAACAAAAAAAAACAATAAAAAACGACTCGCATCACTACGCATTGGTCAATGTTTTTTGCGGGACAGAAACTCTAAATGCGGGACAGTCCTGCAAAATGCAGGACGTCTGGTCACCCTAAGTACAGGGATTTTGTATTTTTTGTATAAGTAAATAGGCTGTTTTTTATCATAGCTATGAATTTAGGTCATATTGTCATTTGTATGTGAGCAGGAGCAAATTTTTTTTTTTGCAAGAGTAGTCATGGAACCCACTGTTTAGCGGGTTCCGTGACCCTTTGAGTGGGTTCTATGACCCCCCTTGGTTTTTTTTAAAAAAAAAGGCAAATTAAAAGAAGCAAGAGACATCAGTCTCAAAACACAGCATGTTTTGTGCTCTTGCAGTCCCTCCAGCTGTTAAAGGAGGGGGTAACTGGTGATCCATGCTGCAGGTTCATCCGCTAACTTAAAATAGTTCTTCCTCTTTGTAGAAGCTGTGAGAAAAGATACCAAAAAATCTGTGTCGTCTTGTTTCTCAGTTATTTTAGCAACAAAACTGAGTTTCTGCCTTGTTCTGACCTCAGATTACAGACAACATAATCTCCTACTTCAGGTTCTCCTTTTTCCTGTCAAGCCCAGTTTCTTTGGCTACGGTTTTGATTTTTTCTCTCTCATAAACTACACGTTTAACTGCATTACGCATAACATCAGAATCAAACAATCCTTTGTCGGTTGTCCTGCCTTTGTATCGAGGCATGTTTAGGCCTAGGCTATAGTTCTAGCAATTACAAATGATAACAAAAGATCTGTCAAAGACAATGAAAGTTTGTTAGTAGCTTAATCAATAACTACCTATAGATATATAAAAAGTAAATAATATTTAATGGTATATATATATTTATATATATATATATATATATATATATATATATATATATACACACACACCTTACCTTACCTTACAACCTTACAAAGGTTCCGCGCGATGATTTCTCACTTCGCGAAGGTCAAGCTTGTCGCCCCTCCTCTCGAGTTGGCCTGGTGAAGTAGTGAGTTGGATTCTTGCGCTCTCCACCTCACATAGCCAGGTACGCCCGGCTCATCGGGGATTGTTCTGAGCCAGGCGTCTAGTCTTCTTTTGAAGATTTCCACTGCCACTCCCTTCGTGTTTCTTAGGTCTTTGGGCAACTGATTAAACAGTTTTGGTCCTCTCACTACAAAACTATTTTCTTTCAGGGTTAAGGATGTTCCCTGTCTCGCCTTCAATTTGGGAATACGACACAGTCTACCGCTTCTACTTTCCACCGTTGTTTGGGGAGTTATGGGATTCAGAGTAAGATTAGGGACTAGTTTCTCCATTATTTTCCAAGTGTAAATAATGGTGTAGCTCTCTCTTCTCATTTCCAGTGAATATAGGTCTAGTTCTCGTAATCTTTCCCAGTAATTTAGTTCTTTGCACCCATTGATCTTGGCTGTGAAGCTTCTTTGGATCCCCTCCAGCTGTCTAATGTCTTCTTTTTTATAATGGGATGTTAGGACCAAGCAGTATTCCAATTTGGGTATTATCAGGGTTTTCAGTAGAGGAATCATTACATTCCTATCCCTTCGTTTAAAGGTTCTCAATATCTGACCCGTTATTCTCTTTGCTCTGTTTACTGCTATCTTATTTTGTGTTTCAAATTTCGCATCATCTGTCATTACAACCCCTAAATCTTTTGCTCTGGAATTTCTCTGAATTTTCTGTCCATTTGAGGTATAATATTCCATGGACTTTAGGTCTTCTCTTTTTCCGTACCGTAATAACTGAAATTTCTCGGTGTTAAACTTCATATTGTTGTCTTCCGTCCACTTGTAGATTTTGTTTATGTCGGTTTGTAGAGATCCTATGTCTTCTGGGTTTCTTATTTTTCTACTGATCTTTGTGTCATCCGCAAAGGATGTTACTGTGCTGTCTCTGGTAACGTCCTCATCTATGTCAGTTAGCATGATTATGAAGAGTAGTGGAGCTAATACTGTTCCTTGTGGTACCGAGCTGAGGACCTCTGATTCTGATGAAGATACTCCTTGTACTGTAACGACTTGCCTCCCCTCACTAAGGACATTATATATCCATTTCCCTACTTTCCCTGTTATTCCCATATATTTCAGTTTATGTATTATGATTCCGTGGTCACACTTGTCGAACGCTTTAGCAAAGTCTGTGTATAGTACATCATAGTTTTCATTACTTTCAAGTGAATCAGTAATGTTGTTGTAGTGTTCCATTTGTTGTGATAGGCCTGACCGAAACCCGTGTTGGTTATCATTGAATTTTTTCTGAGTTTCCAAAAAGTCATAGATTTTCTGTCTAACTATTCTTTAAAATATTTTAGTGAGATGAGATGTAAGCGACACTGGCCTATAGTTTTTGGCCTCGGATCGATCTCCTCCTTTATATATTAGGACTATGTTCGCGCTCTTTAGGATGCCCGGTATTTCTCCCGTGTCTAGTGATCGTCTCCATATCCAGTATAGGGGCTCAGCGATTGCATTCTTGCAGTTTTTGATCAGTGTGGCATTCCATTTATCCGGTCCTGCCGCTGAGTGTGTTTTTAGTTTCCATATGGCTTGTGTAATAACATCCGTCGTAAAGTCGAAATCCGTTATACTTTCCCCTTGTGGTTCTTCTTCAAAGAACGCGTTTCTATCGCATATCAATTTGTCAGTTTTTGGGATACTGAAAGATGATTCATACTGAGCTTTTAATATTTCAGATACTTCTGTTAGATCATCAGATAAATCACTGTTCTCATTTTTTAAAGGTCCGATAGTCGCGAAATTATAGAAGTACTTTGAGTTCGCCTTTATCGCTTCTATAGCGTCATCTTCTTTTTCTGTATGCTTCTCGATTAGTTCCTGTATGACGACATCGATACTTTGTAGTTTATCATTTAATATTTTTCTGATGTTGTTATCTTTACAATTACTAAATTTTGCATTCACTGTTTTTCTCTTTCAGAACAATGCCCGCTTTTGTCTTTCGAACCTGCTTCTCTTTCCTCTTTATTGTATCTTTGGGACATGTTTTTCCACGATTTCTAACGTCTTCTCCTCTAACGTCATTAGTATCTCTTCCGTTGTCTTGGCCTCGAAAATGGTTTTCCAATCTATTACTTCCATGTTGGATGTCACATCTTCCCAGTTTATAGCTTTGGAGTGAAAATTAAAAATTTCGAATTTGCTTCTTTCTGTTGTGCGTGTTCTTTCCTTTCCTGTTGCCTTTATATTAGTTGTTATTTCAATGATGTGGTCTGATATCATAGTTGGGGATATTTCTACATTATCAATTAGATTACTGTTGTTTGTGAATACCAAACCTAGGCAGTTGTTTTTTCTTGTGTTTTCTGTTATTTCTTGCGTTAACATAAATTCATCAGATAAAGCTAGTAGCATTTTTACCTGCTCCTGGTCTTCTCGTGTGACCCCCTTGTCCTGGTGTATACATATATTTTTTCCTATCCTTTTATATTTCATGAATGGGAAATTAAAATCACCACAGAGAAAAATATTTGGGGTTGGAGAGTGTAGATCTTTTACTAAGTTTCTTACCTCTGTAATGGAATCTGAAAATTTTGAGGTTGGCGTGTTTGGGGGTCTGTACATTACAATTAGTACCATATTTAATTTTTCAATTTTTGCTGCTACACATTCTACGTAGTTGTTTGAGGTACTTATAGCCATTTCTGCTATGTGCCTTTCGCGTGTGTAAATAGCACATCCTCCTTTACGTCTCACTGTTCTATCGGCTCGGAGGATGTTATAGTTGTCAATTTGTATTTCTTTTTTGTCAATACAGGGCTCACAATTTTCACAGTTCGCCTGGCAGTCCTTTAGATGAGTTTCCGTGAGGCATGCAAAGTCTGCTCCGGCTTCTTGCATGAGTCCTTTCAGGTATGCAACTTTGTTCGTGGAATGGTTTGATTTAAGGCCCTGTATGTTGGCTAAGATTATTTTTATTTTTTCTCTTTCTTTTTCGCATACAGGTGGTTCCGATTTGTTTTCCAATGGGGGTGCCGGTTTCGTTGCCTTGTGGTCCTCCGAGAATTTACCTCTTTTTATCTTTGTCGGTACCTGTTGTCCCGATAACGCATGAAGTGCCTTTGTTCGTACCTTCTGTCCGGCTCTCGGATTTCTATATTTATATTTGTCAGCTGGTTTTGTAATTGCTGGAGAGTATTTAGCAGCTGAAATGTGTTGGCTGCGTCTAAAAAATTGCCACTCTTCTTTGATGTTCGTTTTTTCTGTTCCCTCGTTGCGTTCCTTTGAGGGTGGTGGTATCGGCATTTTTTTTCGTATTTGCAACTCCCATATCTTTCATAAGTGTTGCAGACCGTAAGATGGTGGAACATGCATTTCTTATCAAACTTGCAGTATCCACTTGTGTAATGCATTTTGCATAATGTGGGATGTGCATATATGCATTGCCCATCCCGATATCTGCAGTTTCCTTTCGCGTAGTATTTGCATACGATATTTTCTACGCTTCTGCTTTCTTTCTTATTATTTTCCAAGTTCTTAGTTTTGGCATTATCATTATTTTTCTTTGGCTGTTTATTTTCTACGTTTTTAGTTATTATCTTTTTATCATTTCGCTCGTTGGACCGTTTGTCTACTTCGCCACTTTTACTTATTTCTTTCCTTTCATCTATGTCTTCCTTCCGTATTATTTGTTTATATCGTTATTTGTTATTAAATTGTTGTTCGTTATTATGCTGTTATTCGTTATTTCGTCTTCTCTCTCATCCACCCTGTTTTTCGTTGGGACCATTTCGGACCATGTGTCCCCATTATTTCATTCTTTTTTGTAACTTTCGAGTCTGCTATCTCCATTTCTTTAAAGACCGCGAAAGAATTTACGTCTGTGTACATGCGCCACATAGAAATTTGATCCCCACGACGTGTTTCGCGTTCGAGACAAGAGTTATTTCCCTCATTCCAATTCATGCAGTTAAAGTCGTTTAATCGTTGGCAGAAATCACATCTAATCGCTAGGCTTTCCGTTGTTACTAAATTGCACAAATTACAGATTAAGTGAGAATTTGGACCCATATCCATGATTCCTTAATTAGCGTAAGAAGAAATACCCACACAAATTCTTTATTTATTTATTTTTATTTTTTATTCTGTTTCTTTCCTTTCGATGGTCGAGGGTATTTCGAGGGTTTTCTGACCTTTGCGTTTTATGACCTTATATATATATATATATATATATATATATATATATGGCAGTGGGTTCCATGACCCCGTAGTCATGGAATCCACACTAAGGGGGGTTATGGAACCCAATTTTGTCACCATAAATATGTTGTAACACGCCGGTTAATCAATTAGAAGAAAGCTAATACTGTTTGTCCAAATATATGCAATTTGCAAACTCACTTAGTGTTTGATTATAGTCGGTCATGAGATGAGACAAATCTTCAAACTACTTTTGTCTTTTGCTGTAAGTATTGCTTTTTGTGAGTGTGAAATAAATGTAGAATTACATCAGAATCCAACATTTTTCACCTGAATTTTAATATTTTTCCCCAAGTTGGCCTTACCAATGTTAAAGTGCTTCCGATGGGCCTGCAATAACATCCGTATAATATCTCCCCTCAGACAATGTCTCTCACAACTAAACTTTCCCTGTATTCCAATCTTCATAGGTTAGGGATAAGCTTAGTTGCCCTACGTTGCACACCTTCAAGCATATCTATATCGTACCTCCAGTATGGTGATGTGACCAAGCTTGAATGCAGTTTATTCTAAATGAGGTCTAACGTAAAAATTATGCAATCTACAGATGACTTCCTTACTCTTGTAACTAACATTCCTCTTAATAATGCCTAGCATTTTATAATGGAAAAAATGGTCCATATCAGATTAATGTGGTGGCTGGAAACTAAGTCTTCACTTCCGGATTACCAATGTGGCTTTCAACCTAATAGAAGCTCTGTTGACATCTTACTACAGCTTAAACATAAAGTTCATCTTGCATACAACCATAAACAAGTTGCCTTAGTTGTTTTCTTTGATATTAAAAGTGCCTTTGATAGTGCCCCACACTTAGGTACTCTCTAAAAACTTGCTGTACTAGGATTGACGGGTACACCACCACTTTGGTTTCAAAACTTTCTTTAAAACAGGACCTTTTCAGTTTCCATTGGTAACGCACTCTCCGACCCATCACCAGTCACTACCGGAGTACCCCAAGGCCAAGGGTCTGTACTGAGCCCTCTCCTTTTCTCCATTCTTATGTCCGATATACCACAGGACCCAAATTGTGCTACATTTGCATATGTGGATAATATATCTGTTTTCTGCTGTTCCCCTTCTCTCATGCAGGCACAACAGCTTTTACAAGAAGCAGTGGCCCAGTTAACAATTTTACGTAGATACGACGTTGTCACAAGGTTGCATTTTAGCACTGTGACGTAGATACAACGTAAATTTGTGTTGTCTCAATTACGTCTCTCCAACGTTGTGATATTACGTAAACTTTACATAGACACAACGTTGTCTCAACGTCTCAGGGATAGAATTTGGTCCAACAAAGGCGCCCTATTTGAAATAATAGTATGCCGTATGTAACTCTGTTACAATTTTGTAACAAAGAATAATGGAATACAAAACTATATGCTATGGATGTAAAACCATAGCAGAGCATATGCTACGTACAAAAAATTACGTCAGAAGTTTACTTGTACTTCACGTGTATACAACGTCATTATGCAACGTTGTATCAACGTTGCAATATTTCGTTAACTTCGTTAATGTTCCATGTGTTGGTCTCTCTTCACACGAAGGTGAAGCTGGTAGCCCCGCCTCTAGGCCTGGCTTGGTGGAGGAGCGAGCTGCTCTTTTGCGCTCTCCACCGCACATAGCAGGTACAAAATTGCAATATAACGTTTAAGTTTTACCTTGTGACTACGTCAGTACAACGTCAATTTCTGACATAACCAAGATTCAACCAGGATACAACGTTGTAGTTACGTATTGTGTTTGCTGGGGGATTCCTTCATTGCATGGGCTGACAGCTGGTGTCTCACAGTAAATGCTGCCAAGAGCAGACTCATGTGCTTCGCAAAGAGAAGAATTCAAATGATGCCACTTATTACTGTAAAATCCAGACCATTGATTTATGTGTTATTGCACTGTTTCCTGCGGTTGTATCTTGATGGTACTATATTGAGCTGGAAGTCACAAATCACTTACCTCAAAACCTCCTTCATGAAACGATGAGATCTAATAAAGAGGGTTTCAGGGACCCAGTGGGAGACAAAGACGAACACTTTATTTCTTTCGGTTTACATCCTGAGCAAGGTGGATTATGGGTCTATATTCTATGAACTAGATCAAAAGACTAGATGTGATCAGGGCCGGATTAAGGCTGTGAGGAGCCTAAGGCTAATACGAGGGAAGGGCCTAGATATGTACCATACAGTATATTTATATAATTCATAAAATCTTCAAAAAATAGCCATGTATATTTATTCAAATTTAACAACTAACAAAAATCAAAGCTATGTACTTAAACCCCCACCCCCCCAGCAAAAACAGCATATAATTCCAACAGACAATGATTTCTTCCTTCCTGGCTTTAAACTGTGATATCAAACAAAACATTTCCCTTTCCAAACGTCTGAAAAACAATTTCGGAAACAGATTAACCCTTTGAAGCCAATCATACAAAAATGGATGAAAATCATACATACATATCGACAGTAATACACCATAAGATATAATATAGCGTTACGTAATTCAAATTATGTAACACTGTTTTTGCTAAAACTTGACACTCTCACCCACTTGTAACGTTCCGTAACGCTAGACCAGACATCCACTAAGATGTTATGTAACCCCTAATAGGGGGTGTCTGGTCTAGCCTTGTTACGGAACGTGTGGGGGTGTCAAGTTTTAGCAAAACTAGCTTTACATAATTTTTGAACGGCCCATATAAAAAAATTCTTAACTAAAACTAAAAAAAAATTAGTTTCCACCTCTGAAGATATAATTAAGCAGTTAGATATGATATTACTTAACCAACCTCGTGACAAAGATTTAGGGTTTATGATATAAAAATTAGGGCCTAAAAATATGAGGGCCTAAGGCTACAGCTTTATGAGCCTAATGGTTAATCCGGCCCTTGATGTGATACTGAACACAGCCGAATGAATAGCACTTGGGGCCTTTTGCTCTTTACCCATCTCAGCCGGTAATAGCGTGGGGTGTTAGACCCCGTTAAGTTTAAGTTAGAAGTCAGGCATAAATAATACAGGTACTTTGCTTCAGATTTTCTTAGGCCTATCATTTGTTATTTCGGTGCCCATTAGCGCCAGCGGCAACGGAATCTCGACCAACCCAGTCCTACTTTACCTATTTATAAGCTATCGACATTACCCTTAAATGACATAATAATTAGGCAACCTAACCTAATCACTACCTCGTCATTTTAGATTAGACACAAAATAGAACCATACATCACCGATTTTAAACGACAGAAATTGTATACTGCTTAAGCCGTGATGTGGAACCAAACTCGGAACTGCTGAAACAGGTAAATTTTAGAGGAACTGAACCCGAAACTGGAACCGCCAAAAAACATACGAGTTCCCGGTTCTGGTTGGGCTTTATATTAGTGCTACGAGTGGGGGTGTGTGTTATTTTTGGAATCATATGTGCTCCCCCCCCCCTCTCATAAGTTGTAGTAATCATATTTCATTAAGGAAATACGAAAAATTTGGTTATCAAATAAGTATAATCCCCTGTACATACCCCTTGAAGTTGGATACCCCCTAAATTAGCATTTTTTCATAATAATAAAAGCAACACCGCACCTTTTATCATAATATTTTATCAAAATGATTTGTTAAAAAATTCACACACAATTTTTGCTGATAATTAGTATTTGATCAATAGTCAGAATATGTTCTAGACCTTAAAATTAGGAAATAAGACGAATAAAGCATGTATAAACTATAATAATAATGAACATGAAATAACAGTGTATGTATTACATTCGCACGCAATATATTTCTAGTGATCTAAGCTAATATGACATCAATGGCATTGTTGAGGTCCTCGAAAGTTGCATCTGCCTTTGAGGAAACATTCAAAAGATAAGTTTTAAGATTCACAGCATATGTGGTGGCTGGAAACTTTTTGTGACTTCTCATAACCCTGAAGATGTCACTGTCTTTGGATACAGAGAGGGATGTATCATTCGCATGCCGGATTTCCAAATACATTCTTTGTTCCTTTGTTTTGCCATCTGCATCACTTTCCATGTACTCATCAATCTCCCTTCAAGAGGTGAAAGGTCCTCCCATAACTTTCAAAGCGACAAGGGCATTTTCACTTTTGGTTATTATTTCAGTGGACATGAGCCGGCGTTTCTTGACTTTCTCAACTGATGCTGATGATGATGGTTCTAGAATATCAGTATTAATTGACTCCATATTGATGTGTCCCTCCTCACATGACTGTTCTGTACTACTACTACTATTACTAGACTCATCATACTTTACCGGTTGCATCATCTTTTTCTCTTTTTCTGCTATTTCCTTCTTTTCTATAGATTGTAGATCTCTTTTTCTTCTCTCTATGAATTTCATCCATTTTCGATCAACAAAATCTTCACAGTACATTTTTCTCTCAGCTTTCTGGTCTTCAAGAAACCTCCACTCTATCTCTGTCATCTTTACCCCATGTGATTGCTCAAGCTTTTTCCGTACCACGTCATAATAGCAGACCGCATCAAATAGACTACTTGCATGTTTATTGAAATCATTGACTTTTTATTGAAACTGTCATTTTGTCTCTGCTTCCTTGTCTGGACTAATGTTGTGAACTCCTTATAAAGTTCAAGAATGTTTTTCTTCACATACTTTGTTGTCACTGTATTTAGATTGCAGAATATCCAGTGCTCTTGTAGAACCTCAGCACAGGTGGATCTAGAGGGGGGTCGGCGACGTCCGGACCCCCCCCCCCCTCAATTTCTTGGAAGTGCCCTTTTTTTCAAGTGCAAGTGCTCTATTTGAATGATGTATATGTCTCTGAAAACAAACTTTGTTTTTGTAAATTGATCATGGTTATTTTATTTTATTCAAATTCTATTTTGAGTCTTTATCCGCATACATTGTACTTCCAAATTTGTAGTTGTAATGGTTTTCATAGGTGCCCTTAGTAGTGGTGCAGCCATATCACTATTTTTAGCTTCATCTTATTCTGACAGTTCTTTTAATTGGCAAGACATTTGTAATTGTTTGAAAAAAAATTCTGTGATAACTGTTGTACCCAAATTAGACTTTTATTTCGGATCATATTTGAATAAGACTGATCTAATAAAGCAATACAATTGATTTTACACTCCCTCATTAGTGGTCTGTTTTAAGAAAAAAATTTTAGTACTGTGCCCTTTCTATTTAGGGGATGCCCTTCTTTCTTTGGATCCTCCCCTTACTGAAAAGCCTAGATCCGCCCTTGCTCAGCAGCTAGAAGTAGAGCTGGATCACCCTTAGAGCGCTAAGCCTGGCCTGCTCATTTTGGCCTGAGGAGGTAGAACACAGTTTGAATAATGTCTTTCTGGGTTGGGAGTCTGCTATGTGGAAACTCTGCCTCTTCAACATAGTTAGTGGTTCCCAGTATCTTTTTGCTTCTGGACCGTGTCACAAACTGTGGTCTATCCAGTGCTTCATGACTAGTTAATTACCTGAAACAGAAAAGAGGATTTACCACCACCAAAGTTTTATGTGCTGCACTAATGTGCTAAGAAGAAACAGTCTATTATATAAATAAGAATAATACTAATGTCATAATGACAAAGCTAATAAGATATCAACTATGAATTTCTGTGACATAAATCTATCTAAATCTCTACTTATTGCATCATTATACTCTCAGATATTTCCTAATTCTAATCTTTCTTTACACACTAAAGAGAAAAATGGTATAGCTGTATAAAACATACCTATAAAACGGAAATTTCCCTGTACGACAGGTAGCGCCACTCCCACTGTTAGTGCTGCTGAATTGAATTGAATAACCTTTATTAATAATAAAATAAATACAGTAGTCTTACAATTTATAACGACATAAATAATTGTGAATCTGGACTATTTATTTTATTTGATTTGGCCCTTAAGCTTTAGGCTTTACTGTGCTCATGATATGTTAGTTAATCTTCAATATTTTTAGCAGTATGTATTTATTTTTATGAGAAATTGAGTAAATATTCGACAAACGTAAAATGTTCGACAAACGTAAAATGTCCGACAGCTTAAAAATTAGATATGGCAACTGCCATACCTGCCTAGGGTTTCTTTCCCGGGATCCCGGCTATTTTTATTGGATTTGAAAATTTTGGGAATTGGACAAATATCCCGGGAAATCCCAGAATTTTAAAATGACTTAATTTATTTGTTATTGATTTATTTGTTTTTTTTCTTTTGTTATTAGAAGGCTCTTGGGTAGAATTAAAGAAAACTGCATAATATTTACCACATTTTATTCTACTTTTCTGCTTTCTTAAATGAATACCTACTAGCATTAGCAACTTCGAGCAATCTAAAAGTGGGCCCGTATGCCAAAAACTGGCCGAGGGAATGTCGGCAACGCTGCGTATAATACAAGGAACCGAGTCTCAGTATATTATCTAGCAATCGCAGGCAACTCATCTTGCATGCAACGTCTTACTGACCCACAGACAGCGTTGCCAGATGTACGATAATTATCGCATAAATACGATAATTTTTACTTTCGTACGATGTTTTGAATTGAATATTATTTGTTTTGAATTGTGATATTGAATTTCAATTTTACTACTTTTTTTTTTACAAAGCTGGACTACTTTCTTTTTGTCAAATAGTTCTGGCAACTTTCTTGCAGTGTTTCCAGAAATTTTTAGCCAAATTATGTTAAACCTGCTGCTAAATTATGCTAAATCGCCTAAAATTATGCTAAACCTGTTTCCATTTTATGCTAAAAATATGCTAAATAATATTTTCATTTTATGGGCTATTTTTAGGGAAGAAAATACCATAAATGCTCATTTTTTCATTTTAGTCAGTTTAGCTACTTCTATAATAAACTCTGAATCAAAAAAGAAGAAAAAAATGGGTTTAAAAAATTGTGGAGAAAGATATAATTTTCAGTATTCTTTCTACATCAAAAATAAAAAGGCATACTAATGTCACTCACTAAAGCATCATAATACATGAAACCATTCTTATTTCCTGAGTACGCATGATAAATGAGGGGTCCCGCGTCTTAAGGTACCTAAGCGCCAAAATTAAAATTCGTCAGAAATCGCCTCCAAAGTTCAGCAATATTCTGGCAATAGTATCTCCGTTATTAATTGAGCTAAAACGTTCATTTTTGGCTAAATTAGAGTTCTAAGTATGCGCGCGACCCCGCAAATATTATGTTTACTAAATAATAAATAGCTACCACTGATTGGTAAACTCAATTCAAGTATTACAATGCAAAAGTGGTCATCTAGGCGTAAGTAATTAGTTATCCCAATTCTAAAAGGGTATTTTATCACTGAACAATAAAAAAAATTACCGTTCTCTTAAATATACAACCATTTCCTGGATTTCCTGGGATCCCGGGAATTGGCTTCATTTTTCCGGGAATTTCCGGGATTTCCCGGGATGAAGAAAGCTGCATATAAGGAGAAACCCTATACCTGCCACCCCGGCCACGACGCTACTGGTGTCAGCGTTGCCCTGTAATCAGGTATCTGTTGAACGGCTCTTCTCGGCGCTGAAATTCATTCCCCGGGAGAGACGGTCAAACATGAAGAATGACTCGTTGGACTCAATTCTATTCCTACTCCTAACTGGCTTTTGATCTTTATTACATGTTAGGTTCAACAAAAGTGTATCTATAAATGGACTGTCTAATGTCTATCAATAAATTATACTCGTACGTAACATGTGTTTGAAAAAAAAAAAAAATATATATATATAATAAATATATAAAATGAAAAAATAAAAGCTTATTTTTCCAATTTCCTTGTGGGTTCACTCTTGCCTAGAAACCAGTTCCAGAACCGGTTCCGGAACCGATCGAGTTGAGCTGGAACCGAACCCGAACCCAGAACCGTTTAGCTTCGGTTCAGCATCACTGGTTTAAGCCAGCTCATGAATCAAACAGGCCGCTTCTAGATGTTTATATTTTTGTTTTACCATTTTAGCATTTAGTGAACATTTTTCGTTCAGTTACTTTTTGACTATATATACACACATAGCTATATTATATAGCTATGTATATAGTCAAAAAGTAACTGCGTGAGTGTGTATATACTGTATATAACCTAGATATACACACTCACGCAGTGTTGTGCCCGCTAACTCCTAAAGTTAGCGCCGCTAACGCTAATTACCATCAAATTTTGCGTCACTAACACTAATGATAAACAGTTCAACAGTTAGCGTCAGTAGTGTGGGCGAAAAAGGAGAGAGAGTGCAATGCAATTGCAAATGTTGATCAATGTTACAAAGGAAATGTTGCAAGAGGTTATGCAACAAGGGGAATGGTGCATAGCATCTTACAACAAAGGGGGAGGGGGAACGTTGCAAGCGTTTATGCAGCAAGGGGTTATGCATCTTGGGGGAGGAGTTATCCCCCAAGTTGCAATGAACTCCTGCTGGGGGAGAAGGTGGGACGCCTCACTCCCCCCAAAGGGGGGAACCAAGCGCATATTAAGACTTCAGCCGAGCGTCCGCTGTCTTATAAGATCCTAATCAGCCAGTTGGCTTAACTGGCTGAGTTGCCAGATTGAGCTATTTATTTAATTAAATCATATATTCTCGACAGTTGGCTTAACCAGCCAGTTGACTTAGAAGGCGTAAATGGCTTGTTCAGGTGTACATTATTAGGAATGAGTTGCCAGATTGCGCTATTTATTTAATTAAAGCATATATTCTCGACAGTTGGCTTAATCAGCCAGTTGACTTAGAAGACCTAGAAGGCAGGCACATTATTAGGATTGAGTTGCCAGATTGCGCTATTTATTTAATTAAAACATATATTCTCGACAGTTGGCATATTCCGCCAGTTGGCTTAACCAGCCAGTTGGCGTAGAATACCTAGAAGGCAGCTATATATATATATATATATATATATATATATATATATATATATATATATTACCTTTTCAACTGCCAGATTGCGCTATTCAGATATTTTTAACAGTTGGCTTAGAAATCCATCAGCCGTTTTAGAAGGCAAACATTTGATATAATTAAATAATAATAATGTCGTTTACAACCAAAAGAATTAAATAAAACACCATTACATCATTCTGTTTATTTAGACGAATTATTGGAATCAATTTCATGAAATATATAGAAAATAAATATACAATCAAACGATGGAATATATATGATCAAAAAATAAAATAAAAAATAATAATAGCATAAGAAATACGAACGAAGAATATATATATATATATATATATATATATATATATATATATATATATATATATATATATATATATATATATACAGTGTGTCCGTAAAGTCATGGTGGGATTTTAAATAGCTATATTATTGCAACGAAACATGATAATGAGATGAACAAAAGGCAAATTGAAGAACAACTCTAAAAGAATAACTTTATTTAACGTAGTTCGATATGGGCTCCTCTGGTAGCCCTGCAGACATCTAGGCGGTGATTCAATTCCAGCCACACACGCCCAAGAACATCAGGAGTGACGGATGCGATAACTTCCGTGATTCGCTCGTGCAAGTGATGAATATCCCTAATGGGTACACTGTACACGCTTTGCTTGACGTAACCCCACAAATAAAAGTCCAAAGGTGTCAGGTCCGGAGAGCGTGGAGGCCATGGCTTCCATCCTCCTCTTCCTATCCATCTCTGTGGAAATTTTTCATTAAGGAATTCTCGAACAACGTTGGCATAGTGCGGAGGAGCACCATCTTGCTGAAAGATGACATTATTGTCAATAAATTGGGGTACTGCAAAATGTTCCAACATAGCGAGGTAGTTGTGTGACGTCACAGTGGGTTCCGCGAAGAAAAATGGGCCAATCACTCGATCTCGTGCTAGAGCACACCACACATTAACTTTCGGGCTATTACGCTCATGTTCAACATAGGCATGTGGACAGCCTAGACTAACTACGAGATAAAGGTTAAGCTTAGCCTAGACTAACTACAAGATACAACTTTGAGAGTTGTTCTTAAATTTGGCATTGTTTCATCTCATTATCATGTTTCGTTGCAATAATATAGCTATTTAAAATCCCACCATGACTTTACGGACACACTGTATATATATATATATATATATAATAAAAAATATACAAAACGATGTAGTATAACCATCAATATATTAGTACAGGAAAAAAATATATATTATATTAAATAATTAAATATATTGAAAATAATATTTAAAATAAAAAAAATAATAATATACAAAACGAAGGAGTATAATCAACAACATATTAGTACAGGAAAAATACACACACACACACACACACACAATTATATTAAATAATTAAATATACATCAAAATGCTTTATGTTCTACGGCGCAAAACACTAAACCAGGGGTGGGGAACCTTTTTATGTGTGAAGGCCACATTGAAATTTGCCGCCCTCCCTCAATGAGGCCGCAGTCAATAAGTGTGACTATTTTTTACAGTAATTTTAAACCTTTTGTTAATATTATTTAAATTAATAGCTAGCAGGGAGTATACATGCATTTTAAGACGAATAATTTATTCACTTACCTTTTTAATAATTTAATGACTTCTTTGAGATTGCTTCTGGTGAGACAACATTGTGATATCGGGTTCTAACATGGAGGTTTTAAGTTTTAATTGGTCCTCCAGATGCTCATCTGTCATCTGTGTTCTCAACGAATTCTTGATTTGTGTCAAGTATGAGAATGTGGATTCACAACGGTATGTCGTAGAAAAGCACGAAATCAATCGGCGAGCATGTTCGCGAAGGCGAGGGTATTCTACCGCCTTTTTCCAAATTTCAACGGGATCTTCCTTACTATCAAACAGAGATTTCAGGATATTATCTTCAGACAACTCAATAAGCTCCATTTGTAACTCTTCTGGTGCCTTTGATACATCAACTAAGTGAGGTTGAAAAGCTAGTTTCAGGGTGATATCATGCTTTTCAAAATCAATGAATCTTTCATTGTATTCTTTGATTAATGAGTCTAAAACAGATTCGTTTTTTTCGAAAGATTCACAGTTATACTCTTCATTTTCATTAATTATTTTTGTTAACTGGGGAAAGTGTTCTTCTGAAAGTTTCGACTGAGCAAGAAGAGATTTGAAAAACGACAACTTCTTTCTAAATGCCAGAATTTTTTGCCACATATCATAGATAGATTTAGTTTTACCTTGCAGCGAAATATTTAACTCATTTTGCTTTGACATTATATCACATAGAAACGCAACATCTCGGTGAAAATTTGCACCTGATAATTCACAATGTTGATTGTTTCCTTGAAAAAAGTCAATTATTTGCTCTCGCAAAGATAAAATTTTGAATAATACTTGTCCTTGCGATAACCAGCGCACTTTCGAATGATAGGGCAAATCTACACTGATTATCTCATCATCCATCATGAGCATGTTTCGAAACTGGCGATGCCTCGTAGCATTTGCTCGAATATAGTTCACAATACCTATAACTTTTTGCAAAGTGTCATTTAAAATGACAGATTTGGCACAGAGATTTTGCTGATGCAAAATGCAATGAAAATAAATCAGTGCATTTGGATCTGAGAGTTCTCTTTTAAGATGTGCAATAAATCCTTCGTTCTTCCCAGTCATAGATGGAGCACCATCTGTACACACACTCACCAAGTTAGTAAAATTTAGTCCAACTTCATAACATTTATCTTTAAAGTTGTTGAAAATATCAATTCCCCGCGTCCTTCCCTTAAGGGTGCCTAAAGCGAGCAATTCTTCAAATAAATGAAAATCTTCAGTTACAGCACGAACAAAATACAATAATTGTGCTGAATCAGTGGAATCTGTCGATTCATCCAAAGCTATTGAGTAATATACAGTTTCTTTTTGGGTTATTTTTTGAAGTTGCTCAGTTACATTGCGAGCTAACTCATGCTGCCGATCTGTATTAGTTCTTCTTGAAAGAGGTACGTCTTTATATTTGTTAACTTTATCTGGATCTAAGCATCTTACGACTTCAACGATGCATTCCTTTATAAGTTCTGCATCGCTAAATGGCTTACCTTTTTTTCCAAGCAAATATGCTACTTTATAACTTGCCTCAGTCGTAGCATTGCCTTGATGTAGGCCTAACACTGAATGGAATAATTCTCTTTGCTTTTGCTTTCCATCTTTTAATTTATTCAATGCAATCTTTCGAGCCTCACCCTCTAATTTGGCATATTTATTGTCCTTATGAGCAACATAGTGCTGGTGCGCATTGTATTTCTTTATTGTTGAAATTACGGTATCACAGAGCAAGCAAGTCATTTTACCACTATTAAACACTACAAAAAATTGTAATTCCCATTCGTCATTAAAGACTCTATTTTCTTCTTTCAGCGTTCTTTTTACTTTTTTAGACATGATGGGGAGGCAAATGAAGAAATTTATTTAATCTGAAAACACATAAATTAATTATTGATTGATGGTAACAAGCAAGGCAGCGAAATAATCAAAGCAAATAACACACATCGATAGACGGACACATGCACGTGCACCACCACTGAAATCAAATCACTGACTGACATTTGCCAACAACTGACATTATGGTTCTTACGTCCTGTATTTTACAGGACAGTCCCGCATTTGATCCAAAAATCCCGCGTCAAAATCCCGCGTCAAAATCCCGCGTTCAAAATGTCCCGCAAAAAAATATTTTTTTAAGCAAATTTTTTAGGGCTGAATTGATTTAGAATTTCAATATTATGTATAATAATTTCAATTTATTCACGATGTTTAATTGTTAAATATTATTGCAATAAAATTTTTATAATTTTGTTTGTTGTAACCGTTGAAGAAATCTAGTTTCAATTTGAAAAAAAATTTGGTCTTAAAAAAAAACAGAATTTTTTTTGTCCCGCATGGGCATTTGATAAATCTGGCAACCCTACCTACGTCATATATACTGTATACTTTGTAATTTGTTCTTATTTATTATAATGCGTCTTCCGTAGCATGTATTAAAAAAATGTATTTCCGTAGTTACGCAGTATGTAATTTGCTCATGTAATTAAAAAAATGTAAATAAGTGAAGATTTGAAAAACGTAGGTGTACGAAGAATTCTGGAAAAGCTTTAACTGAAGCGGGCAATTGGCGCAAATAACACATTATTTCATAAAGGTGCGCTCATTTTTCTTATTTTTACGTCTACATGTGTTTTGTACATATGGGTGTGAATGATTTATAAAGTTAGTTATATTTCGCTCATTTTACATTAGGCGCGATGCTTTAGCATTAGCTAGTATCTATTTTGTAAGAGTTCAGTAGTTATATTCTGTTATATATTATTATAACTGCTTGGAATTCATGGTTTTTATATAAATTAAGATTTATCTCGATAAGCCGCAGAAGGCCGCACTTGATGACTCAGAAGGCCGCACTTGATGACCCAGAAGGCCGCAGGTTCCCCACCCCTGCACTAAACTCACGCGTAATCGAGTCTACAGTCACATCATCATTGCTTTGCACTACGCGGTAAATACCCCTTAACAATATTTCACCGCTCAAGTTATACGGATACCTATACTCAATACAAATGGCCTTCATATCGTTCAATACTATTTTTGTGCCCACTTTACATTCGGCTGGCAAGTTATCTTTAAACACGGCTAGAATACAATCAAAAGCACGCACAAAGAGGTCATCGTTAACCACATCATTATTAAATACAAGTTTATAAACACTCCTTTCCAATCGAGAGTGTTTTTTACCGTCCCGAGCTTTCCAATCGTGAACTCTTCTTCACTCTGCATAGCGGCAATTGAAATAATCTTCCAAGTCGTAACGACAGCTACTCATTATATAGAGATATAGCTCTTCAGGGTGAACAGTGTAGGCGAGCTCTGCCCTATACCGCTCAAGTGCTTTGTACCAAAGTTAGGGATATTTCAAAGAGTCTAAACCTCTTAAATAATCATCCAGCTCTAGACCATTCTCGCCTTGTTCATTCCTACATTCGATAAATCCGTCGAGCAGAGCGGTGTATGCCTATTCAAGAACCGTGTCAAAATAAATCATATCCGTAACACGCGCATCTAATATAGGCTTCAGCTTGCGGAATCCGACGATTTCAAACATTCTGTCGAGGATGAACCGGTTTCGCGTAGGGACAAGAACGTTATTATCAGAAGCATTCTTCCACATCAGTCGTATATCAATGCATGGCTGATCGTTATTTATACACAACGTGCAAACAACGGCATATGAGGGGGCATCACTAATCTGTTCTCTTCTTATACCTACGCCTGCAGGTATTTTATAACGGTCCTCACCCCACTTCTCAACTATCACGAAGACTCTATTCATCTCCTCAACACTTAAATAAATTACATTACGTTTACCAGAGTTTGCTTGCCTACAAGTCGTTTCAAGTACATAGTTAATGACACCGGTTTTGCGCCTGGACACACTTAATGACTTCGTCACGGACACATCGTATACGGCGTTGAGAATGCTTCTCAAAGGAAGTTCCATCGTATTCGCACGTCCAGTCGGTTCAAGCTTTGAGATGACTATAAGCCACAGGTGAGCGGATCGGCTCGACGGACGGAGTGAGTCACGCCATAAACTGATGAAACGTGTACTGGTTTGTTCGAACTCGTGTGTTTCGAAGGGGTGAGGTACACGGGTGGGCGGCTCGACTCGATGGGGGGAGCGAGTCACACCATAAACTGCTGAAGCGTGTACGGGTTTGTTCCAACATGAAAGAGAATACTTGTGCCCCATTATACTGGGCAAACAGAATTTTTCCGCTACATGAAGCAATACCGGTTTTAATGTTTTATCGGAATGCTCACCAGATGTTCATTTCCACAAACTAAACACATCTTATTCACAATCCGGTGCACTATTTGAGAGAAACATATGCCCATATTTTTCTTTTTGTTTAACAAACGATACTCGTCTCTAAAGTCTGTTAAAAACTCGCACAGACCATTAGCCACAACCTTACTACTAACCTCGTCATGATATATATTAATATAGTGGTAAAAATACTTAAGCTTCTCCATGATGACAAGATTTACATTCTCAACCGTAGGGTTAGAGTATTCGGTATGATGTAACATGACATAATATCGCTTATCACACCACTCATCAACAATACTCACTAACCATAACCGTTGCTTATCTTCTGAACGTGTTGTTTCTTCTACTTCGCGGTATATGTAAGCTTTTATAAAGGTTAGGTCTACAACATACTTCAATACATCGCTTGTACTACAAAATCCTACAATGCCCTCGCCAGAATATCCATAGAGTATTTGAACATCTTGTTCCTTCGCACGGTTCAATGTAACTTAAAAGTATCAAAGGAGGGTGGAATAGAGAGTTTTTCAGTATCCACCGCATCTTCGCACTTTGCCGGATACCACTTCATAAACGTTGAACACGCAATATTAAAGATAGCCATTACTATTTTTCGTCTAAGGGAGAAAATACACGTCTGAGATCCAGGGCTTGCAGCGGACAACTGAACACGCAGGGAAGAGATATGCTCAGGTAGTGGCAGGAGTCACTTGACCGATCTTACAGTGGGCGGAGGAGAAAATGAAACCTTAATTGAAGCAAATATGCATAATAAATAAACATATCCTTAACAATACACATATATATATATATATATATAAATACAATCAAGGATTAAGGTATCCAAAGGGTACGGTATCGTAGGTACCAGGCACCTAGTAACGATTCCTATAGGTGTTACGGCATACCTTCGTGCCCCTAAGTTCCTTCACACACCCCAGTTTCTGCGACCGAAAATTGTGGGTCCCCACAGTCAGTTGGGGTGGCTGGTCGCCCTGATCTTCCAAGCAGACTAGATCCTTCAACGAGTCAAAGTTAACGACTCGTCGGTTCGCATGGTTAAGCGTGATACCCTTAGCCTTCACGATATATTTCATATCATCCCCCACCCTCACCCGTACCCCATAGGTTTTTGGCCCTGTTGATACAAATGAGTCTGCGTATGCACCATCACCACACTCATCCTTGATCTCGTCAGTTAGCTCTCCGAGGAATTCCCCAATAGCAGGCATGTATTCACCCTCCCTCGCTGTGAACATCACGCTATCTGTGTCAGCGTACAGCACCCTCCGCCCAAGAGAGTGCAGTAGTCCCCAAAGCTTGATGCGGACGTAGGCCGTTGTGAAGCTGGCTACAGGTACGTTTGTAACCCGTGAGGTATCTGTGGCCAGTTCGGTGATGTACTTTATTATGTAAGTACTACCTACATTCACGATCTCCATAACCTCTTTATCGGGAGCGTTGGCATAATCCCAGACTTCACTATAACTTTGTACCAAATGAACGTTCCCTTTGCCAGTATTCTGTACAAATTTCCCCCAAAGACTGTTTAGACACAACTTTACACTAAAGCGCTTGCCAGCATTATTAACAATTTGGGATCGGTCAAACTGTATACCTTCATGGGCACGGTAACGCTGAATATAAGCCGTTTTTTCATCTTCGGTATCAACCCCTCGCGGATATCCCGATGCTTCTACCTTATCCTTCAAAAAAGCGTTTATATATACAAGCTTAGGGCTTGTATATACACCTCTGATCTTACGCTGGTTGGTTGTATGGTTACAATCACCGTTGTTCTCCTCTGCGCACTTCACGCACAGGGGAAACATGAGTTTGTGATCTATAACGACGGGTAAGATCGACATCCATAAATCGCGATGGGGGAGCACGTCTACGAAAGAAAGTCCAAAGTAGCGCTCATTCAAGTTAGCTGAAAACACCTCGATCGTTGGTATGGTGGGACCCACCAGTTTTTCAGGCGCACCTACGGGGTACGGATTGTTCTTCATCACGTAGGGGTATAAAGAGCAAAAGTCGTAGTAATGGAGTTTCACGCCCTCCGTCGGCGGAAAGTATAGCTTGAAGGGGTTTGTACGCCCTCCAAACAAGCTTTCACCGCATTTGAGGGAGTCCAACACCATTGAACGTTTGATGACCCTTATTTCTTCATGGTACTGGTCATCTGTTTCCATCCGTGCATCATACTCATGCTCCCACACGATCTTGTGAGTGAACTGGGGGTCTATAAGTTGATCGCGGTTACGGGTCCATGCGAGGCTGTCGGCGAGGGATCTTCCATGGAGGCCCCCTGTGACGGCACACTCAGCGCGCGGGCATCCATGCCACCAGCAGCCGTTAAAGGAATACACAGTCTTCTCACCAGTGGTTGGATCCTCACTTAGGCCATCACCTCAACGGGTACTTCACCCGTGTTGCGGGCATGTTTTATGTATACCCCGGTCTGTTGCTGGAGGTGTATGAGTCAGTAAATAGCCTTGTGCCCATAACTGCGGGGGTTGTTTCTGTAAATGACTGCTAAGGTGTCTTCAGGCATGAAATTATTCTTGAACACCGTAAAACATAATGAGGCGATCGTGGTTCCGACTTGCAGCGGATCGCATTTGAAACGGGCTATGTACATCCTTCTAAAGGTCTGGAAACATACTCTAAGCACGCGCACATGATTCACGCAATAATGTTCACACTCATCAGCTATATTGTATGGACTAGCTTCATTAAAACTGTTGTAGTAGAGGTCAAAATCTTCGCGCTCACTATCACTCATGTTAGTGTAGTTAAAGTAATGTTTGGGTGGAGGTAGTCCTACGTAATTTAAAGTTTCGCTAGTGAGGGATGTGTCAGGGAAATACCCTTTTGAAACTTCAGCGGCTACGCCCATGACCTTGGGTAGCTTTGCTAATTTACAAGGTGTGAACAGCTGGGTGTCTTTAAACTGTACATTACCTCTTATCTGTATCTGTATTAGTTTGTTGCCTCTTTTCAAGGGATCGCCTGTAAATATCGCATACGACTCGTGTTCAAGCAACTCCTTATAAAGGAACTGTGTGTCAAATTTTACCCCGCTATGGGTAAGAATATACATAGTCATTTTATTGAACTTGTCCGCTAATTTGACAATATAAGATACAAAGAGTTTCACAGGGCTGTCGTGTGCAGTCATTTTAAAAACGTTTGTCCGTTTTCCACATTTGTGACACTCATCACATTCGATCTCCATGCACTCATCACAGATAGTCTGACTTACGAGTAAATGTGGAATAACCTCTTTGGTTTCAGCGTTCGTGTAAGTTTCTATATCGTAGTACACGGTTATACAAGGGCTATTTTCAGACTTAACATCTTTCATATAACATACATGCTTCACTCCATCCGCCTTATATTTTTCATTACATGTAGAACAGTGAATTTCATCGCATTTATGTTTGAAATTCCCCCAGTTATCCATCATGTGAAACATACCGCACTTACAAACCCTCATTTTCCTGCAAGTGTCAATTGATTTATGGAGTTCAAAGCATTTATTATTGAAAAATGTACGTCTACACACATTACATTCCCTCTTCTCGGTTTGAACTACACGACTTTCACATTTGGGGCTTTTTACACTGCTCACATACCATGTACAGTAGCAATCCTTACAATGTTTAAGATTTTTTTAATCCTAGTACAAAATCATGCACTTTGAGCGTATGGTAACTGAGAGTGAATTGGATAATAATAACTTTTGCCTAAAAAGCGCTAAAGAGCGCTGGATTTGTACGACTCTAGGTAAAATCGGATTTTTGTACTTAATAATTAATAATAATAATAAATTATTAATTATTTTATAAATACTTTTATTAATTATAATTATAATTATTTATTATTAAATTAATAATAATTAATAATATAATTTGTACGAGACAGGTAAAATCCTATTTCTGTCAATTTCCTCAGATTTCCTTTGAAATTCAATTTCCTCATTGGTCCAAAATGTCCGTTAAGCCAGACGAGGCGGCCGCCTCTCTGCCTCAATGTGGCTACGGATATGGTATGAGAAGCTGCTGCTGCTGTGGAGGAAATACCCGGAACTGAACAGGAATAATGGGGCATATTTGAGCAAGGTACTATTGTGGGGGTTGTGTCGTAAGACGTAGAGGGTTGGGGCTCTATTACTGGGGTCTAACAACCGGCGCAATCCTGGCACGCTTTATACCTAACATGGAAAGTTCATCATGTTTCTGCTTTGAATTGTCGCATGCTACAGGTATTGCTGGTGAGGGTTCGCCAGCGGGGAAGGATTCTGTAGCTACACAGTCATCGGTTTCATTTGTGATATCGATGATGGGGGGCTGTACATCATCGTCATTCACGGTTCTGTGGAAGAAGAAAAACAAGAATATAAGGAGCAACACTTAATAAATGCAAAAAACTTCACTTTTTTCTACGTGAAGGTCAAAATATGAAAATAAAAACCCACTCTAATAGACAGAGTTTATTTCCACCAACAGTTTCGACGCCCACTGGCATCCTCCTCGGGTGGATACAGAAAAACGAATGTACCAAAACAAGAGGGAAAAACAGTCCAGGGACCGACCGTTAAGAAATTCGCACCTAGGTTAGATCCCATTCTCCCGACACCGGAAGGGCATTTTCATTAAGTACATTCGCACAAATTTAAAACTATCTTCCTGTTCTAAACATACAGATTCTATTATTTTTTTATTTTTTTACATAATTATTACATTTATTATTAAATTTATTACATTTAATATTGCATAATTATTTATTACAGAAATTATAAATTTATTATTACATTGGTTATTACATTGTTGTTTATTATACAGAACTTATAAACCGAAAAACGAATGGAAAAGGCGATTAGGAAACAATCCAGAGACCATTGAGAAATTCGCACCTAGGTTAGATACCGTTCTCCCGACACCGGAAGGGCATTTTATTACAGGGTCCGCTTATAAGTACATCCCCACAAATTAAAACTATCTTCTTGTTCTATACATACAGATTCTAATATTTTGACATAATTACTGCATTTATTATTGCATTTACATTTTTTAACATTTATTATTATTACCTTTACCCTAATTATTAAATTTATAATATTACCTTTATTATTACATCTGTTGCATTTATATTTATTTCCACATTTATTACTTCCATTATTACATTTACTAAAAGCGAGTAAGGAAACAATCCAGAGACCTTTAAGAAATTCACACTTTGGTTCGAACACGTTCCCACGACTCCGTAAGGGATTTTTTGACCAAGAATCTCATTAAAGGGTCTAACTTATAAGTGCCTTCGCACAAATTAAAATTATCTACTTTTTCTATACACACAGATTCTATTATTTTTCTTTTGACATAATTATTACATTTATAAAGTACCTTACTTGATTCCTAATCTATAGCGTGATTATTTTGGCTGGCGTGATAAAAAATGGCATTATTAATATTACAACTTCTGAAGGCATATTTGTGTTCTTTAATACGGGTTTCAATATTTCTTCCAGTTTCTCCCACGTATACTAAATCACAACTTTTACAGGGAATGCTGTAGACACAGGCTTGTTCCTCTCTTGCAACGTTATTCCTAACCAATTTACTTTTCACGGTAGACGAATATTTGAACGCCAAAGCAAATTTAAAATCTTTCGTCAACGGTTTTACTCTTTCTAAGCCGGCAATGTAAGGCAAACTCACATATTGTTTTTGGTTAACTGAAGGTTCCCGAGGGGCATAAAAAGATTTTTTGGTTTTAAAATACGCCTTTCTGATAAACCACTCGGGATATTTTAAATCCTTAAATACGCTTAAGGATTTGGAACATTTTCACCTAAGTGTGAATTTCTTAAAGGTCTCTGGATTGTTTCCTTACTCGCTTTTAGTAAATGTAATAATGGAAGTAATAAATGTGGAAATAAATATAAATGCAACAGATGTAATAATAAAGGTAATATCAAAGCTGGGCACAAACCGTTAATCCGTTAATCGTTAATTAACGAAGTTAACTTTTTCGTTAACGATTTAACTTTTAAGTTAACTTTGAAAATCATTATCGGACTAATTAACTTCCGTTACATTTAACTTCCGTTAACTCAAGTCCGTTAACCCAAAAAATTCATAAATAAACGTTTAAAAGTTTCTATTATTTTCAGTGCTGAGCAGGTGCGCAATTAATCCGCCACTGTTAATAGTGATGAACGAATTTCCATTTCCGCAGTGCAAAATCAGGCGATATATTTGTTTCCGTCGCCACAATTTGTGTCTTACCAAATATGGTAGTTATTTATGGCATTGGTTTGAGCAAAACATGGTCGACTGTAAAATCAGGCGGAAAGATTTGCCATTTGAGTTGAATGCTTCAACTTCTTTCAAGAAATATCACGAGCATTTTAAGGCACTTTCAATAATATATATGTAACAATTACAACAAATAACTACATTCGTTTCATTTGCAGTCTGTCTCTTGCGCAACATGTTTTGTGCTAGTGAATATTTAAAAATAATCGTTGTCAAGTAAGTCATGTATATTTATAATATGTCTGAGTACCTTATTAGTAGTCTCCTTGATACATTTCAAGAACCATAAAACTGATCAGGTAAAATTTCAATTCTCATGTCACTTTGATGACATAAATTAAGTCAATTGATGTCTTACAATGGGAGCGTTTTCACCTTAACCCTTTATGTCCTGGCGGTACTTCTAGGTACCACACTTTAAAATCTCCATAATTATTTTTCTACCCGGTTGATCCTGCCGGTACTTTCAAGTCCCAATGTGAATTAGTTTCTTTATGAGATAATAGATGGCGTTGAGAAGTAAATGTGAGCGTGTGGCGCCAGAGGCTGTTTACTCTTTAGTATCTCTGCTGTGAAGACCGAAGAAATTTCAGTGCAATTACTTCCCGAAAACTTTGATATGCTAATTTTCATGAAGGGCAACATGCATCTCATGGACAAAATGGAGAACGAGAAGAAGAGGGAAAATTAAATTATATATATTGTGTTTTTCATTTTTTTTTAATAAAAGTTAACGTTAACGGTTATCGGTAACTTCCGATACATGTTTAACGAATTAACGGATTAACGGTTAACGAAGTTAACTTTTTGGTTAACGGATTAGCGGTTAACGAAGTTAACTTTTTGGTTAACGGTGCCCACCACTGGGTAATATTATAAATTTAATAATTAGGGTAAAGGTAATAATAATAAATGTTAAAAAATGTAAATGCAATAATAAATGCAGTAATTATGTCAAAATATTAGAATCTGTATGTATAGAACAAGAAGATAGTTTTAATTTGTGGGAATGTACTTATAAGCGGACCCTGTATCTAACCTAGGTGCGAATTTCTCAATGGTCTCTGGATTGTTTCCTAATCGCCTTTTTCATTCGTTTTTCGGTTTATAAGTTCTGTATAATAAACAACAATGTAATAACCAATGTAATAATAAATTTATAATTTCTGTAATAAATAATTATGCAATATTAAATGTAATAAATTTAATAATAAATGTAATAATTATGTAAAAAAATAAAAAAATAATAGAATCTGTATGTTTAGAACAGGAAGATAGTTTTAAATTTGTGCGAATGTACTTAATGAAAATGCCCTTCCGGTGTCGGGAGAATGGGATCTAACCTAGGTGCGAATTTCTTAACGGTCGGTCCCTGGACTGTTTTTCCCTCTTGGTTTGGTTCATTCGTTTTTCTGTATCCACCCGAGGAGGATGCCAGTGGGCGTCGAAACTGTTGTGGAAATAAACTCTGTCTATTAGAGTGGGTTTTTATTAGTAACACTTAAATTTTGTTATATTTTGTAAATGACCTACTTAGGGGTGTGACGTGATAGAGATGGAATCTGTAGAAAAATTCAGGTTCACAAGCCCCTCATGTATTATATCTGGCCCTACAGGATGTGGTAAACTGTATTTATGCTTAAAATCATTAAAGATAAGGGGGAGATGTTCTCAAATTTTGTGCATAAAGTAATATGGTGCTATTCAACGTATCAGTCAGTGTTCAACGAGTACCAAGATGAAATTTTGTTCTACAAAGGAGTATATGACGTTAATTCGTTAAAGGGTAATGAGCATACAGTCATTGTAATTGACGATCTCATGTTGGAAATGGATAAAACGTTTGCCGAGACATTTACAGTGTTCTCCCACCATCTTAACATAAGCGTATTCTTCATCAATCAGAACCTATTTTTAAAAAATAAATACATGCGCGATGTGTCGTTAAATACACAATATCTAGTCTTATTCGCACAACGTAGAGATGTGTCACAAATTGGGGTATTAGCCAATCAAATGTTCCCGAATCAGCGTAAGGAGTTTTTGGAGGCTTATAAAGAAGCCACAAGTCAGCGTTACTGATATTTCTTTGTGACCTTCACCCGCGAAACACGTTTAGGGTGCTTCTAAGAACGAATATATTCCTAAACGAACCTGAAACGGTGTATATTCTAGAATGATAAATAGGCTGAAGAAATATCGTGAATTAATAAAAATCTAGCAACGACTGCCCCAGGCGCTGCAACAGATGTTTGTTAAAAATATTGATTCCGACTTTTTAAAATGCAGCTGTGAAATCTGTCTTAACGTTATAAAATGTAATGTGCCAATGAAACCTCCTCAGAAGGCTCGCTTCCGTCGTTACAAGAACATAATACGTGCGCTCGCTCGTAAAAGTCAAACTGTGGGAAAGAAAAAGCGAATTATTGTACAAAGAGGGGGATCATTCCTCCCCATCTTATTTTCAGTTTTGGGACCTTTACTGACTAGATTAATATAATGAAGAAAGTGGTAGTGATTCCGCACGAGGTGTATGCTTCATTGCAAAGTTCAAAGATTCCAGACACGGCTCTAGAACCCCGTAAAAGCAGGCTTAAAAGAATGGAAAGCGAGTTGCTAGCCCTATTAAACAGTGAAAAGTCATCTGATGAGAAAAGGATCTTATACCAAGAGGCTTTGCAGAAATTTCTTCATGAGTACGAAGATTATAAGGATCCTACTGAGCTCCTCCTGGTTATTAGGTACAGCGCGAGCAGCGCTGAGCATGGCGACATAGGACATGGGCCCGACATTAGAGATGACCAACCAAAGAATAACGGAGCGCAACACATCGAACATGTATTAAAAAGCAATCTCCCACATACATTGAGGAATAAAGGCTTAAGTCTTTATAATCTATTGAGTGAGGACCCCATCATACAGTGGGCCGATACAGGCGAGATCATTGTTGAAGTAACAAGGGTACAAGGATCCAACATCGTTGACATTGTCCATGATCTGGTGAGAAAGTGGGACAGACCCTCACCAACAGGATGGAAGCATATTAAAGCAAGACTACAACAAATAAATGTCCCAAAAACATTGAAAGGTAATCTGAATAGGTTAAAAGACTTGGATCAAGTCTCGCAAGTGTCACAAATGAGTACGTCATCGCCCCCAGCAGTAGCGTCTCTGAAGAGAAGAAAGAAGAGAACAAACGGTCAACCTTATCCACGTGTCTCTAAAATACACAAATGGCTAACATATTAAGTAAACGCTATTATGACATTTCTAACCCCGCCTCCTATGGCGGCGTTAATAGACTGTACAGAGGTGTTGGTGTTTACGGAGTAGGGAAAAAAGATGTTGAGAGGTTTTTGCGGGAGGAGGATGCTTATACACTTCATAAGCCGGTGAGAAAAAGGTTTAAAACGGCCAAGACAACAACGGCCTGGATTGACTCTATTTGGCAAGCTGATTTAACAGACATGCAAAGATATTCACTGTATAATGACGGATACCGCTACATCCTATTCATAATAAATGTATTCTCTAGATATTGTGGTTAATTCCACTGAAAACTGAATCGCCTGAAACAGTTGCTAAAGCTACCAAAACGTTGATGTTAAAAGAAGATAGGGTTCCTGGCTATTTTTGTATGGATATGGGGAAAGAATTTATAGGCCGCACTTTTCAGAACATGCTGACAGTTTAATATCAGTTACTACAGTAGCAGTTCTATACGTAAGGCCTCTTTAGCTGGAAGAGTTCAACGTACCATAAAGGAACCCATGCATCGCTATTTTACACATAAAAACACATACTATATATAAATATTCTGGGGTCATTGGCGTCGTCATACAACCGTTCACACCACCGTACGATTGGCACCGCCACCACACTCTACACATTTCAAAATCAATGGTTATGTAAGGCTATCACGTTCGGGAAATAAATTCGCGAAGGGATTTGAGCAAGGATAGACACGTGAGATTTTTAAAGTTAGTACTCTGAGACCTAAAGGCGAGATAATGATATATTACGTTAAAGATTTGAATGGGGAAGAGATCGCTGGAGGTTTTTACCGCGAGGAGTTGCAGAAAGTGACATTTAATTTAGGAAAAAGTGTGTTTAAAATTTAAAAAATTTTAGGCAGCAAAGGTTCAGGAAAGAGAAAAATGTACCTGGTGAAATGGCTGGATTACCCAGAAAGCTTCGACACCTATATAAAAGCTGCTGCAATAATGAAGCTTAAATAGTACGCAACATGGCTCCTAGTCACTTCTATGTCACAATCTCGTCCTCTTTTTCTCTGTCTGTACATCCTAACATCACCCTGGCCAACTTTGTGACAGAACTCCACGGACCCATTGAATTGGAGCGTGATTCGTATGAGGTGGGTTTATGTGAACTCCAGTTAGCCACCAAATTTTTAACTCTTGAAAATGATCAGATCATATTTCTGGTCCTTAGAAGATTCGATGAGTGTGAAAAATTAGGCATAACCTTAGACACTATTATGCGATCAGTCCTGTTCGGTGAGGTACAGTACTATAGTACAAATGTAACGCTAGGAATCGGTCATTATGACACAACCATGGACACTGTGACAGGGTTAAACAAGAGTCTTGAAAAGTCGTACCTGACAAACGATTTACTTTTTGAAGTCGTAAACAGACACGCTTGCACGCACATTGAAGTTAAAATCAACGCTTAGTAGAAATATTAAAGATAAAGAGCTGTTCACAATTGTGGCCGAGGGCCGATGAGTGCAGCTCTCCAAAGAGATACCTTTCACGAGGCACAACATGACTTGTCCAGCTTAATGTATCAGTTGAAGATGGAGAAATTGGGTGAAAGCTGCCCATCCAGACATGTGCTATATTTACAGCAATATCGTAGGGCATCAATTTGTTGGGGACACCCAGGCGCGCCTGCTGGGCATTGCACACATACTCAACCATAGAGGGAAAAGTTTGAGCATTACATATGACAAGCCCCATTATGTGAATGTTGCGACTAATCTATTAACCAATATCTCGGTATGTATAAGAACAATTGAGGGAAAAAATTTCCCATTCGGTGATGGGAGCTTAACAGTGAAGCTACACTTTCGTCGCATTCAGTTATAATGACCCGAAGGCCTTTCACAGTCTATCGAGGGGTGAGATATCAGCGTGGGAGTTCGACTTGGATCCATTTTTTCAACCATACTACGCACCGCTGTCCCACTGTTGAAGATGGGTGCTAGATACCTCGGGAGGAAGGCGTTACAATCAGGTTTTAACCCGGTAGAAGACATAATGGGTGGCACTAAACCTAAAGAAGCTCTTAAAAAAACATTTAAAACGTACACGGGACGAAATCATCAAAGATGCAAAGAGAAAAATGCGTGGTGGCGGAAAGAAGAGGATTGTCAGGAAGAAGGAGTTACCAACACGTGGCGCTAAACGTAAAAGGACATAAAAAAAGCAGTGTTCTAAGTGTATGAAGCCCATGGCTGATCATTTTTTTAACTGATATAAGCTGAGGACACTACTCTCACGAATCATAGGCTGATTACTACTTGTCGAGAGAGGTGGTACTATTTCCGACTCGTTATGGCGCGTTTCATCCATCCGTGTAGTTCACAAATGCTGTAAATCGGAACTGTTCCTCTTTGATATGCCCCCTACTCTTGTCTCTATTGAGCATAGCGACTTTATTACAATTAACCTATTAAACACAATTAGTTCGCCGAGTGCCCCTATAGAATTCGTGATACCCAGTTCAGGCCCTTACTTTTTTGACCCGAGCTGCATGCACATGTACCCTAAACTGCGTATTGCCCATTCAGATGGAACGGACTGCGATGATAGTTACTCTGCATACCCTGAAACCAACTTTCTACACTCCATATTCAGCCAGTGTGAGGTGTATTTAAATCAGGTTAACATCTCGGCAGGAACGGGGTATTATCACCTACGAGCCTATCTGGAAAATGTCCTCAACTTTTCAAAAGAAGCGAAGGACACCTTTTTAACCGCCGTGCGCTATTATCAGACTAAAGATGAAAGTAGTATAAAGGATAAATTTAAATATTCTAAAAAAAAGATATACGAGTGTTTTGGTCGTCTTCATACAGACTTCACGTTCCAGCAGAAACTGCTTATGAACGGCGTCGATCTGAAACTAAAGCTTAACCGCACGAGTCCTGACTGAGATCTACATAAATCTGTGACCTGATCAAGAAGAGAGCTAAACCCGTTGTGATTCACATCATGGAGACATATTTACATGTACGGTGAGTGAAATTAAGTTCCCCGAAATATGTAAAAATTGAAAAAATGTAATACACGCAACAGTAAAATACCCAATTAACAGAGTACAGATAAACTATACACGGTTCCCACCGGGTTGGCCTCGAAGCTGCTAGAAAACGTGGCCCTGGGAGTTCTACCTAAAAGGATATTAATTGGAATGCAGGATCACGCTTCGACGAATGAAAATATAAAAAGAGCGCCTTTAAATTCGAGAATTTCGGCCTTAAAAATATAAAAGGATATTAATTGGAATGCAGGATCACGCTTCGACGAATGGAAAATATAAAAAGAGTGCCTTTAAATTCGAGAATTTCGGCCTTAAAAATATAACTATATACATAAATGCCGTCACATTGGGTGGGCCTATGATTGCCACAGAGCGGGAACACAGCGTCTAATGAGTATTAGACGCTGTGTTCCCGCTCTGTGGCAGAGCTTATAGCAGTCTGGCTCATAATGCCGGGGCCTGTGACGAGCTTGGGTTTGGCGTAAAGCAGAAAGAATTTGTGGAAGAATTTAACCCTTATTCGTTTGATATTACCCCTGACTTGTCTGCTAGTATAAATACGCACTTAAGCCCACAACAAAGTGGGAACATCTCAGTCCGGTTGGAATTTGACAACCCAAAAGACGCGCCTATTAGCGTACTCGTGTACCTCGAATCACAGGCTCTAATAGAAGTTGATCGTTTCAGGAACGTGGTGACAGACTTTTAAAATGGACGCGAATACACTCCAGAGAGTAATGAAAAATGACCGAATCACACGTTCCAAATTTATCGGCGTGTTTGCGAAGAATGAAATATTGAAATTGCCAACTACAAGAGAATGGTATGGGATTATCGTGAACACCGACATTGTGGTGGGTGAGGGGATTCATTGGTTTGCAATCCATTTTAAAAATAGGGAAATAATGTACTATTTTGATTCACTCGGCACTCAACCCTGGTGTGATCCTGTTATTGTAAAAATTATCGAACAGTTACATATCCCTGAAATTGTATGGAATCCTTACCGCCTCCAAAGATATTTTAGTAATACTTGTGGCATGTATTGCCTTTCATTTCTCCTGCACATGTCACGTGGGAAGAGATTTATAATTTTTTTTAAATTATTCGATTTGTGCGACACTGAAATGAATAATGAAACGGTATGCAGACAAATAAAAAAAAAGGGTCCCATATGTTCGCACTCATTGTGTCGTGTAAAGGTGTGTATATAATTGTATCTATATTGTGTAAAGGTGTATATACATTTGTAAAATGTCTCCATTAAGGCTTATTTAATGGACGCTAATTCTGTAAGCCGCTTTGTACATGTTTTCTACCATTTAATAAATTCAATGAAAATACAATGTGTTTTGTTCTTAACCCCCAGAAAAACTTACATTAGTTCCTCGATGACCTGGCATTCGTTGGACCGGATGTGAGCCAATACCTCGACCCCTGTATTCAGGTCACTGGGTTGGCTGTGCAGTAAAGCCTCCAAATCATTTATTCCCCTTTTATCAAAACGAAAAGTAGCTATAACACGTTTAAGTTCCGCTTCGGACCTTTAAGGAGAAATTAACATGATTAGTTCATACTGAATCATTTAAAATTAAGTTAAATTAAAGTTTAATTAAAGAGTTACAATAAGAGAAAGTGCCGATTAGGATGTCTGGCAAATTATAATCACAAAGCAGATATCCTGACAGTTTTCAAAAGTAAGAGTGCTAAGACATCGTCTGCCGGTATCGGGTCTCGAGCCCGGGCCCGCAGGCAATTCTTAAAAGTTTTTAATATTTCTAAAATCCTACTGTAGAACTTTCTACAAATTTTTAAGTTATCAAGAAATGTATTATTAAAACCACACACTTATATATATATATATATATATATATATATATATGCCGAAATAACCACGAAGGAAACAGAGAATGGACATTAATTAAGAATCTTTTTTTTTTACCAAAATACACAGAGGAACATATATATATATTATATATATATATATATATATATATATATATATATATATGAATAGAGACCGGGTCTCGACCTTTGGGCAGATGTCCTTTCACTTCGTTTTATTACGGATTTTTATAAATTATTAGCATTGAATGACACGATGTGTATATACCCCGAAAATAAACCACAAATTAGTTTTTCAAAACGCATTTATTATGACTTTTTATAAATTAGCTAACACTGAATGAAACGACGTATATAATCACAAATTAAATTAATTACTTACATTTTAATGTCGTCTTCATTAAATGGTCTTTGCACTCCGTCACAAATTTCTGCAACAGTCTGCGTTGAAAGAAGTTAATTCTGGTCTACAGCGTTGAAAATTACACGCGTTGCCTCGGCGTAGAAATCTTCATCTTCAAACAATTCCGGAGAGTTGTAGAGCTGCGCTTGGCTCACGGCGAGGTATTTCAAAAGCACTGTTCGAAAAAACAACTGAATTGATGCCCTGTGATGAAAGTGACCCCTTTTATAAACGGGGATCGTAATTGTGAACATCCCACAATACCCGATTCGCGAGCTTCCTATTGGCTATCGGTGAAATTTTGGCGGGTTTTAATGCGTGAGTGATGCCATCCACCAACCAGAGGTCCTGGGCTCCGCCCACAGGGTTGTGATTGGCTGCTTCGTGAAATCTGGGGCGTGTCAAATATATCTTGCCCGTTCCAGAGTCGTGGAGAGAAAAGCGCATTGTTTTTGGAGGTAAATCTTGCTTTCTGTCGCCGATGAGTTGGTGGGGAAAGGGAGATTTGAACGTAAATAAGCATCCAATTATATGAGGTGCTTAACGAGGTTGGAAGATGAATTTTAAATCGGTTTATGTTGACCCATCTAAAATAGGTTCGAAAAAATTATTTCCTCTGAAAAATATTTCGTCAGAAACTGGAAGATAGTTTTAAAACCAATTACCCATGAATTCGAAACAATTCTCGTAGTTGTAAAAGTTTATGGCGTCCTGCGTTATCGCACGATATAATCTCGTAAAATAAACTTTTTAAAAATAACACAGATGGGTGGTGGATGCGGTTCATTAACCCCCAAAGTTTATGATCTTGAAATAAACTCATGCGAAAGAAGTATATTTATTGGAATTTTAAATCGATATTATATATCGCTTCCGTCAAACTCCATAATTTTCAGAACGATGTTTAATATAATTGTGTATATATAATATATATATATATATATATATATATATATTTTCCCATAAATATTTGTTCTTCTATTGTTCAGCTATTTACATCGTCCAATTAGGATTTGTTGTTTAGGTAGGTTTTTGTTTATATCGCTTTTGCCTTTTTTCTTCTTTTCATTTTCCCCTTTATCATATTTGTCCTGTTTTATTTTTAATTTGCAAAAGTTACAGATGAAAAAGACCTTAATATCCAATTCAAGTTAGCCGGAGAGAGAGTTAATTAATGCAGTTTGGCGTGATTGCTAATTATAAATTTTTTGTACGCTTCTTGTACCAATTTTCAGAATTTTTTAGATGAACTTTTTTCCGGAATTGTACATATATATAGGCTCTCCTTTGCTTTCAATGCCATTGATTGTTCATTCTGACAAAGGGCAAGCTTTACGCTCCACCTTAGACCTACAGCTTAACCAGCAACCACTAGGTTACACAGGGTTCCCATTTATCTACCAACCGTGGAAGGATGTTTACACTCCACCTTAGACCTACTTTTTAACGGGGAATATATATATATATACACACTATATATCTAAGAGAGAGAGAGAGAGAGAGACAGAGAGAGAGAGAGAGAGAGAAATAAACAAACAGATAAACAACATGATCGAGTGTTGCAATACAGTTTAACGGGATCCCCACTAGGATACATTGGTTTCCCATTTATCTACCAACCGTGGAAGGATGTTTACACTCCACCTTAGACCTACTTTTTAACGGGGAAATATATATATATATATATATATATATATATATATATAATATATATATATATATAAGAGAGAGAGAGAGAGAGAGAGAGAGAGAGCTAAACAAACAGATAAACAACATGACTGAGTGTTGCAATACAGTTTAATGGCATCCCCACTAGGATACCCTGGTTACCCATTTATCTACCAATCGTGGAAGGATGTTTACACTCCACCTTAGACCTACAGCTTAACACGGACCACTAGGATAACCAGCGTTCCCATTTATCTACCAACCGTGGAAGGATGCACCGTCACCGGGTCTCGAACCCGGCGCATATAATCGCGCATATAGTTGTGTATGTGTAATATTTTATGGGGGTATAGGAGGGAGTGTGCGTGCATTTGTCCAAACGTTGTATACACTGTGCCAACTGGCGGACTAAGCCAACTGGCTGATTAGGAGCTTATAAGAGAGCAAGCGCTGGGATGGTATCTTAATATGCGCTTGGCTCCTGCCAAGCGAACACCTCTCTTCCTCTCTCCTCCTTTCTCTCTTAGGTTAGGTATACCCCTTTGGGGGGTGAGGCCGTTCCATCTTCTCCCCCAGCGGGAGTTCATTGCAACTTGGGGATAACTCCTCCCCCAAGTTGCATAACCTCTTACAACATTCCCCCTCCCCTTTTGTTGCATAACCTCTTGTAACATTTCCTTTGCAACAGTGATCAACATTTGCAATTGCATTGCACTTTCCTTTTGCACCCACAATACTAGCGTCGCTAACGCTGACGCTAAGCATTTCAACAGTTAGCGTCGCTAACGCTAATTTTGTCACTAATTTTTTCTGAAACTACCCCAATTTATATATGTTCTGCCTTTCGTAATTTACTTACATATATTAGCACACACACCTTGATATAATTGGTTGCTAAGGTACAAAAATGTGACGTTATAGTCTATGAAAATTAAAACATTCTTATGTAGGAGTCGAGTTTCTTTCGTATATATTAATAGGGAAAATAAACCAACGGAAGAACAAATTCTATTCAATTTACAAGTGGTTTTGAAAAATTAGCGATTGACTTTCTCTACCTGTCGCTACCTGTTTCGCTAACAATTTTGAAAATTAGCAGTGATTCCACTAATCTTAAGGCAGGGTCTTTCAGATAGTTCAGTAAATAACTAAATTTATCAACATCTGTAATGTAGTTTTTATTACCTATAAGGCTATGAAATTTTTCAATAAAAGATTAAAATTTGGCTCTGTCACCCTCAAAAGTGGGTACTTCAAATGTGGCCAGTTTAGATTTTAATTCATTGCCCTCAGCCTTGTTGGGAGAGCTAACTGAAGCATTTCGGATAGCTTCCAGGAAACTTTCATTGGTGTCTTCTTTTTTGTACTCATCAAGTTGGTTTTGAATTTCAGAAATATAGGAATCAACTTTTTTAATGTAATTTTCATTGTCAAATAGGAGAGTAGAATACTCATTATCTTTTAGTTCAATTGTGTCATCAATTTCTGTAATTATTTTCTCATCACGTGTGAAAATTTCTTGTTTGTAACGAGTAATAGAATTTAATGTTTCAAGATCATATCTTGTAGGTTCTTTTTGTTTGTAATCATTGTACAGTTTGGTGATGACACCTTTACGTGCTGATTTTTTTTCATTAATTTTCTGTAGTTTTGAGATGGTGCTATAGCTCCAAGGTCTGCGTTTTTGTCTTCTTGGTCTGGGTTTTTTACCCATTTTTCCATGTCTTCCATAATTGTTGTTAGTTTAAAGTTCTGAGTTTAATTTTATGATGTTAAAGAGTCTTATGGGTGAGTTAAATTACTGTAATAAGTTCTATATAACCTACAGCACAGGTTAAATTAAAAATTTACAGTTTTTTGTTAGGATAGGCCTTGAGTTTGAAGGGTGGGCTTCTAGTAAGTCTAAATTGTAAATTGTTTGAAGTAGGCCTTTAGTATGAGTATATTAGGCCAATTAATTAAGGTAAAGTTGGCCTATTAAATACGACTATGATGATGTGGGCCTACTAAGTAGGTTTACGGTAGAGTGGGCTTATTTCGTAGAGGACCTAAAGTGAATTAAGCCTGTTAAATGAGGCTTTGTTTTGAGTTTAAAGAGTAGGGCTTACTAAATAGGTTTGTGGCGAAGCAGGCCTACTAAGTAGGGCCAGGTTGAAATTGGCTTATTTTGAATAGGACTTAAAGTGAGTTAAGCCTATTAAATGAATGAGGCTTTGTTACGGTTATCATCGGCTTAGCCTTCACCGATTGTTACGTTAGGTACGGTAGGATAGAGTTAGGATAAGGCCTAACGAGCTAAACCCAGTCTCTCCTTGTGTAAGTGTAAATTTTAGAGGGGTCGGGTTTCCGAACGAGACACAATATTAAAAAACTATGTAGGGTTATGGGTTTGCTATTAACTTGGCGATCCGGTGAAAATTAACGCCAGACTTTAATGCTGAGTCAATGGCAAAACCCTACGTCTTTTCGTTAAAAAATTGTGTGTTTGTGGAGGTCTTCAAAAGACTTGTTTAATAGGTTTTTTGTTAGTGTTAAATTTATTTGCCTTCGGTATTTAGCGCTGCCTAATGGTATGTTAGAAAATGTAGAAGAGGGAGAGCCATTGTTGTCCCAAGGCGATATGATGACTAAGCTGATTGATGCAGCATTGCTTGTATATATATATATATTAAGTTAAGGTGTGTATATATATATATTAGGGTGTGTCAATTTTGGGGGTGAAATGACTAAATTGAAAATCATGTGATTTGGTAGCAATTTAATGTAATCATTTGGCATACAAAATAATATCCTTGCTTCCAAAACAATAAAAAATAACTCCTACCTACATCAATTTTAATTCAAAAATTCCATTTTTCCATAAATTCGTAACAAAATAACAAATGTGCGCAAACATCCTATCAACATTTAAAGTGGCAATAAGATATCATTCAGAGTCTTTATTTGAAAGTAACCACTACAGTCATGTCCTTTTTGCTGCGGTTCCTTGACATCAGCATTCGGCTTGCTACTTGCGCTTTCATGTAGCCTTCTCGCCTCTCGTGACTGTAAACTTGACTAGCTGCTTCTGTGACCATTTTCACACATCTCTCCACACTCTGAGTGTGAGAAGGCCACTTTGGCACTTGTATTGGGGCCTCTTTAAGTTGTGTTAAATCTTTGTTTGTTATACATGTTGTCAGTGGTGGCTCCAAAACTTCCGAACTCAAGTTAACTAATTCTGACAATTTCGTGACATTGACGTTTATCGGAGGTACCTTCCTTGTCTGAACAGAGCAGTCTCCCAGCTGGTCATCATCTAGTGATGTTCCTCTAAGCTTTAGAATGATTTCCACAGCCTCAGTTTGCTCTTTGGTACATTGGCTGCAGAGTATTGCTTGCCAAACTGCCTCTGGTCTAGTATACCAAGCGGACCTTCTCACCACAGATAACACGATGTCCACCACTACTTTCCTTTGGGTTATCAGTAGCTGTAATTGAAACAAGATGTGGTTGGACCCCTCCATCCACATTGGATTAAGTTTTACATTGAACCAGTGAGGAAGATAAAACCCAATAATAAATTCAACAATCAACATCAAATTCTGTAGTATTTTTCCCTTCAGTGCATGTTTGAAAACCCAAATCCTGTAGAAACGAATCGCTGTAGTTAACCAACGACTGTGACTTACGGGTCCAATCTCAAAGAGAGCCAGATTTTGAGGCAACTCTCCTGATCTGATTGCTTGAACAATACAATAAGCGTAAGATTGATCCGTGCTGAGGTCTTTGATAACTTCTTCAGACAACACTGGAAGGGGAGGGCCTACTTCGACCTTTGGAAATTTTGTATTTATTTCTAATTCCGTTGCTTCATCTAGCATGTTGCCAAGGGGGCCTGACCACTTGTTGTTGCTCTTTGTAGGACCATCAAGTTCCTGGATGAGACGACGAAGAGGTAGTTCCCCTGTGTGCAAATCACATACAATCCAAACAAGCCTTCTTCCAAGTTTTTTCTCTAAATGCGTCATAACACTGCCCTGCCATCCAGTGTTCACCGCAGTTGAGTCTCCACCAACGGCCTGCAGTGAACTGTCAAGTCTTCTTTCTTGAAGCCAACATATTATTTGATCAGCAATTGCCTCTGCATGTTTCTTGCCTTCTACTTCTGCTTTAGGAACAAAGTGAAACAAATAGCGGCCACCAGGTTCGGAACACACAGAGTAGTGTTCTTCTTTGATGAGACCGGGAAACTTTCTGTCCATTCCCTCTACCTCTAGAACTTTTGTGTCATCTCTTCTTCCATCAAACAAAAGGCAAGAGAGACCTTCCTCCTTCAAATCTTTTTCATGCTGATCAGATATTTCCTTCATTATTTTTTCTTGTGCTCTTCTTAACTTATTATGATCTATAACTAAGGATGGATCCTCTCGGCTGATGAGGCCTGCATCTATCCAAGCGGCAGTGGCAATCTCTGCAGTCTCTCGTAGCCCCGTATGGTAGCGAATACTGGCAAGGGCAATGTTTGAGATGTCTTTAGTGTTGTATTTCATTCTCTTCGGCGAAAATTCAGATGGCATTTTGGAGCTATCATCTGATGTTGCTTCTTTCTGTTCATCTGAAGAGCTTTCAAAGAAGTTAGAAACCTCATGATAGAGCTCTTCATCTCTTTGGGTGGCTTCTTCACTCTTCTTTTTCTTCCTTTCTTCCCTCTCTCGGATTTCCTCTTTTTTCTTAGCAATAACAACCTGTTTTTTGGTTTCTGAATAATCTGCCGAACTAATCTGCATACTTCCTTGGCCTCCTGCCTTTGTTCTCTGCGCCTTTATGAAAGCCAGCTCCAAAACAGGGATCTTCTTCTCACGAGGACAGCGACAATCAATGTGAGGGTGAGGTTCTCTTCTGCATGAGGGATAACAATTGGCTTCAGAACACAACTCTATGGAACACTGGCAGTTAAAAATGTCAAGAAGAGTATCAAGTGTGTGCAGAAATTTATTTTTCTTTGCTAGTTTTCCTTTACCAAGTGATGTCTCAACTGCTTTGTGCCACAGCTTTATTAATTTTAGCTCAATAGTTCGATACTGATTGAGTACAGGTGGTTTGAATAACACATTAGCTTTTTTCCACTGATGCAGAAGAGGGGGAATCATGTCCCTTATGAGCTCTTTCTCTGTGTAGTTCCTTCTATCCTTTGTATTTTGTTCACGAAGGAGTAACCCTAGTCTCAGCATGTCTCGCACTGTTGGTAGTTCTGATACGGGAAGCTCCTTGCCTGTACCGACTAACAGGCTCAAGTGGCATGACGACTGCCCTCTTGTCTTCAATTTTGGCATCTTAGGAATATCTGAAAAGAAAGAAAAACATTTAAGTATTTTATATCAATTACGATGTTTCAAAGTTTAGTCATCGGTGTTCTAAAATTCAATAAAAAAATATTTCATGGGATTACAACATAATTAGACAGAAGAATATGATAATAATAAATAATTGTAATAATCATTAATCCATACTTACAGTTAAACTGTAGTATTCGTCTAGTAGAATAACTATGAAGTAGGTACAAAAGCAATAACAGCAAACCACCGTCTATGACATCTAAGAGGCAACTGAGGACTGAGAGTGAGGGACAGCTCTATTCATGTTGTGACTTGTACATTGTACAACAACTATATGACCTTGAAAACACTCCATATGCGATCAGTGGGATAATTCTGTGACAGATGAATAGTTAATCAATTTATGTCCTATTATTTAGTAAAGAGTCAATTTCTGAAACTTTAAGGTAAAATTGATGTAGGTAAGAGTTATTTTATTTCATTTTTGTTGGCCAATTTCAAGTTTTGACATGAAAAGACACTATTTTCACTACCAAAATTGATTTGAAAAAAGTTGACAAAATTGACACACCCTAATATATATCCATCTCATGATTGTAAGGTCAGTGAAAAATTCACTTGATTTAGAGCGAGCATTTTGGGGCTCTTGTGGCATCATTGTTTGGGCATGCGGTTTGTTGAATGCGGTATTTACAGGGCGTGGTCTTATAGAGAGCTTTCTTGCAATTCAGTTTGGTTGTTTAGATAAAAGATTGTTGCATCGTGCAATGGTGCAGGTTGTGTTGTTGTTGCAAGGTTTAGGAAGAAGACTATAAATAGTGCCCCTTTTGTTTTTTCTTAATTGTGTGCTACTGATGTCTAAAGTAGGCGCACATCGAGTCAGAAACCGTGAGGTACGACCTAATAGGACCTCACAGTCCGTAAGTTGGTTTTAGTCTAGCTTAACTTAGGCTATAAGTTAAAGTAGGCAGTAGCCCCTCAGAGCTTGGCCGTTCAAGGCTCAGCTGGAATTCTGAACCCAATCAAAATAAATAAAATTACATGATAAAAAAGGAAACTACCATACCTTATTATTTCGTTGGATCTCGCTTCTGGTTGTAGGGCGCGCGGCTGCCTGTCGCGCCTCTTTTTCAGTAAATTTATAGTATTACACCCGTCTCCCTTTGGAGGTGAAATTTATGTTTTTCCTATGGTTTTTTTATGTGTTTTGAACGAATCTGACCTTCAAAACCGTCGGAAATGACTCGTTTTTGAAATAACCCCCCTCCCCCCAGCCGGCAATCTGGGGGGACCCTGGTGGGAACCGGGAGTTCTCGGGTGGGGGAAATCACAGAAAACGAGTCATTTCCGACGGTTTTGAAGGTCAAAACACGTCAAAAACCATAGGAAAAACAAATTTCACCTTCAAAATTGACCTAACCTATCCTAACCTAACCTATCCTAACGTAACCTATCCTAACCTAACCTAACTAAACCTAACCTAACCTATCCTAACCTAACCTAAAAGAAAAACAGGAATTACCTTATTCACGTGCAGGGGCAGGCTGAGGCTCTTCCTCGTCTTCCGATTCATCAGAAGACAGTTACTGGGTTGTAAGGGGTCGCTGCCGGTCTGAGAGAGGTGGGTATAACTTGGCTGCCTGAATAAAGAATTGGTGGAGTAGATTTCGCTTGTCTTTAACTAAAGAAATGAACAAATACCTTGCCAGGTATTGGTATAAATATTTTGACCGAATACCTGGCCTCTTAACCCACTCCTTTAAATCCCGCCAAAATCTTTCGATATTCTGTGTGTGAATTTCGATATTCTGGTTATCTACAAAATTTTTAGAATGATTAATAACAAAATGCTTGTAACCTAAATCACTTATAGTCTTGTAGGCAGCCCAGGAATCACTATAAATCACAGAGCCAGGCCTAATGTACTTCTGAATGAGTGGAATGAGTGTTCCTTTGTCGCGTTTCACACCAATATAGCCCGTTAACGGCACAACAAACCAACGTTTACTGAGTCGTTCAATACCACCAAACAACCAAACCTGGCTCAGAACCCGACCTCTCTCGTACTTGCGGTGAACAATCAAAGTTTCGTCTATTTCCACCTCAATCCCTTCACCACCAATCGGTTCCTGGTTAGAAAAACAATCGTCCGTAACTTCACTACAGAACGATCGCCAGTCTACCGACGAATTTGGAGACAGGTTCAGGCACTCCACTACAGTTCAGACACTCCACCACAGTTCTGTGATCCCATAAATGGCTGAGGAAATGATTCATAAAGAGAACAATTTTCCACGGAGGAATATTAGTATTGTTTAGAAAATAACCTTTAAAATCTGAGACAGAATAATCACAGTACCGTCTTTTCTTCGTTTTAGGCACAACGTAACTTTTTCTATAACGCCACAGTTTCTGGTCTTGACGATATGTACACTCCGTTTTACAATGTGGACACTTCACTACTGTCGGTAAAACACCGTGAGCACGCAGAAACTCAACACTTTTTTCTAAATTTTCGTAGAAAGCGACAATACAGCGGTAATAATCGAACGAGCACGTGTCACACGAAGCCATTCCGGTAGCAAAGTAATTCAAATTCGAAATGGATGGAGCGCAGTGATTGGGCAGACATGTAACGGTCAGCCACGCACGCACACCAAACGAACGTACGAACACACATTAGATACACACCAAAAAAAAATTTATATCTCGAAAACGAAGCATTTGCGATGGAAACGCTATAGAAGAAAAGTGTCTTAGAATTAAAAAATCTAGGGTTTCGCAAGGAGTTTATTCAGTTTAATTAATATTGGCAATTCACTATGCTCCAATACCTGAAGGAATAGGCCTATCCTTTTGTGTTATTAGTTTTTCGCTCAGAAGTTGTAGGAAGATTAAACACGTCTTCCTTGCCTACAACAATGCTCGTCACTAGGCAGCTCGGATCTTGTGGGTTATAACCCATCATTTACTTAAATTTTTCATATAATACAAGCAGATCCTTCGGCTCCCTGCCCTACGGGCGGGGCTTGTGCTTCGCAAACTCGACTATGACGAGGGCACCTTCGCAGAGTACCGAGATGAAGACAATATAGCTTCACAAATTTTTAACCCACTGGCTTAGAATGCGAAGCTCAAAAGGTTAGGGTTACCCCTTTGGGGGAGGTCATTCTCCCTCTCCTCCCAAACCCCCCCTCACCCCTTTATGCAATTTGGAGGGCTAACCCCCACCCCTACCCCATTACTCCCCCCATTACCCCCTCCCCCATTACCCATATCCCCCTTTTCTGTTAAAAATAGTTGGAAGATTGTGTAACGCTGTTTCCATGTTTTTTTATATTTTTGAAAGGAAATGGAAGTAAATGCAGGTATTTTTTTTAATAGTTAAGGACAACAACCCACAAGATCCGGTGCACAAGATTTCTTGTGCAAATGAATTATTGAATGCCCGGTTAGGTCAGCTGTACGCCCTTGATGATTGGTTAGGTTGTCGTGATATTTTCGCTAGTTTTAATGAAAATACTACGACTTAACCCAACTAACGAAAATATCACGAAGACCTAACCAATCATCAAAGGCGTACAGTTGACCTAACCAGGCATTCAATAATTCATTTACACAAGAAATGAAGGTCAGATTTGAATAAAACACACCAAAATACACCAGAAAAACCTATTCTCATATAAAAATCGACTCGCAGGGGTAAAACGAATAATTACCACCGTACTCTTTCAATCGATTTTAATCGATCCAAAAATTGCTTATATCTCCGTTAATATCAATTTGCACAAGAAATACCATAGAAGAAAATAGATCCAGATTTAAATTCTACGTAAGAAAAACCTGATCTTGTGGGTTGTTGTATTATATGAAAAAATGAAGTAAATGGGTTATAACCAGTGTTGGGAGTAACGGCGTTACTAGTAACGCCGTTACTTTTGAGATGTTGTAACGAAAATGGTAACGGCACTACTTTTTAGAGCGATTTCAATCGTTACTCGCTACTCGTTGCTTTCAAACTGATCATTTGACTAGTAGCATTTATTAGCTGTTAATTAGCGGTTAGCTCCTCCAAACGAGGAGGACTATCAGATGCCAATTTTGAAAAACTAGTGTTCCTGAAATCGAACAACACACTCCTAAAAAATCTGCAAGATTAGTTTTTTTGGACAGGCCATTTTTTTATTTGAGTTTGTTTTGATATTTTTGTCATATAGAGTATAATTTAATACTATTAAGGCTTTTTTATTCTTTAATCTTCTATTAAAAGTAACGGTAGCGGTAACGGTAACGCGTTACTTTTTCATAGAAATAACTGAAGCGGTAACGACGTAACTTTTTTTTATCAGCGTAACGGTAGCGGTAATGCCGTTACTTATAAGAAGAACATAAGAAATTTGTATAGTGGGCACACTAGGGGCCACTTCGGCCCATCGAGGTGGCTCCACTATGTAAAAACTGCCTGTACATTGGCAACAACCAATTTTTACAAAACTAATTAATTATTATCAATTTAAAACTAATTAATTATCAATTTAAAACTAAAGATAGAATCTCTGGATCCAGAGGATCAAAGTCATAATAGGCTACTATTCACAAATATGTTACACTCTATATCTATTTATAACTGACATGCAAATATATCAGATCCAAAGAATCCAGTCAATTTCATTACGGTACCCATCAATACCAGTACCTTGCCAACCAAAAATAAGTCACGGTCCATATCAATTGCGGACCCAGTCACAATTTACAACCATATACATTACAATATATATACTTAGGAGGAAAAGTGTAGGTGTGGCTGTAAAGACTGTACAGTGTACAGTAATGTAGAAATGTGTGTGTACCCATTTTGGGTCTCCCATTTAAAGGTGTTTGTGGGGCAAGTGAAGATCATGAGTTTTTCAATACCTCACAGTGCTATGGGGTGTGTAAGGACAGAGAGTATCCCCTAACCCAAGATGCTGCCTCCCTATATCCCACAACACTTGTGTTGAGCTGTGGGATCTATCACCTAAATCCACATAATATATATGAAATAAACTAGTACCATTCATGCAATAAAAATGGGCTTCAACACTATCACCAGATGTCCCTTGCAGACATCAAACTATCCAACCTTCTTTTGAAAGAATCAAGTGCATCTGAAGTCACCACTTCTTCTGTCAGACTGTTCCAAAACTTAATTACTCTGTTTGTAAAACTATGTTTTCTTAAATTTGTTCTACATCTTGGCTTAAATAATTTCATACTATGACCTCTAGTCTGGTTATTGTGATCTTTAATGAAAAGAGACTCAAAATCTATCTTATCCAACCCTTTTATCATTTTATACACCTCTATCATATCACCCCTTAACCTCCTCCTTTTTAATGAGAACATGTTTAGATACGCCAGTCTTTCCTTATACGTCAATTGTCTTAGAGATGGGATCATTCTTGTTGCTCGTTTCTGTACTTTTTCCAGTTTTTCAATATCTTGTATCAAATAGGGACTATTAAATTGAATGCAGTATTCGAGGAGGGGTCTCACATATGAAATGTATAGTTGCTTTATAATATTGGGTGATTTGTATTCAATGTGTCTCTGCATGAGATTGAGTCTAGCTAGCATTTGCTTTATTTCTGATTACCATACAGTGATTTGAGGGTTTAAGTTCATTAGTCATAGTGACACCCAAGTCTTTCCCTTTATCATCATCTTTAATCCAAATTCCATTCATATTGTATTCAAATTCTGGTTTTTTGTCCCAATATGCATAACCTTACACTTATCAACGTTAAATTAATTTCATCTCCCACTTATCTGCCAAGGCTGTTACTCTTAGTCTTTTTGTATTGTCATTGCTCCTGCTACTGACTTAACATTATGGCCTAATTTTGTATCATCAGCAAATTTTGAGGTTTTACATGATAGGCCCTTCTCTAGATCATTTATATAGACAACAAAAAGCAGAGGTCCCAGCACAGACCCCTGTGGGACTCCGCTCAATACGGGTCTCCAAGTAGACTTATTTCCATTTAGATGAACTCTCTGTTCTCTGTTTCTCAGCCATTCTTCTATCCAGTCAGCTATATGACCTCTTATATCATGGGCTCTAACTTTTACCAACAATCTTGCATGAGGAACAGTATCAAATGCCTTTGCAAAATCTAAGTATAGGGCCTACTATATCTACTGGCTCTTTATTATCCAAATGCAATAGGACTCCATCATAAAATTCAATCAAGTTGGTTAGACAGGACCTTCCATTTCGAAAGCCATGCTGGCCATCATTTATAAAGTTGCACTCTTCAAGGAACTCAGTAACTTTACCTAAAATGATACTTTCGAGTAATTTGCAAATAATGGAGGTGAGACTGATGGGTCTGTAGTTTTTTGACAAGTTTCTATTTCCTTTTTTAAAGATTGGAGCCACATTTGCTTTCTTCCAATCCTCTGGAATTTCAGTACATATCAATGATTTATTAAAAATAATTTCTAGTGCCTGTGCTATATTCTTTTTGGCAGCTTTTATGACTATTGGATGCATTTCATCTGGCCCTGGAAATTTTTCCATTTTTAATTTATCGATTGCTTTTAGGATATCTAGTTTTGTTACCCTTAATTCATTTATTTCTCTATCTTGTCCTGGTAGTATAAGATCAGGAATATTATTTAAATTTTCATTTGTGAATACTGATGAGAAGTATTTGTTTAGTTCTTCAGTTATTTCAAGATCATCATCTATAGTTTTATCATCTATATGGAGGGGGCCAATTTCCTTTTTCACTCTACTTTTTAAATTGAAGTGACTGAAAAACTTCTTAGGATTGTTTTTTGAATTCTTGGCTAGTCTTTTTTCCAGGTCTCGTTTGTTATCTCCAGTGGTGGGCACGCGCAACGATTTTTGTAGCGCCGCAGCCGCAGCCGCAACTCTGCTGAAATAGTTGCGCCGCACGCGCAAGCGCAACCCTTTTCAAAAAGTTGCGCCGCAAGCGCAACCGCAACGCGCAACTTTTGAAAAATAAATAAAATAATATTAAAATAAAAAGCCTTTTTACAAGTTAAACAAAATAGGGTGATCCAGAGAAATGGGACCCAAAAGAAACCCCTGTAACTCTTAAAGTATAAGTCCTTTTATAAAATCATACGCATCATTCGAAAGAGGATAGTTACAAGTTTGTACAGGATTGTACAGGTTTTGACAATACAAGACAAGATAAGATACAAAACAAAATAAAAGTGTCAGTTAAAACTAACCCTTCAAGATGACTGCATGGACTGTTGAACAGCTGCGTTTCATAACTGAGCAATATTATGAGCATGGAAGAAGTGTAGTTTCAGCTCAAAGATCTTTCAAGGCAAATTTTCAGATGTCAAAATCTCCTTCTAAGAAAGTAATCCGTCGGTGTGTCAGAAATTGGTGGTCATTTACCTTCTGTTGGATCCATTGACAGAATTGTCGTCTTCGTGCGAAATCTCCATCGTTTAGTTGTTGCACTGTTTGAATTTTATATGGAAAGAGCATTAAATTTTGCTTGAATATACGGTGTGTTGTTCCATATCCAACTCCTAACAGCTGAGAAGCACGTCTGATGCTTATGTTAAGATTATCCTGTACAATTTCATGAGTTCTGTTAATGATCTCGTCTATCCTTGCTGTGCGCACTCTTCCAGTTGGTTTTCTTTTTCCAATGCTGCCAGTTAGGGTAAAATTTCTGACACACCGACGGATTACTTTCTTAGAAGGTGATTTTGACATCTGAAAACTTGTCTTGAAAGATCTTTGAGCTGAAACTACACTTCTTCCATGCTCATAATATTGCTCAGTTATGAAACGCAGCTGTTCCACAGTCCATGCAGTCATCTTGAAGGGTTAGTTTTAACTAACACTTTTATTTTGTTTTGTATCTTATCTTGTCTTGTATTGTCAAAACCTATACAATCCTGTACAAACTTGTAACTATCCTCTTTCGAATGATGCGTATGATTTTATAAAAGGACTTATACTTTAAGAGTTACAGGGGTTTCTTTTGGGTCCCATTTCTCTGGATCACCCTATAATAAATGCAAAAAAATCACTACATAAGAGCCAGGTTCCCCTTCGTGAACACCAGCATCTCAAAGTGTGGATCGGAGAGTCCAGCCCGTTTTGGCTTCAGAACATCCTTCCCCAAAGAGAACAGACGTTCTACAGCCGCACTTGAGGGAATGGGTGTGTTATACTGCACAAAGAGGTCTGTCAGTTCCTTGCAAGTGAACACGTTCCTCTAGCCCTGTTCAAAAATCAACTTTTTCTTATTTTCATAGGTTTCTGTACTTTTTCCCATGCTTTTTGACCTGGAAAGGCCGAAAATCACAACCATTTTGACCTAGGTTGTTGGGAAGCATTGCCGCATGGAGCTTTAAGTTTTCTGCCTTGAAATCGGCCAAAAGCACCAGTTCCGGGGTCCCTTGAATCATGTTTTGCACTATAACTTTTTATCTAAACAAGATAGAGCAACAAAATAGGCACCAAATTAAAGTGTTTTTAATCCTCTTTCTAACTTATACAATTATGATAGTCTTGGAACAAGAAATGGCACATTGGTACATACAAAGATTTCAGAAATATCACAAAATTCGTTTTCTCACACTCAAGGCAGACAAGGCGCCTTATTCATGATACAAATTTGAGATTAACATTTTGTCACAAGTCTAATCGATCAAGAAGTGAAAGCATTACATGATGATTAATTTCATAATGACATTTACACAGTCAGTTGTTGAGAGTTTGTTTCTTGAAGCTGTCAAAGCGGCGTCTGTTGAACTCCACAGCTTGAAGGAGATAGTCCCTTTGCTTGGCATCTGTTGTTATGACATTTGCAAAGTCGCTCATCATCTTGACACCACGTTCAGCAATGTCATTCACCGCTTTCAGATTCTTAACATAGTCCAACGCTTTTCTGTAGTCCTCATTATGTGGCCAAGACGTGACAGGTTCCAGAGGCCACTCGGATCCAATGTTCAGTGTGTCCAGCAGGAAATGTGATTCTGGGCCAATGAGATCAACCAGGGTGGTCTTAGCTGTGACTCTCTGGAATAGAGGCTTTCCTGTTCTGAAGCTGTCTGGCTTCTCAGTGGCATGTAACTGGGCAGCAATGTCGTGCTTCAATGTGTCACTCAATCTACTGCTGAACAGGGCAAATGGCACGACTTCCTGCGTCAGGTACCATTTGTGGTTTTCCATCTTATTAAGTACTGCATCAACAAGCTCTGGGTCAGTTTTCTTGTACTTCAACATGTCCTGGATTAGACTTAGATCATTCACGGGAGCATCTGCAGCAGACATTGACATCATCCATACAGGAGTGTAGAACAGCGCAAGGAAGGTGTTGAGTCTTTCCAGCTTTGATACAGTGTCTTCGTCGTACTCAAGTTGATCTGCAAACATCAGCATTTTCATGGAGTGCAGGTTTCTGGCCATCCATCTGGCCTGATGAATGGCGCCTGGTCGACTCCAGTGAATACCTCGAGGAGGCGTTCCTCCAAGAACAATGACTGTCAGTTCAGCCATTTCCTTGTAGTCGGCTCTTGGAAGCCTTTCTGCTGTTAGAATGTCTTGGAGTATTTCTTCACTGTTCTTCTTCTTTTCCTTCAGCCATTTGCTGTTGATAGCCAGCATCTTTGGGTTTTCCTTGGACAAGTCCGTCCAAACATCCTTCAGATGCTCAAACCAGGGATTATCTGGCCCCTTCACCTTCCCAAACAGCTTCTCCCAAACTGCTCCTACTAGGATTTCCAGGATGTGATGTCGACAGGCCAGATAAAACACCTTTTTTTCAGCATTTTCTCTAGCAGTTTGGCAGCTCCTCTGTGAACTCCACTGTTACTGGATGTAGTGTCAAAAACAAGGGCAGTAACATTATCCGTAAGTTCCCATGTCTCCAGTAAATCCATTGAAGCCTCAGCCTGAGCTGTGCCAGAAGAATTGTCGATGACAGGTACTCCCAATAACTTTCCTTCAGTGTATGAAGGTGGACCAGACACTAGCACAGCTAAAGTCTCTGAGGTACTTCCAGGTTCACTGCCCAAGACATCTTTGAGCAACTTTCCATCCCAGTGTAAGGCAGCATATTGTGGGGGGTTTTCACAAAACTTGGACATGTGACTCTGGCTGATATTATACCTGGACAGCATTCTGTTGCGACGTGTTGTTGAGGTTGAGATGACGAAGTTATCCAGATCAGCCCCTCCAGCTTTCAAGGTGGCAGAAACCATGGCAGTAACTTGATTGTCTGATAAACCAAGACGATCAGCTGTATTGCAGATGACATCACATTCCATGACCTTCCTTGGAAACGTCAAAGTCACACTAGTCACAGTGTCTTGATGGTGAGAACATCCAGGACGAGGCTGATGGTAATCCATGTCCTCTGTGTTAGCGTCGTTGTCAGTTGAGTCACCCCAGGTAATGTCATCCACATGAACAACTGCCTCTTGTTCTGCTGCAGCTGTAAAATAGTACAACATGTTAAGACAGTAATTGTTAAGTACATGCTAAATATCGCAATGCAGTAAAACTTAAAACTTTTTGTGACGTTCAAAGTAATTAGTTTTACCTTGTTCTTGTCTATGCTGCAGTCTTTCATTCCTCGCTGCTTGCTGCAGGGATCTTGTCTCAAAAATCTTGTCATGACCAGACATATGACCTTTCCTCTCAGTCTTTTGGTCTTCGTAGAACCTGATATCCTCATCTTTCTTCTCTCTGGATAACAGTCTGTTGTTCTGTATTTCCTGGATTGCATCTGGAGCTCCTATATCGAACAGGCTGTCTAATTCCAGCACAAATGCTCCTCTTTTTCCTCCAGAGTTACTTGCTCTTCCTTTGCTTTTCACCAGAGCACGATGTTTCTCATGTAGTTTCATGAAGAGCTTCATTGCGTTGTACTTGGTCATTGTCTTGATCCTAGCCATCTGCCAGAATGGGATGATAGATTCAACTGTTTCATATGCAAGGTCTTGAACCATGGGCCTCCCTGCATTTTCCGGTAAATTCTGAAGATTAAGGAAATACTGGAACGCCTGTCTGTTGGTGGGAAGCTGGGAACCACTGATAAAAGCTGAAGGGTATCCAACCAGGAAAGTTTCAGTGAGAGATCTGGTAGATGGCCCAGTTGACACCTGCCTGTGGACAGTACGTGGAGGTTCTGAGATATCAACTGTGCGCCCACGGAGCTCCCTCAGCTCCTTGCTTAATGCCATTGTGAAGTTGTAACTTGTAGATGGTTTTATAGATTCTGATTGAGTTTCTGTTGTTTCCTGAAAAATGATAGATAATTATTATTATTATTATTATTATTATTATTAATTATTATATTTTTATTATTATTATTATTATTATTATTTTATTAATTTTATGCTCTTTCATTTGATACCTAATTTGTTGCTCTATCTTGTTTAGATCAAAAGTTAAAGTGCAAAACATAATTCAAGGGACCCCGGAATTGGCGCTTTGGCCGATTTCAAGGCAGAAAATTTAAAGCTCCATGCGGCAATGCTTCCCAACATCCTAGGTCAAAATAGTTGTGATTTTCGGCTTTTTCAGGTCAAAAAGCATGGGAAAATGTACAGAAACCTATGAAAATAAGAAAATGTTGATTTTTGAACAGGCCTAACGTTCCTCGCGATATTTTTCTCCGGCCTCTGGTCCAGGAAACTGTTCACCAGCATTGTGCTCTCCTTCTTCTGTTTGCTGATTACTCCTGTGTCGTACAGCTGCTCGAGGAAGTCCCCGTTGTCTGCCGCTTCCGCATCACTGCTGCTGCTGCTGAACTCTTCATCCTTCCTGGCCCTGTCCACCAACGACACAACTTTGCTGGTGACCGTCCTCCTCAACTCCTCCGGGTCTCTTCCTGGCACCAGCTCTGGCCATCTTGACAGCTTAAACTGCGGGTTGAAGGCAGTAGCTAAGAGGCAGTCCATGTCTGTAAAGACATGGCCAAACCTGCCCATCAACCCCTCAGTCAAGGCCTCTGTCAGAGGGAGGCAGACGGCCAACTCTTCGTTGTGCTTGTGCCTGTTGAGACTGGAGAGGCAGAGGACCAAGGTGGGCACCAAGACGCCCATGTAGGCTCTCCCCTCCGCCCGCAGGACGTCTAGGCTCTTGGCCACCGGCTCCATGACCTGCCGATAGGCCTTGAAGAACTCCTGGTCACCTGGAAAAATAACTTTATATAAGTTCTGTAAGTAAAAGTTGTTAACATGGATACAATTTGTAATTTAATTTTTTCAACTAACTTGACTAATTTCTAAAAAAAAAAAATTGTAGTTATCACTAACCGGACGTGAAAGCCGGAATGTTGAGTGCGTGACAGGCCTTGTTCAGTCCCCTGGCTGCGTCCTTGCTGTTGAATATGTCGACCAGACGGATCACGGCGTCATACACCGAGTTCCACCTGGTGACTGTTGGGACAATAAGCAGCATTCCGACCTCATCCCTGATTAGGTCGCAGGCTTGAGAACTCCTATAAAATAACACAAATTTAAGTTAAACAAAAATAATAGAATTTATTTGTTTTTTTCTTAAATTTATTTCATTTTTAATTGTTATTGGAGTGTAGAAATGTTCAAAAAATTAATTTACCTGTGCTGCTTATTCCAAAGTTCCTGGGCCTTGGCAAAGGCTGAACGACTGGTCTTTTTGTACTGGGGACTCTTGGTCAAAGCCTTTTCAGCATCAGCGGTGGCCACCAGGTTGAGGGTGTGGGCAGCACACCGTGAATGCTTCGGCAGGTCATAAGACTGATAAGAGGGCTGGTCTTTAAACTCTTTTTCATGATCTAAAAATAAAGTCATATTTAATACAATGATTTACATTGGGTACGATTATAATAAATTTCTAAAAATAAGTTTTCTAAAAAAAAATTTGATTTACAGCGGGTACAAATTCTAAATTAATCACCTCCCAAAATAGTTGCCACTTCCAGCACCTCAGCAGCATCTTCTGGGTCATCCTGTTGCTCCCCAACTTCGGCACCAAAATGGTCAGGTTCAGGTTCACCAAAGACCCTATAAAATATGAACCATGTAAAATCTTTTAAGTTTTACAAACCTAGAATTCAACTTCCAAGACATTCTCGCAATTATTCTTTGGTATTGCAATGTGCTTGAAAAAAATTAACTTTTCTTTAACTTACTTGAATGCTTTGACAAAGTTGGACCCGTTATCTGTGGTTGTCCTGCCCACAATGTTCTCGATGCCAAAGCTCCAGTGTGTCCTGGATGACCTTAGCCAATATGTCATAGGTGTGACGGCCCTTCAGTCTCTGGCACACCAAGACAGCATTCTTCCTCTTGAGGGTCTCTTGGTCTATCCAATGAACGGTCATGCCGAGGTATGATCTAAAATGTAAAACGTTTTTTAGAAATTATATAAAATAAAAGTTTGTTTGACTTTTTAATTTTCAACTTCAGATTTTCAAGGTAGAATGTTTCTGTGGAATTGTTGCTTATTTTTTTCTTTTTGCTTTAAAATTTGGCTTACAAACCTGTTTCTGCACGTCCAGGCATCGGCAGTGGTGGCCACGGATGGCAGGTTGCTGAGGATGTCCTTCAGCTTCTTTTGGTCAGTCTCATACCTTAAAGTATAAAAACAAATTACAAATGAAATCAATCAAATCACTTAGTTAATAAATATTAAATAAAGAGTCTAATATGCAATAATGTAAAATTTTAAGCCTTAAGCTGCGGGCCTCTATGGATATGCGCACGCAGGAATGTGTAAAAAACACGGAAAAAACTTTATTCAAAGTTTATCCAGACCTCCATTTCCTGATATATTTTATTACAAATTAGTTTAGATATCCATACAAGCATCATACTTTCTAATGTCATTGAAAGAAAATGAAAATTAAAGGGAATAACTATAGAATTTCTTAGTTTATAATGGCACGTATACGTTAAAATTTCACTTTGAAGCATATTCGATTATAATATTTAAAAGTTTCAAACCTGGACTCGAAGCACCTCGTCAGTGTCCTTCGCGACATACTCTCCATGTAGCCGCCAGGTATCATGGCAGCAAAGTCCATGAACGTGGGGTTGTCCACAACAGAGAAGGGGATCATGTTGTCCACAAACATGTTGATGAGCTATAGAATTAAATATAAAAGTAAAATTTATTTTACATCTCTTGTCAATTTGCTATAATGTTACATTCATAAATTTAATTCAGTAGGTTAATTTTTGAAAAAAATGTTAAGCAAATTATTGAAATCAAATTTTCCTGACTCACCTTATGTTGGAAGGTAGCTTTGCTGATGTTGTGCCTACACTTGGATGGGCCTGCCATCTCCATCAAGGTTGGTTGGCGGCACATCATCTGCCTCTTGGTGGCAGCTTCGTGCAAGGATGCATGGCGTTTCTTGGCTTCTTTTGTCCCGTCCATACAGCAGTCCAAAAACTTCTGAAGGCAGTAGCCGTGCTTACTCTCCATATGCTTCCGGAGGCTGTATCTTGACTTCTTGTTGGCTGAGAAGACCTTCTTATTGGGCCTGCAGCGGACACACTCGTACAGGAAGTTGTCCGTGTGGCCCTGTGCCTGGGCCTGACCCTTGAACTCAAAAAAGTCGGCCAAGTAAGGCCAGGGGTTAACGGTAGGGGCCCCCGATCCTGAAGCGGAAACCTCACTGACACTTGCTTCAGTCTCAGGGGAACGGCTGTCAACATTCTCAGTCACTTCAACCTCTCTGTCCATGTCCTGGTCGGCAGAATCAGTGCTGTCGGCCACAGACACCACAAAACGATCCATAATACTAGTACTAGAACTAGTACTAAAAAGTAAAAAGAAACGAAAACAACAGAAAGTCAGACAGTGATACTGGCGCATTGAGAATGTGACTGAATGTAAACAATTGAAGTTCAGTGTTGCCAGATAAAAATATTTAAGTTACATTCGCTTGGGTTATTTTTACAGAGAAGTAATATTAAATGTTGCGCGTTGCGCGCTAATCTTGAAACTGCATATATAAGTTGCGCCGCAAACAATTCCGCAACTCTCTGTAAAAATGTGCGGCGCAAGCGCAAGCGCAACCAAAAATGTTGCACCGCAAGTTGCGCCGCAACTTTTTGCGGCGCAACTGCCCACCTTTGGTTATCTCTGATTGCTTTCTTGCAAATGCTTCTTTTACTTTTATAAATTTCGGAGTCTGTGCCATTTTTAGTTCTTTTGAATTTATGAAATGCTTTTGTTTTTTCTCTGATTGTTCTTTTTACATTGCAGTTTATCCAAGGTTGTTTTTTATTTTTCCAGTTCTGATTTTACACTGTGGGATATGCTTCCTTTGTATGTTCATTATTATACTTTAAAATTTTTCCCACATACTAGTTACTGTCTGTTCAGACTGTAGAATATCTGTCCAATTTATTAGACACAGATCATTTACTAGTCCATTTATATTTCCTCTTTTAAAATCTGGGATTTCTACTTTATTTTCACTAGGTCTTGAATTACAAACAATATTAAACCGAAGAATGCAATGATCACCTGAACCTAGTGTTTCTGAAACTGAGATATCCTGGAAGGTATCTGGATTATTTGTTAGAATTAAATCTAGAATGGCATCAGCCCTGGTTGGCTCCTTTACTGGGTTAAACCGTTCTCAATTATACAGTCTAAGAATCTCTCATTACTTTCTGGTGTTCATAATATTTCCCAGTCTATATGCCTATAATTGAAATCTCCAACAATAACAATATTGCTTGTCATTGCTTTATTTATTTCATCAATAAGTTTATTTTCTACATACTTATTTTCTTCTCTACTTTTGGGGATTCTCCAACTGAACATCCCTCAGGTGTTCTATAGATACCCCTTATCCTGATTTTCCTGGCATTTTTATGTCCAATATCTATCAATACAGATTCAACTATTTCCTCTTTAACGGAAGTAACTTCAAGTGGATTCAGATTTGTCTTGGCATAAATAAATACTCTGCCACCCTCTGAATATTTACATTCATAATAAAAAAGTTCATAGCCATCAGTTTCATAAGTAATGATATTATCTCTTTCACTAAATGGACTATTTGGTATCGTACTGAATTTTGTCTAAGTTTCAGTGACAATCATAACATCAGGATTTTCAATACCTATATATGCCTTGAATTCATTTATTTTATCTTGGATACTTCTTGCATTTACATAGAAAAATGACAAAGAACCCTTGGAATATTTTGCTTGTAATTTAGTCTAGTTCTTGTTCTGTGATGGTATATTATTTGCATCTCTTTTACTTTCTTTGTTGACCTTTTTTTTTTAGTTTTAATTATATTTTTTATTAGTTTATCATTATCAAGAGTATTGGTATTTGTACTAATTTGGCCTATTCCTTTGGTTTTTAGTCAATTTTATGATACAATCTTTGATAGTAAATCAGTCCCTTTACTATTAAGGTGAATTCCATCTCTGTTATAGAACTCTCTTTTTTTGTAAAATTTATTCCACAGTTCGATATATGTAATTTCCATGCTCTGACATAGTGTCTTAAGCCTACTATTTATATATAGTGCTTGTGAGTACCACTTATTATTCTCATGTATCCTGGGAATTATACCTGTGATAGATGTTTTAAGGTTAGGTCTTCGTTCCTTTAACGTCGTTAATAGCTGTTTATATGACTCCATGATTTCTTCGGAGTGTTTACCCTTTATATCATTTCTATGGAAAACTGATGAGTGGGTAGTTGGGAGGTAACGAAAATGGTTCACTGAGTAGGTAGGTAGTTAATCTAACAATTATTAAATTCCTTTTATGTCAATAACTGGGTGGATGAAACCAATTGGTTGCTCACCAGAGTTATTCTCCACACTAGTATTTATATACTGTGTGAGAAGAGCGTGCTCGGTAATAGAGATACATTACCGCTCAACCAACCGAGGAAAAAACCAAGACAACGCTGGTGGAAAAAGCCCCGCGAAGAGGAGAACAAAGGAGAACGAAAACGAACAACGGGGCGAGAGGACGGAACAGGGGAAGGGACGAGAAGAGACAACGAAAAAGATCCCCACCAGCAAGTACGCTCTCGACAATTAAACAGGAAGGAGAAAAGAGACTCTCTAATAACTAACAGTAAGTGACTAATTGTGTTTTTAACCCAGCAAATTAATCACATTAAATTAAGCTGGGTCAGACAAGTTAGGCCTACATTGTGGCCTAAGACCCAGCATCAACTCATAGCTTAACAAAGGTGAAGGTAGATTGCCCTAACCCAATTTGGTGAGGAATCCTACTGTGGACCTCAATTTATCTGCCCGCTCTGGACCATTTCCGGAATCTCTAGGCTGACCCCTCTAGGCTAGACTTGATCTACTCTATAGTTAGACTGGAGATATAAGGGGTGGGTTAATTGTGGACCAATTCATACAGAGCATTTTTCGCATTGGTGGTCCGTGTGTGGGGAATTTACAAACCTTAACCTTACTTAACAAAAAATTGCAGAATTAGGCTAAATGGTCTAGCCTCAGCCTAACCTAATCAAGCCTAATTTGGTCTACAACCTAGGGCCTAACTAGGAAACATTTACATTTAAGGAGTCTCATTCTCTTATAAGCTTAGACCTGAGTGACACATAAGTACTTGGGGGGATTAAACCAAATTTAAACTTGACTGTTTTGTCTGTGCTCTCTCTTCTCTGGTAATTTCTTCTTGTCCTCTATTTCATTACGATCCCCAGTTAAACAATTTGACTTAGACATGGACAGTGCGGAATTGAAAAAGTTAAAAAAGAAAAGGGGGGCAAAGTTGGGAGCTGTTACAAAGGCTGTGAACACTTTTAACAATATTACACAACCAGGTAAGGAAGATTTAGAGTGTGTAATTCTTAAATTGGAAACTAAAAAGAAGGAAATAATAGCCATTAATGAGAGTATTTCAGAGTTAGTTGAATCCGAAATGGCTGAAGAACAATTGATAGACCTTTACGCTGATAATGATGATCAGGTAATCTCAATTGAACAGCAAATAAGGAGACTACGGTCTCGTTTGACTGACTTAACACCAAAAAAACCTAATTCTGATTTTAATCAAAGTAGAGCTAACCTTCAACAAAATTTAAGTGGCATGCTAAATCCTGAGTCACAAGAATTGAGGGCTCAGTTACCCATTTTGCTAGTACCAACATTTGAAGGGGACACGGTACAATTCCCATCTTTCATTGACAAATTTGAGAATTTAATAGGTAATAAACCTTATATTTCAACTGTTGAAAAGTTTAGCTACTTAACTAGTTTCCTTAAAGGCCCAGCCTATAACCTGATAGCCTATTTACCAGCCGTAGGGAATTCATATGAAGTAGCTATTGATCTCTTAAAACGTAATTACATTAATAAAGATGAGATTGTATATGAATTATCTCAACAAATTTTTGAATTTGCACCCATAAAAGATAACCATAGTGATATGGAAAATTTTTATACAAAATTAGAAGCTATTATAGGACAACTAGTTAGCAATGAGATAGATATTAAAGCTTCATCTTGGATTATACAAGGCATAGTACTTAGGTGCCTTCCTTTGAGGGTTAAAGATATTTTAATTCTAAAGACGGGAGAAAATTATCCTAATCTGGAAGATATAAGAAAACACTTCCCCAATATCCTAACTAATTACAAATTGAGAGATTTTCCAACACAAAATAAGACCCAGACTATGGATAAACCAAAGACTGTTCCCAGAGACCAACTAGCTACAGCCAAACAGACAAAACTTGATACTGTAGAATCAAATGTGACCAACTATAATACACGAACACCTACATTACAGAACTTTAATGTAACTGCTACCTCAACTTACACACCACATTGCAAATTTTGTGCAAGTAATGAACACAGTAGTACTGGGTGTGACAAATATTCAGACTTTAACCAAAGAGCTAAAAGATGTGAACAGTTGAACCTGTGTAAAAAGTGTACTGGTCAGGGACATTATAAGAAAGACTGTAAATCTAGGTTAAGATTCAAGTGTAAGTTTTGTAAAAGTTTACGACATGTCTCATCAATGTGTGATTCACCAAAGTGTCCAAACAATAGTACTCAAACTCAAAAGATACCTCCCCCAAACAAAGGTAATCAAGAAAATGCCACTTTCATGGGACATTCTGTTTGTTCAAACAACGTAACAAGAAACACTGAGATTCTTTTACCAACTATTACTTTGGACTTAGTGAATAGTGAGGGTAGCACCACTCCAGTGAGATGTCTTATAGACTGTTGTTCTCAACAAACATTTGTTTCACAAAATGTAGTTAATAAATTGGGTTTGACACCAAGCCCGAATGAACAAAAACTCAATATTGCATCCTTTGTTAAGGATAACTCGGACAAAAATAGCTATAAGACAATTGACCTGGAACTACATTTAGAAAATAAATTAAAGAAAATTGAAGCAGTTATTATTTCTAAAGTAGGACAAAACAAACTGGTTATACCCAAACTAGAACAAACCATAAATCATTTGGGAAAACACTACAAAATAGCTGATAGACATATCACTAACAACACAGTAGCTAACATTGAAATGTTAATGGGGCAGATTATATTAATCTTATTCATAAGGGCATAGTAGAGATAGGTAATGGTATAGCTATTCAGACTCCATCAGGGATAGCCCCTTTGGGTGATCTATCCAAATACAACCTAGACCTAAACCAAAATAGTTCATGACCAACAAATACTATGTGCCTCAACTCAGTCCTACATAACACCTGTAAGAATAGCAACACTTTGAATAATATTATCTCAACTGAGAACATTAATTCATCATTATCAAATGAAACTTTGGATGAGGCAATTCAAACTTTATGGTTGCTAGAATCTGTGGGTATACATGACACAAATCAAACCTCAGAAGATCAGTTAATAGTAGAAAGATTTGAAGACACCATTCAGTGCAAAGACAATAGTTATTTTATTGAGTTACCTTGGAAAATAAATTGTCCAACTTTAAGAGATAATCTCAAAGTAGCTAAAGGACATTTATATAAAGTAATGAAAAAACTCAAACAAGATAATAATATTAAAAAGTACAGTGATGTCTTCAAAGAACAGCTACAGAAAGGCTTCATTGAAGAAGTAACAAATAACCCTTTTAAAAAAGATGGTTGTCATTATTTAACCCACAGGGGGGTCTATCGACAAGATGCCCCAACAACAAAACTCAGAGTAGTATAACTGTAGCCTCAAAGACAGTGATAAACACAGTTTGAATGATTGCCTGATTGAGGGTCCTAATCTCATTTCTGACTTTGTGAAGATCTTACTGAGGTTCAGGTTAGATAAATATGCTGTACAAAGTGACATTTCAAAGGCATTTTTGAGAATAAATCTTAAAAATGAATATGATAAGAACCAACTTAGGTTCTTATGGTTCAAGGATCCATTTGATTTGAATAAAGGGTTCATAACCTATAGATTTAATGTTGTGTTGTTTGGAGCCAATTGCTCACCTAGCCTATTAGCATTGACAATTAGACATCATTTAAACCAGTTTAATAACTCTTTAACATTGAACTTCCTTAAGGAACATTTTTACGTAGACAATCTAATAGGCTCAACACACAAAAATCTGAATTATCTGAAGTCTATGAACACTCTCAAAACATTATGCAACAAGGTAACCTTGAACTTAGAGAGTGGATTTCAAATGATGAGGATTTAAACAAAAAGATTTTAAAGGATAATAATGGTCTTACTGAGCCATCAGACAGAGTTAAAACTTTAGGTATGAACTGGTATTTGGATGCAACTTCTAACAGTCATGATTCAATCTGTACTAAAGGTTTTAAACTTGATGAGGAAGCAAATACTAAAAGACAAATATTATCAGAGGCTTCCAAAATTTTTGATCCCATGGGTCTATTCCTGCCTTCAACAATAAAATCAAAGATTCTTCTCCAAGAAATTTGGAGGACAAATGTTGGGTGGGATGATCCAATAACAAATGAAAATCAAAAATCTTGGAAGAAGTTAGCTGCTGATTTAACAAAAGTGCAGAACATTAAAATTCAAAGGTGCTGTGGGTTTAGGGATAAGCCCCAGAGACTTCATGTGTTTGCTGATGCAAGCACACAAGCTTATGGGTGCTGTGCGTATCTTGTAAGCCCTACAGAAAGTCATCTAATTTATGCAAAAGGGAAAGTTGCACCTCGCAAACCTACCCAAACCATACCTCAATTGGAACTATTGGCTGCTGCATTAGCCATTAAAACCATTTCATTGCTTAAGGATGCTTACCATGATGTGAACATAACTCATATCCACATCTGGCTTGACAGTCAGATTTGTCTTGCCTAGATACGGAATGATAGCATTAATAGTAAGAATATCTTTGTAAGAAATAGGCTAAAAGAAATAGCTGAAGCTAATGAAAGCCTACAAGTAAACTTTCACTATGTTCCAACTAAACAAAATCCAGCAGACTTTCTGACCAGAGGTTTATCCTACAAGTTGTTGAAGTCAAACAAAACTTGGTTTATGGGACCTAAGTGGCTCTGTGATACAGACCAATGGCCTGTGGAACAAGTTAACTTGACATTAAATTTAATCTTTTCAAATGAAAAGGTTGAACCAATCACTAATTATGAAATTTATTCTGATTTCAACAAACTTGTCAGGGTTACAGCCTACTGTTTGAGGTTTGCTCACAACTGTTTAACTACAATTAACAAACAGCTAAATAAAAACAATCATAATTATACAGAAGTTGCAATCAAATACTGGATAGGCCATGCACAACAAAAAGAGTACAATAAAGAGTTAGAATTCTTAACTAATGGGAAACAAACAAAAGAACCTGTACCATCAGTAGTTGTGGATCTAAACTTGTTCAGAGATGAGGAAGGCCTTCTAAGGTGTAAAGGGAGATTAGACAAATCAAAACTGTCATACAAAAGCAAACATCCAATCCTTTTACCTAGAGTTAGCTATTTGACAACATTAATCATCAGAAAAACACACAATGATGTATATCATATGGGGGTACCACAGACACTAACTACATTAAGAAAAACTTATTGGATACCCAAGGGAAGGATCACTGTTAAAACAGTCCTGAGTGAGTGTGTCACATGTAGGCGTATTCATGCTAGGCCCTATAGGAAACCAAATCCTCCTGCTTTGCCAGAGGAGAGAGTTACTCTCAACAGACCCTTTGAGACTGTAGGCATTGACTATACAGGAGCATTGACTGTAGGGGTGGGTGACACTGAACAAAAAATGTACATTGTACTGTTTACATGTGCTGCCTCACGAGCTGTTTATTTGGATGTTGTGGAGGACCTTACAGCAGAATCTTTTGTTGCTGTCTTTAAGAGATTCTGTGCACGACATTCAGTACCCAAGACAGTTTGGACTGACAATGCTACATATTTCAAGGCTGGTGAACAAGTCATCCACGACTTGTTAAGCGATGAAATCACACAATTATATATACAAAATTCAAACATAAAGTGGAAGTATATTCCGGTTGCCTCTCCTTGGTATGGTTCTATCTGGGAGAGGAATATACAAACAGTAAAGAATTGCTTGAAGAAAGCAATTGGCAAAAAACAGATACACTTATTTGGGTTGCTCACTCTCCTGGCTGAGATTGAGAACATCATTAACAATAGACCACTCACTTATGTGAGTGACAACATTAATGACCCGGAACCATTAACTCCAAATCATTTGATTCGGGAGAACAAGTTAGTCTCCTGCCGGACTACAATATAGACTCTTCAGAAGACCCAAACTGGACTCAACGACATGATGAGCTCCAGACTAAGTTACAACATTTAACTAGAGTTAAAGCTCATTTCATTAAACAGTGGAAAACTGAGTACTTGATGGGTCTAAGGGAGAGACATAAACAAATGACTAAGAAGGATTGGTCTGACACAATTAAGGTAGGGGACCTTGTTCTCATACATGACAGTACTCCAAGACAATACTGGCCTCTGGCTAGAGTTTCAGAACTCAGATCAGGGGCAGACGGGGTAACAAGAGTGGTCAAATTAAGGACTTCAACGGGTGACACAACAAGAGACATTTCTCTTTTGTACCCTATAGAGTCTGGACCCAAAACAATGGACTTTGGAGAACCTTCTCCACTGACAGTAACAACTGGAGACACTGAACTTCCAGTAACTATTCCTTTGACAGTAGGAGTGGTAACGCATCCTACTACAACATTGACAGACACAAGACCTCAGCGACAAACAGCATTAAAGGCGCGACTATTTTTACAACAAAAAATAGATGCTGGGGAATTGTAATTTTATCTTCTAACTTTCATTTTTTCTTTTCTTATGGTAAAGACCATAGACAGTTTCATCCTATCGATGTATATTTTCTCTAATTAAATGCTACACCTTCTCCATGAGAAGGTGAGGATAGGCACTGTTAATCACATTAACAGGCATTTACAGTCAAATAGTTAGCTAGTCTACACTCAGACATAAAAATTGGTGACAATGACACCAAAATTTTTATCTCCCGGGGCCCCCAGTATATGGAAAACTGATGAGTGGGTAGTTGGGAGGTAACGAAAATGGTTCACTGAGTAGGTAGGTAGTTAATCTAACAATTATTAAATTCCTTTTATGTCAATAACTGGGTGGATGAAACCAATTGGTTGCTCACCAGAGTTATTCTCCACTAGTATTTATATACTGTGTGAGAAGAGCGTGCTCGGTAATAGAGATACATTACCGCTCAACCAACCGAGGAAAAAACCAAGACAACGCTGGTGGAAAAAGCCCCGCGAAGAGGAGAACAAAGGAGAACGAAAACGAACAACGGGGCGAGAGGACGGAACAGGGGAAGGGACGAGAAGAGACAACGAAAAAGATCCCCACCAGCAAGTACGCTCTCGACAATTAAACAGGAAGGAGAAAAGAGACTCTCTAATAACTAACAGTAAGTGACTAATTGTGTTTTTAACCCAGCAAATTAATCACATTAAATTAAGCTGGGTCAGACAAGTTAGGCCTACATTGTGGCCTAAGACCCAGCATCAACTCATAGCTTAACAAAGGTGAAGGTAGATTGCCCTAACCTAATTTGGTGAGGAATCCTACTGTGGACCTCAATTTATCTGCCCGCTCTGGACCATTTCCGGAATCTCTAGGCTGACCCCTCTAGGCTAGACTTGATCTACTCTATAGTTAGACTGGAGATATAAGGGGTGGGTTAATTGTGGACCAATTCATACAGAGCATTTTTCGCATTTCCATCTACATGTATAACCAGAGGCGTACCAATACTTTTTGCCGCTCGGGGCGAAAATGCCCCCCCCCCCCCGCCCCCCCCCCCCCGCCCCCCCCGCAACAATTTTCAATTTTAAAAACAATTCCTTTACAAAAATACACTTCTAAACAAAACTTTTATTGGAAGAAAAACTTAAATAAAGTTAAGCAACTTCAATTTTAACAATACTACATAATGTACCGTACATAATACACTACATAATTTTAACAATAACTATATAATGTATAATGCCTAGTTAAATTTTCCGACTTTCATAACAGAAAATTCATGAATGATTTTTTCTATGTCCATTGTCTCTGCAACTTCGCGTTCAATTGAAATAATCGCCAAATTGCTCAGTCTTGATTGACTTATAGTTGACCTGAGGTAAGTTTTTATAAGTTTCAGTTTCGAGAAACTTCGTTCGCAACTTGCCACGGACATGCATGTAGTTAGACAGATCCGGAGGGCAATTGTTATATGAGGCAAAGATTCCACTAGATCCCATTTAACGATCCACTGAAGTAGTTTTAACATATCCCAGTTCTTTGGATCATCGTCGACGCTTATGCTTTCGAAACTGAGCAAATGTCTGCGCAAACGCTTTATTTCTTCCAGTAGACTTCCTGGATTAATGTCATTGTAGATGGAAGAAAAATTATTGACCTTGGTATTAATTTCTTCATCTTTGGACTGATTCAAAAGGTACGAAGGAGACAGAAATTCAAAGCGATCATTTATGTTTTTAAGACAAACTGTGCGTTTTTCAATTTCTGCTAATAAACGATCCATGATTTCAAAAAATTCTCTGCGTACATCCTCTTGCACGGTCAATCCAGCATCACGAGCTTGCTCTCCAGGCATTCTTCTCCGTCTCCTGACTCTGCGGTCTATACTGATATCCATTTCATTACAGAACTCTTCGGCGGCATCTGCAGCGTTTGATACTACTGCCTCTCGTTTATTAGTTAAAAACACGGATAGAGAGTTCATTTTTAATGCACACTGGTCCAAAGCAAGTCCCTTTCTTTGAAATTATAGCTGAGCATCATTGATTTCTTTCAGCACTGGATCCTAGAAAAATAAGTACACAATGAATATGTATGACATGATGGAGGTCAACAGAGCTTCAGCATCGCCCTTTGTGTCCAGATTTTCGGAGACCTTTTCACTCAGTTCTTCCAAGGCACTAACAACGTGAGTCAAGTTCTTCTTAAGACTAGAAACAGCATCATACTTAGCACTCCACCGCGTATCAGAGACTCGCTTGACAGTGATTTTGGAATGTTTTGTTAAGACATCCCAACGATGAGTAGAGGAAGAAAAGTAGACGAAAATTCGTTCAATTGTTCCAAAGAAAGTTACAGCATTAGGACTCAGTCCCGCGGCATGAACTCCAGCCAAGTTCAGCGAGTGGTTATTGCAAGGAATGAAAACAGCGTATTTGCTAACATCAAGAATTCTGCGTTGAACTCCAAGATGAATACCTGCCATCGTAGCAGCATTGTCATACCCTTGACCATAACAATTCTGGATATCCAGCCCATCCTCACGGAGCTTAGTGACAATGAGATCAGTAACTGCCTCAGCAGTCTTCCCCTCTAATTTAATAAAATCAACGAAGGATTCCTTCACCTCTACATTAGGGTGGATCGATTTTACATTTTTTCGATTTCCATATTCTAATAGAGACAAAAACTTGCGCATGCATGAGAAAATAGCCTCTGCAAAATCCTAGCTTAATAGGTAATCATCTTCTGCCCCCGGCAGAGCGATGAAAATCATATTTTAGTAGTCAAAAACGTATTTTTAAACCCTAGCCTAGAGTCATAAAATTTTGCGTGTGTGTTATTTCATGCCTAAGCAACGATATAAATGCTATGGGAAAATATAAATGCATTATTTAAGACAAAGAGCCGATCTGAAAATATGTATAATATACATATTTTCAGATCGGCTCTTTGTCTTAAATAATGCATTTATATATTTCCCATAGCATTTATATCGTTGCTTAGGCATGAAATAACACACACGCAAAATTTTATGACTCTAGGCTAGGGTTTAAAATTACGTTTTTGACTACTAAAATATGATTTTCATCGCTCTGCCGGGGGCAGAAGATGATTACCTATTAAGCTAAGATTTTGCAGAGGCTATTTTCTCATGCATGCGCAAGTTTTTGTCTCTATTAGAATATGGAAATCGAAAAAAATGTAAAATCGATCCACCCTACTCTACATTACCATCTTTAATCGACACATAGCGAATTACCTGAGACATCTGATCAATATACGATATATCTGGTGTACTATCGAAAATTATTGCAAAGTACTTTGCACTAGACACATTATCAATTATGCATTTTCGAACATTACAGCCGATTAGTGTGATGAACTCATTTTGAATGTTAGGTGACAAATATGTAGTGGATATCTTGTCAGTCATTCGTATTTTTGTAAGATGTTCCCTAATTACTGAGTCATATTTGCCCATTAGTTTTATTAACTCCAAAAAGTTTCCAGAATTGCCAGCTAGCCCAGCTTCTTCATTTAAGTTCCCTCGGTGCCCTCGGAATGCAAGATCTTGTTTTGCCAAGAACATGATGCAGTCATAAATTCGTCTCAGTATTTCTTTCCACTTAGCAGTAGCATGTTTTATTTGCAACTGATGTGCATTATCTATTGTAGCATTCAACTGAAGGCGCATAGACAACTCTTTCCATTGTTCAAAGCATCGGGTATGATATGGACTGTTTTCATGTTCAGGTACTCTTGGATTCAGTTTCCTCCAGGCAAAAAATCCTTCTTCTTTTCCAAATGCACTGGAGATGTTGTTGAAGAGACGACAGCAAAAGCAATGCAAGCTACATTTTGAAGGTGAGAAGATTAGCCATGACCTTTCAATTTTTTCGCCATTTTCCAAAGTTTTGAAATACCAAACTTTTGACATTGACCTATTGTTTGAATCAGCTGGAAAGGGTCCATTCATGTTTTTCAAATGTGATGGTCCACGTTTAATGAGTTCGATTCTCAAATTGTCCGTCACTGGAACGGGCCAGTTGCCAGAATCGTTAAACAGACTCTGTGGGTGATGGGTGGGTGGGTGACTTTGTGATGTAGATGAGGGTTGATCCTGATTATTTGGGGGTTCACTTGAAGTTGCCGCTTGAACATCTATCTCTAAAGATATATCACATTGCGGTTGATCTCCTTGTTTCCCAGAAGGCATTGAAGGTGTGTCTGAGAATCCCATTAACTGATGAAATCGCTTAGCAGCACGCTTGCCTTCCTCCTCTTTTTTTTCGCGAAGATTCTTGTATGCAGCACCACTCAGTCTCTGTCGTTTGCTCATGTTTGCTAATTCAGTAGGGTATCTGCAAAATGAATCAACCATTAATTATTAACATCATCAAAGCTCAAAGAATGCAAAGCCTAACCTAAATAATATAGGGAAAGTCTGAAAAATAGGGCTGGCAACCTTTCCGATGTGAAAATTTAACGCAACTATTTGTGGAAATAGTGGCATTGAGGTGGCATATATAGCATTTAATGATGATTTTTCATCAAAACCATGGATATTTTGTACACAAATAACGCGCGACAATGATGAGATATAATTTTTTGGAGGGTTGCATTTTAAAACATAGAAACCCAAAATTTTGCACACTGCGCCCGCCTGACAGTAATTTGCCGCCCCTCCCTTGATACGCCACTGTGTATAACCATATTCTTTGGTACAGTTAGGTCAATACCAGATCCTTTTTCTATAGTTTTATTACTAATTCTATTTATCCCTGCTCCTGGATAACAGTAAGCTATGCTACCTCTAGGTAATTTAGATCCTAGGCCCCTCACTTGAGAGTCACCTATAACGGATGCTGGTTCAAACACACCTATAGCTTTAGAGTGCCTGAGTTTATATGAGTCTGGATTATTATTGCTAACATTTTGTTTTATAGGCCTACTTTCTTCAGCTTTCTCATCTTGATCCTGGACCAGCGAGAAAGTATGAAACTGATTGGTTAGTTCTATAAGGACACTTTTCCTTGGCTCTTGAATTCTAGCTTTCCAGGTTTTCCTAGGTTTAGTCCACTCATCATTTTCAGAAATTGTCTGAGGATATCTAGGCCTGGGCTCACTATGAGATATAGGGACATTTAAGTTTATTTGAACTGCTACTTCACTAGATTTAGGCTCAACTGCAGTATCTCTATAAGTTGGTCTGGCCTCTCCCTCACTAATGGACCCTCTGAACTTATTAAAATTTTTTATTACAGTACTACACTTGTCACAAAACCATATCAAGTTGACATTAAGCTTAGAAACAGCATTTATACCTTTATATATATCATTTGTAAGGCCTTTGCAGCTTACGTGATAGCGGTCATCACAGCTATCACATGCAATAGCTCTATCTTTACTCTTAACTTCCTTTTTACAAACTCTACAGTCACTGTCAAAACCCGTTTTTGTAGGGTAGGCTGTTGCTAAGTTAGGTCCTAGGCTAAAAAATTTTGTTGACTCACTAACTTTGATACTATCAAGTTATATAAAAATAGTTACTCAGGTTAGGTCAAGTGGGAATCTTACCTTGTGGTTAGGCTAGGCTATCAAAATAAGCTAAGCTAGGCCTGTACAAACAAGTACAGGTAACACCAGAGACCAGAGTGATCTTATACCAGTCAAAAAACAATTCCAAAATGCAGGATCAATCTCAACTGCAGCCCTGGAAAAATTTTTCAACACCACACTCCTGGTTTCAGTAATAAATAATTTGAACTTTTTTGTTAACAAGCAATTCTAGGCACGTGACGCCTAGGCACGTCCGATTACCCAGTTCTTACCAACCTTTACACGAAAGACGTACCTCTTTAAAAATTGATTCAAATACACAATTATCACCTTAAACACAACTTCAATTATGTTACTTATAGAAAGTAACGTGCCGAACTCTGGTTATAACCCACAAGATCCAAAATTTCTATACTTGAAGACTGATAACGTTTTGATCTGGAGCGTATTTTCTACTCTCTTGTCTGACTAGATATATGTAGGCTTTGAGTGGACATTCTGCCTATCCATAACTTAGAAATAATAGAAGATGCATCACCTGTATTCCAAGGCACACTAGGAATGAGACTGATAAAAGAAAATTGAGAAATTAAATAGAGTAACTTTACTGTTCGCATTTGGGCTCTAACATAAGCGGTGATAACGAAAGGTTGAAGTGAAAAGATGGTATATTATTTTACAAGCAAAGGTAAGTAGCATCCTACTGAGCATATCCCTCATAATCATGCTTTCTCGCTGGTCCAGGATCAAGATGAGAAAGCTGAAGAAAGTAGGCCTATAAAACAAAATTTTAGCAATAATAATCCAGGCTCATATAAACCTAGGGTAATTGTTATTTTTCAACCCAGACTGCTATTTCCCATGAAACATAGGTTTTTCTCATGGTTTTTGATGTGATTCATGCGAATCTGACCTTCAGTTCCGTCGGAAATGACCAGTTGTTAAGATATACCCCATCCCCTACCCGATCAATATTGGGGAACCTGTGGGGAATCGTTTTTTTGGGGTGTGAAAAACTCATCATTTCCAACGAAAATGAAGGTAAGAATGTCGTGAAACACATCAAAAGTGTGGTGTTGAAATTTTTTTTTTCCAGGGCTGCAGTTGAGATTGATCCTGCATTTTAGAATTGTTTTTTGACTGATATAAGATCACTCTGGTGTTACCTGGATAGGGGGTATTTATAGACCACCTGAGGGATGTTCAGTTGGAGGAATCCCCAAAAGTAGAGAAGAAAATAAGTATGTAAAAAATCAACTTATTGATGAAATAAATAAAGCAATGACAAGCAATATTATTATTATTGGAGATTTCAATTATAGGTATATAGACTGGGAAATATTACAAATACCAGAAAGTAATGAGAGATTCTTAGACTGTATAATTGAGAATGGTCTAACCCAGTTAGTAAAGGAGCCAACCAGGGCCGATGCCATTCTAGATTTAATTCTAACAAATAATCTAGATACCTTCCAGGATATCTCAGTTTCAGAAACACTAGGTTCAGGTGATCATTGTATCCTTCGGTTTAATATTGTTTGTAATTCAAGACCTAGTGAAAATAAAGTAGAAGTTCCAGATTTTAAAAGAGGAAATATAAATGGACTAGTAAATGATCTGTGTCTAATAAATTGGACAGATATTCTACAGCTTGAACAGGTAGTAACTAGTATGTGGGAAAAATTTAAAAGTATAATAATGAACATACAAAGGAAGTATATCCCACAGTGTAAAATCAGAACTGGAAAAAATAAAAAACAACCTTGGATAAACTTCAATGAAAAAGAGCAATCAGAGAAAAAAAAAAAGCATTTCATAAATTCAAAAGAACTAAAAATGGCATAGACTCCGAAATATATAAAAGTAAAAGAAGCATTTGCAAGAAAGTAATCAGAGATAGCAAACGAGACCTGAAAAAAAGCCTAGCCAAGAATTCAAAAAACAATCCTAAGAAGTTTTTTAGTCACTTCAATTTGAAAAGTAGAGTGAAAAAGAAAATTGGCCCCCTCCATATAGATCTACAGAAGCTAAGGCTAACAAAGACCATAAGATCCACTCTAAGGTTAGCCCGAGAGAAAGGAAAGAGTAGTGGGTTAAGAGAAGAGAATAAGGGGTTAAGTAAGAGCAACACCTATCACTCATGGGTTAACATTCATTCAGAAAAAGAGGAAAAGTGTCTCACCATCATCATCCTCCGGCCACTGCCGACAAGTCAGAAAGATAGTCGGAGAGAATAGGAGAGGGGTGAAAGATGAAAAGAAGTAAAATAAGAACGCTTACAAACCATGCAAACACAGTCTTAACTCACTGTCATACCATGCAAACTACAAACATGCAAGAAAAGAGTTAGAGACATGCAAAGTAAGGAGAGGATATATAAAAAAAAAAAAAAAAAAAAATAGGTAAAGTTAAACAAAAAGTGGGTTAGTTTACGCTATGAGCTACATCTACATTCGTGTTAGTCTAATTTTTTTTTAAATTTTTTTAATAATTTTATTGCTGGCATATCACGCTGGCATGTCACAAGCTGGCATTCATCGTCAACAGACTCATCCTCGAGCACTACCACCAGAGCTTCCGTTGCTAACTTTGTTGTTTTTTAAATTAAACAACGTTAATACCTTTAAAATGTCTGTCAAGACGGTTCTTAAACATATTAAAGCTGGTAGAATGAACGACTGATGCGGGAAGATTATTCCATTTATCAATTACTTTAAATGTAAAGAAGTTTTTAGCGATATTAGTAATAAAACGCCTGCCACGCAACTTAAATCCGTTATTGCGAGTATTACTATTATCAAAAGTGAACAATTTGTCAAAATTTACGTTATCGATGTTATTAACGATTTTGAAAACTTCAATAAACTCCCCCCTTAATCTCCTAGTTTCGAGTGAATACAGGTCTAGCTCTTTAATCCTATCTTCATAAGGCTTATTGCACAATGACGGAATAAGTTTCGTGGCACGACACTGAACCCTTTCTAACCTATCAATATCCTCACGCAAGTACGGGCACCAAAACTGAACGGCATATTCTAAATGAGGCCTGACTAGGGACTTGTAAAGGGGCAATATAATATCCTTCGATTTAAATTCGAAATTATGGTAAGGGTAAGAAAACTAGATATCTTAAAAGCAATAGATAAATTAAAAATGGAAAAATCTCCAGGGCCAGATGAAATGCATCCAATAGTCATAAAAGCTGCCAAAAAGAATATAGCATAGGCACTAGAAATTATTTTTAATAAATCATTGATATGTACTGAAATTCCAGAGGATTGGAAGAAAGCAAATGTGGCTCCAATCTTTAAAAAAGGAAATAGAAACTTAGCAAAAAACTACAGACCCATCAGCCTCACCTCCATTATTTGCAAATTGCTCGAAAGTATCATTAGAGGTAAAGTTACTGAGTTCCTTGAAGAGTGCAACCTTATAAATGATAGCCAGCATGGCTTTCGAAATGGAAGGTCCTGTCTAACCAACTTGATTGAATTTTATGATGGAGTCCTATTGCATTTGGACAATAAAGAGCCAGTAGATATAGTATACTTAGATTTTGCAAAGGCATTTGATACTGTTCCTCATGCAAGATTGTTGGTAAAAGTTAGAGCCCATGGTATAAGAGGTCATATAGCTGATTGGATAGAAGAATGGCTGAGAAATAGAAAACAGAGTTCATCTAAATGGAAATTAGTCTACTTGGAGACCCGTATTGAGCGGAGTCCCACAGGGTTCTGTTCTGGGACCTCTGCTTTTTGTTGTCTATATAAATGATCTAGAGAAGGGCCTATCATGTAAAACCTCAAAATTTGCTGATGATACAAAATTAGGCCATAATGTTAAGTCAGTAGCAGGAGCAATGACAATACAAAAAGACTTAGAGTAACAGCCTGGGCAGATAAGTGGGAGATGAAATTTAATGTTGATAAGTGCAAGGTTATGCATATTGGGCCAAAAAATCTAGAATTTGAATACAATATGAATGGAATTTGGATTAAAAATGATGATAAAGAGAAAGACTTGGGTGTCACTGTGACAAATGAACTTAAACCCTCAAATCACTGTATGGTAATCAGAAATAAAGCAAATGCTAGACTCAATCTCATGCAGACACACATTGAATACAAATCACCCAATATTATAAAGCAACTATACATTTCATATGTGAGACCCCTCCTCGAATACTGCATTCAATTTAATAGTCCCTATTTGATACAAGATATTGAAAAACTGGAAAAAGTACAGAAACGAGCAACAAGAATGATCCCACCTCTAAGACAATTGACATATAAGGAAAGACTGGCGTATCTAAGCATGTTCTCATTAAAAAGGAGGAGGTTAAGGGGGTGATATGATAGAGGTGTATAAAATGATAAAAGGGTTGGATAAGATAGATTTTGAGTCTCTCTTCATTAAAGATCACAATAATCAGACTAGAGGTCATAGTATGAAATTATTTAAGCCAAGATGTAGAACAAATTTAAGAAAACATAGTTTTACAAACAGAGTAATTAAGTTTTGGAACAGTCTGACAGAAGAAGTAGTGACTTCAGATATGCTTGATTCTTTCAAAAGAAGGTTGGATAGTTTGATGTCTGCAAGGGACATCTGGTAATGGTGTTTAAGCCCATTTTTATTGCATGAATGGTACTAGTTATTTCATATATATTATGTGCATTTGGGTGATAGATCCCACAGCTCAACACAGGTATTGTGGGATATAGGGAGGCAGCATCTTGGGTTAGGGGATACTCTCTGTCCTTACACACCCTATTTAAAGAGATTCCTCTGCCGAGCGGTGCACCCCATAGTACTGTGAGGTATTGAAAAACTCATGATTTTCACTTGCCCCACAAACACCTTTAAATGGGAGACCAAAAATGGGTGCACACACATTTCTACATTACTGTACAGTCTTTATAGCCACACCTACACTTTTCCTCTTAAGTATATATATTGTAATGTATATGGATGTAAATTGTGACTTGGTCCGCAATTGATATGGACCGTGACTTGTTTTTGGTTGGCATGGTGCTGGTGTTGATGGGTGCCATGGTGAAATTGACTGGATTCTTTGGATCTGATGTGTTTGCGTGTTAGTTATGGATGGATATGGTGTGTAACATATTTGTGGATGGTGGCCTATTGTGACTTTGATCCTCTGGATCCAGAGATTCTATCTTTGGTTTTGAATTGATAGTTAATTAGTTTTAAATTGATACTTAATTAGTTTTGTAAAAATTGGTTATTGCCAATGTACAGGCAGTTTTTACATAGTGGAGCCACCTCGATGGGCCGAAGTGGCCGCTAGTGTGCCCACTATAAAAATTTCTTATGTTCTAATTTCTTATGTTTGTACAGGCCTAGCTTAGTTTATTCTGATAGCCTAGCCTAACCACAAGGTAAGACTCCCACTTGACCTAACCTGAGTAACTATTTTGGGTGCTCTTCCAATATGTGCTCTACCTTAAAATTTACATTCCAATACGTGATCTACCTTAGATTATTCGGATTAGCAGCAGGTACGTTAGCCTTATAAGGCTAACTAAAGAAAATATCACGACTTAACCTAACCAATCATCAAGGGCGTATAGTTGACCTAACGATTGGTTAGGTTAAGTCATGATATTTTCGTTAGTTAGCCTTATAAGGCTAGTTTCACGGTAGAGCACATATTGGAATATGGTAGATCACAGTTTCGCGGTAGAGCACATATTGGAAGAGCACCCTATTTTGATATAACTTGATAGTATTAAAGTTGGTGAGTCAACAAAATTTTTAAGCCTAGGACCTAACTTAGCAACATAGCCTACCCTACAAAAATGGGTTTTGACAGTGATTGTAGAGTTTGTAAAAAGAAAGTTAAGAGTAAAGATAGAGTTATTGCATGTGATAGCTGTGATGACTGGTATCACATAAGCTGGAAAGCAGAGGTGGGGAGTCGGGAGTCAGGGCTTTTTTGAAGAGTCGGGAGTCGGTAAAAATGACCGACTCCCGACTCTGATTCAATTTCTATATGCTAACAATTTACCAGAATACTACTCTGCCCTAAATAAATATCTTCCTGAACTAATTCTAGATTCACATTTCCACATTTGATTTATTATTCTGGTAAATCTTAGCAAATGAATTTCATATTTCTATTTTAGGATACTAGGTACCATATAAAAATTAGCAATGTATTAATTATTAATTTAATTAGCCCCTATTAGTAATGAGTCGTGGGCCTAGTAGAAAATCAGCAGTCTCTCAATATTTTAAGCTAAATGAGGATGAAAGTATTTTTATTTGTCAAGTAGAAAAGGATGGTAAAGAGAGTAATGCAAAAATTAGTGCTTACACTGGGAAACATGCTAATGCTCCAACTAGAGCCTCAAACTTGAAACGCCATCTACGAAACAAACATCCCAATATTTATAAGGTTGTAGATCAGCATGATAAGGAAAGAGTCGGGAGTCGGAGTCGGTTTTTAAAAATACGGAGTCGGGAGTCGGTTGTTTTTGGCAGACACCCCATCCCTGCTGGAAAGGACTTAAAAATGATATATATAAAAGTATAAATGCTGCTTCTAAGCTTAATGTCAACTTGATATGGTTTTGTGACAAGTGTAGTACTGTAATAAAAAATTTTAATAAGTCTAGAGGGTCTATTAGTGAGGGAGAGGCTAGACCAATGGTAAAATTAGTGTGTTTGACCCTACTCCGTTATGAAGTTGAAAATATGTTTATCCGATGGTTTTTGATGTGTTTTGAATGATTTTGACCTTCATTTCTATCGGAAAACAACAGTTTTTAAGATATCTCCCCCCCCCCCCCCCTTTATCCAATGATAATGGGGGATCCCCAGTGGGAACCTGGGGTTTTGGGTGGAGGTGAAAACACAAAAACTTGATTTCCAATAGAAATGAAGGTCAAAACTGTTCAAAACACATCAAAAACCATTGGAAAAACATATTTTCACCAAACCTAACCTAACTCGCAGAGTGAATAGCCACTACACTCTGAAGCCATGACTACACTGATTTCAAATCGTGCGGCATCATCACTAATGCGATATGGGGCTGTGATTGGTTAACATGAACAAAGAACTAATGTGCATGACTGTGACATCATGCGCATGCCTACTGGCGATGAGTAACCAACATACGAACACACAGGAGCTCTCTGAGAAAGCTCGTAACATAAACATTCCAACTTAGAAAAAATCTAGGGCCTCCCCTGAAATTATCGCGACTTTCTAGGAAACTATTCATTTGCAATGAAAGTGTTATAGAAGAAAAGCATTGAAATGGGGGTGTGATGCCGGTAAGTGTATCTGTGTAAAGATGCGTTTGCGTTACTCACCTACCGGATACTCTGTTAGTGGGGTCACGGCAGCTGCTGCTGGTTGCTGAGATGGGAGATTTAGCTGCCAGTGAGGATTACCCAGAGGGCCTTCAATTGAATAAGAATCCTTTGACTTCAGCACCACCTGCACTGCTAAGAATGAGAGAAATGAGGTGAGCAAGTTACCAATTTTAGTGTGGTTGAGATTATGTCAGATAGGTGGCTCCTACCAATCTGAAACTGGGTTCTCACCTTTAAGATCTCTGGGACATAGCCAGTCTGCCTCTTTTAATGACTTACACTTCGGCTTATGGTGGGAGGATTTAAGAAAAGTAAAATGTCCTTTGCCTAATTTAATCAACAAAACAACAATAACACTTACAAGGTTAACTGCATCAGCAGGCAAGTTTTTACAGGTAACTAAAGAAAATATAAACAATTTTATTGATCATACACCAATGTGTATTCAGAACCAACTAAGCACTTGAAAAAAAATTACTACAAAAAAGAAACAAACATCATTAGTCCCATACCACACACAAAAATGTCAACATAAAATAAAACCATTAAATTATTGGCTATCACCAGCCCATTACCACACAAAGGAGACAAGACTTACAGAAAAAAAAGGGACTTACATAACTAATGCCAAAAAAAAATAAAGAATATTAGTTACGTACTAGGACAAGGTCACTGAGTGTTACCCAAATTGTATAAACCTGATAAGTCCCAGATGTGTCATTTTAAACTCCACTTCATCTCACAATCATTAAAGGTATTCTTGGCTCAATCAGTACAAACAAAAGTAATGTTTATAACAAAAAAAATATGTGAATACTGGCTTCAGCATTTGTGCAGGCATTGGGGAAGAAAAAGCTTTGTCCAAATTCACTTCAATAAGCAAATGTCCCAGCCAAAAACAAATCCCTGATAAAGAAAAAAAAACCAACAACATTTAGAGATTATCCCCCCAGCACTGTCATCAGTGGACCCACAGGAATCCATGAGTGCAATGATACCAGAAAAGGGAGCAAAATTGACAATGATAATTAATGGTCTAAAATTTTGGGATATGTATTGGCATTAATATGTTGCTCATAAGGCAGTTAAAAGTACAATTTAGTTCACAGCCTGAGAAAGCTCAACATCCATTGTGATGCATGTTGATAACTGAAGTTAGGTTCTTCAACAAGGTCTTTATAAAGGAAATCAGGCATTCAAAACTGATTATGATATTTACATGATAATTTTAAGTGATCCAAATATGTGAGACATGGTTCTTATATATATAGCTAATAAATAGTTAAGCAATACAAAACACCAATGGTAAAAACAAGACTATAGGATCACCTACCACACCATCAAGGAGAAGTGAGATGCTTTCCCATCTCTTGAAATGGGCATATGATTGCCTCAAGCTTCTTGTTCTCTATACTGAGAGAATTTCAAAGCTGTTATACTCAGGCATATGATTGCCTCAATGTTTTTAACATTCTCTATATTGAGAGAATTTCAAATCTGTTATAATCAATTAAAAAGAGAAGAAAAATATTTTTAGTAACTCTGAAGGCTTGGCTTTCTAAGAAAGCTCTGGCCCAATGGGGATTACTGAAACCTCCCAGGCCCGACTGAGGGGTTTGGGAGCTCTCAGGAATCCTTCCCCAATAGTGGAGTTCCCACCAACTTGGGGTGTTAACCATACCATTTCACTCCTCCCTACTTGTGGTGCACAATACAGGTATTTTTATCTCTAAGTACATAAGTAGTGATGAGTGATAGTATGGTGACTTTAATACACTTTACAAATTATATCTTACTTTAACCTAATCAGTAACCTTACTTTTAGTTTTCCTCTCAAGTGGGGAACTTTGTACCCTAGGCAATTCCTGAGATCTGCCGTGTGACCTTGTGAATGGTCGGTTCCCCATCTTATTGAGGGTACCTACTTGTGTAACAACTGGCAAAGGCAGGTTTTGAGATTCAGGTGAGAACCCTCTAAAATCAATTTTTAAAGGTGTCAATGATGTTTTCTTTACCCACTTTAATACACCAGAGAATGGTTCCAGAGTGAGGGACCCTCATTGCCTTGCATGAGTTGGCTGATCAGTTGGACTCAGTCCTCCTCCTATGTCACTAAGGTCCAACTCACTTGTCATTTCTGAAGATTCTGGAGATTGTGTCGCTGCAAAGTCTGTTTCAGGTTCCACAGCAGCTAAATATGATTGATTATTCGTAGCAGTAAATTGAAAAGACGTTAGGGGACTTTGTCTCACTGGCTCCAATTCAGAGGAAGGTAGTTCCTGCCCTGAATCAAAGGATGAGATTGCTACTGGGCATCCATTCTCTGTGTCCCCATTAACTTTATCCTCCCCACTTTTCTATCTAGTCTTGAAGAATTTCTGCTGGGAGGTGGCTGTTCATGAAATCTCTCTCCCAACTGCATCTTAGAATTGTCTAAACTATCGGAAAAACATCTTTTTAATTATCAAAATGAGTAGGGTCAAACGCTCTAAAAATACCAGACCAACTTATAGAGATATTGCAGTTGAGCCTAAATCTAGTGAAGTAGCAGTTCAAGTAAACTTAAATGTCCCTATACCTCATAGTGAGCCAAGGCCTAGATATCCTTAGACAATTTCTGAAAATGATGAATGGACTAAACCTAGGAAAACCTGGAAAGCTAGAATTCAAGAGCCAAGGAAAAATGTCCTTATAGAACTAACCAATCAGTTTCATACTTTCTCGCTGGTCCAGGATCAAGATGAGAAAGCTGAAGAAAGTAGGCCTATAAAACAATGTTAGCAATAATAATCCAGACTCATATAAACCCAGGCACTCTAAAGCTATAGGTGTGTTTGAACCAGCATCCGTTATAGGTGACTCTCAAGTGAGGGGCCTAGGATCTAAATTACCTAGAGGTAGCATAGCTTACTGTTATCCAGGTGCAGGGATAAATAGAATTAGTAATAAAATTATAGAAAAAGGATCTGGTATTGACCTAACTGTACCAAAGAATATGGTTATACATGTAGGTGGAAATGATATAAAGGGTAAACACTCCGAAGAAATCATGGAGTCATATAAACAGCTATTAACGAAGTTAAAGGAACGAAGACCTAACCTTAAAACATCTATCACAGGTATAATTCGAAGGATACATGAGAATAATAAGTGGTACTCACAAGCACTATATATAAATAGTAGGCTTAAGACACTATGTCAGAGCATGGAAATTACATATATCGAACTGTGGAATAAATTTTACAAAAAAAGAGTTCTATAACAGAGATGGCATTCACCTTAATAGTAAAGGAACTGATTTACTATCAAAGATTGTATCATATAATTGACTAAAAACCAAAGGAATAGGCCAAATTAGTACAAATACCAATACTCTTGATAATGATAAACTAATAAAAAATATAATTAAAACTCAAAGGAAAAAGGTCAATAAAGAAAGTAAGAGAGATGCAAATAATATACCATCACAGAACAAGAACCAGACTAAATTTAGTAAATTATAAGCAAAATATCCCAAGGGTTCTTTGTCATTTTTCTATGTAAATGCAAGAAGTATCCAAGATAAAATAAATGAATTCAAGGCATATATACTGTAGGTATTGAAAATCCTGATGTTATGATTGTCACTGAAACTTGGACAAAATTCAGTACGATACCAAATAGTCCACTTAGTGAAAGAGATAATACCATTACTTATGAAATTGATGGCTATGAACTTTTTTATTATGAATGTAAATATTCAGAGGGTGGCAGAGTATTTATTTATGCCAAGACAAATCTGAATCCAGTTGAAGTTACCTCCATTAAAGAAGAAATAGTTGAATTTGTATAGATAGATATTGGGCATAAAAATGGCAGGAAAATCAGGCTAGGGGGTATCTATAGACCACCTGAGGAATGTTCAGTTGGAGGAATCCCCAAAAGTAGAGAAGAAAATAAGTATGTGGAAAATAAACTTATTGATGAAATAAATAAAGCAATGACAAGCAATATTATTATTGTTGGAGATTTCAATTATAGGAATATAGACTGGGAAATATTACAAACACCAGAAAGTAATGAGAGATTCTTAGACTGTATAATTGAGAATGGTTTAACCCAGTTAGTAAAGGAGCCAACCAGGGCTGATGCTATTCTAGATTTAATTCTAACAAATAATCCAGATACCTTCCAGGATATCTCAGTTTCAGAAACACTAGATTCAGGTGATCATTGTATCCTTCGGTTTAATATTGTTTGTAATTCAAGACCTAGTGAAAACAAAGTAGAAATCCCAGATTTTAAAAGAGGAAATATAAATGGACTAGTAAATGATCTGTGTCTAATAAATTGGACAGATATTCTACAGCCTGAACAGACAGTAACTAGTATGTGGGAAAAATTTTAAAGTATAATAATGAACATACAAAGGAAGCATATCCCAGTGTAAAATCAGAACTGGAAAAAATAAAAAACAACCTTGGATAAACTGCAATGTAAAAAGAGCAATCAGAGAAAAAACAAAAGCATTTCATAAATTCAAAAGAACTAAAAATGGCACAGACTCCAAAATATATGAAAGTAAAAGAAGCATTTGCAAGAAAGTAATCAGAGATAGCAAACGAGACCTGGAAAAAGCCTAGCCAAGAATTCAAAGAACAATCCTAAGAAGTTTTTCAGTCACTTCAATTTGAAAAGTAGAGTGAAAAAGAAAATTGGCCCCCTCCATATAGATGATAAAACTATAGATGATGATCTTGAAATAACTGATGAACTAAACAAATACTTCTCATCAGTATTCACAAATGAAAATTTAAATAATATTCCTGATCTTATACTACCAGGACAAGATAGAGAAATAAATGAATTAAGGGTAACAAAACTAGATATCCAAAAAGCAATCAATAAATTAAAAATGGAAAAATTTCCAGGGCCAGATGAAATGCATCCAATAGTCATAAAAGCTGCCAAAAAGAATATAGCACAGGCACTAGAAATTATTTTTAATAAATCATTGATATGTACTGAAATTCCAGAGGATTGGAAGAAAGCAAATGTGGCTCCAATCTTTAAAAAAGGAAACAGAAACTTGTCAAAAAACTACAGACCCATCAGTCTCACCTCCATTATTTGCAAATTAGCTACTCGAAAGTATCATTTTAGGTAAAGTTACTGAGTTCCTTGAAGAGTGCAACTTTATAAATGATGGCCAGCATGGCTTTCAAAATGGAAGGTCCTGTCTAACCAACTTGATTGAATTTTATGATGGAGTCCTATTGCATTTGGACAATAAAGAGCCAGTAGATATAGTATACTTAGATTTTGCAAAGGCATTTGATACTGTTCCTCATGCAAGATTGTTGGTAAAAGTTAGAGGTCATATAGCTGACTGGATAGAAGAACATAAGAAATTTTTATAGTGGGCACACTAGGGGCCACTTCGGTCCATCGAGGTGGCTCCACTATGTAAAAACTGCCTGTACATTGGCAACAACCAATTTTTACAAAACTAATTAATTATCAATTTGAAACTAAAGATAGAATCTCTGGATCCAGAGGATCAAGTCATAATAGACTACTATCCACAAATATGTTAGACTCTATATCTATTTATAACTGACATGCAAATATATCAGATCCAAAGAACCCAGTCAATTTCATTACGGTACCCATCAATACCAGTACCTTGCCAACCAAAAATAAGTCACAGTCCATATCAATTGTGGACCAAGTCACAATTTACAACCATATACATTACAATATATATATTTAGGAGGAAAAGTGTAGGTGTGGCTGTAAAGACTGTACACAGTGTACAGTAATGTAGAAATGTGTGTGCACCCATTTTGGGTCTCCCATTTAAAGGCGTTTGTGGGGCAAGTGAAGATCATGAGTTTTTCAATACCTCACAGTATATACTATGGGGAGCACCGCTTGGCAGAGGAATCTCTTTAAATGGGGTGTGTAAGGACAGAGAGTATCCCCTAACCCAAGATGCTGCCTCCCTATATCCCACAACACTTGTGTTGAGCTGTGGGATCTATCACCTAAATCCACATAATATATATGAAATAAACTAGTACCATTCATGCAATAAAAATGGGCTTAAACACTATCACCAGATGTCCCTTGCAGACATCAAACTATCCAACCTTCTTTTGAAAGAATCATGTGCATCTGAAGTCACCACTTCCTCTGTCAGACTGTTCCAAAACTTAATTACTCTGTTTGTAAAACTATGTTTTCTTAAATTTGTTCTACATCTTGGCTTAAATAATTTCATACTGTGATCTCTAGTCTGGTTATTGTGATCTTTAATGAAAAGAGACTCAAAATCTATCTTATCCAACCCTTTTATCATTTTATACACCTCTATCATATCATCCCTTAACCTCCTTTTTAATGAGAACATGTTTAGATACGCCAGTCTTTCCTTATATGTCAATTGTCTTAGGGGATCATTCTTGTTGCTCGTTTCTGTACTTTTTCCAGTTTTTCAATATCTTGTATCAAATAGGGACTATTAAATTGAATACAGTATTCGAGGAGGGGTCTCACATATGAAATGTATAGTTGCTTTATAATATTGGGTGATTTGTATTCAATGTGTGTGTGCATGAGATTGAGTCTAGCATTTGCTTTATTTCTGATTACCATACAGTGATTTAAGGGTTTAAGTTCATTAGTCACAGTGACACCCAAGTCTTTTTCTTCATCATTATTTTTAATCGAAATTCCATTCATATTGTATTCAAATTCTGAATTTTTTGGCCCAATATGCATAACCTTGCACTTATCAACATTAAATTTCATCTCCCACTTATCTGCCCAGGCTGTTACTCTAAGTCTTTTTGTATTGTCATTGCTCCTGCTACTGACTTAACATTATGGCCTAATTTTGTATCATCAGCAAATTTTGAGGTTTTACATGATAGGCCCTTCTCTAGATCATTTATATAGACAACAAAAAGCAGAGGTCCCAGCACAGACCCCTGTGGGACTCCGCTCAATACGGGTCTCCAAGTAGACTTATTTCCATTTAGATGAACTCTGTTTTCTGTTTCTCAGCCATTCTTCTATCCAGTCAGCTATATGACCTCTTATATCATATATCATGGGCTCTAACTTTTACCAACAATCTTGCATGAGGAACAGTACCAAATGCCTTTGCAAAATCTAAGTATACTATATCTACTGGTTCTTTATTGTCCAAATGCAATAGGACTCCATCATAAAATTCAATGAAGTTGGTTAGACAAGACCTTCCATTTTGAAAGCCATGCTGGCTATCATTTATAAGGTTCCACTCTTCAAGGAACTCGGTAACTTTACCTCTAATGATACTTTTGAGTAATTTGCAAATAATGGAGGTGAGGCTGATGGGTCTGTAGTTTTTTTGCCAAGTTTCTATTTCCTTTTTTAAAGATTGGAGCCACATTTGCTTTCTTCCAATCCTCTGGAATTTCAGTACATATCAATGATTTATTAAAAATAATTTCTAGTGCCTGTGCTATATTCTTTTTGGCAGCTTTTATGACTATTGGATGCATTTCATCTGGCCCTGGATATTTTTCCATTTTTAATTTATCTATTGCCTTTAGCAGAGCTGGGCACTTGCAGTTTTTTTTGCGGTACTGCGGTACTACCGCACTACCAAACCGGTACCGCATAACGCAGTACCGCAAAGGATCGCTGAAAGTACAGTAGTACTGCTACTGCATTTTTTGTGGTACTGCGTTATGCGGTACCAGTTTGGTAGTGCGGTAGTACTGCAGTACCGCAGTACCGCAAAAAAAACCGCAAGTGCCCAGCTTTGGCCTTTAGGATATCTAGTTTTGTTACCCTTAATTCATTTATTTCTCTATCTTGTCTTGGTAGTAAAAGATCAGGAATATTATTTAAATTTTCATTTGTGAATACTGATGAGAAGTATTTGCTTAGTTCTTCAGTTATTTCAAGATCATCGTCTATAGTTTTATCATCTCTATGGAGGGGGCCAATTTTCTTTTTCACTTTACTTTTCAAATTGAAGTGACTGAAAAACTTCTTAGGATTGTTTTTTGAATTCTTGGCTAGTCTTTTTTCCAGGTCTCGTTTGCTATCTCTGATTGCTTTCTTGCAAATGCTTCTTTTACTTTTATATATTTCGGAGTCTGTGCCATTTTTAGTTCTTTTGAATTTATGAAATGCTTTTGTTTTTTCTCTGATTGCTCTTTTTACATTGCAGTTTATCCAAGGTTTTTTTATTTTTTCTAGTTCTGATTTTACACTGGGATATGCTTCCTTTGTATGTTCATTATTATACTTTTAAATTTTTCCCACATACTAGTTACTCTCTGTTCAGGCTGTAGAATATCTGTCCAATTTATTAGACAGATCATTTACTCGTCCATTTATATTTCCTCTTTTAAAATCTGGGACTTCTACTTTATTTTCACTAGGTCTTGAATTACAAACAATATTAAACTGAAGGATACAATGATCACCTGAACCTAGTGTTTCTGAAACTGAGATATCCTGGAAGGTATCTGGATTATTTGTTAGAATTAAATCTAGAATGGCATCAGCCCTGGTTGGCTCCTTTACTAACTGGGTTAAACCATTCTCAATTATACAGTCTAAGAATCTCTCATTACTTTCTGGTGTTTGTAATATTTCCCAGTCTATATGCCTATAATTGAAATCCCCAACAATAATAATATTGCTTGTCATTGCTTTATCTGTATCCTTCGAAAATCGATTTGCTGCAGGTTTTTGAAACAAGAGACATTCAACCTTGTCCAACTGATCCAATGTGTTTACAGACGTTCAGGTCAGGAGAATTTCCTGGCCATTCTTCATTTCTAAAGAAATTGATCTCATGGTTCCGCAACAACTGTTGAGTGGCTAGTGCCTTAAAGCAGGGGGCCTTATCGTGCAGAAGTGTGACCTGATCAACATCCATAACATTGTTTGGGTTTCTTAGAAAAGGAATGACATGCTGGGATAGAATAATATCACAAAAATACTGTCCATCCCAATTCTGACCATTTGGCTTCAGCACCCACATGAGCTGCTTTGCAGTGAACAAAACAAACACACCAACACAGTCTGGACTTTTTAATAATTCGGGATAATGTTCATTGTTATTGATTTCATCTGGTGTGTGTTGTGGCCCACATTCGATCATTTTTGGTAGTTAGGCCGATGTGTTACGTAAACAAAAAATTCATCGGAGACAGCTAAATGCATGAAATCATCCACATCCCAATCTTCAAGATAATGGGCAAACCACATTCTGTCATCGGTGTTAAGTTGAGTTTTTCTTGGCTTTGGAAGTTCATGCCAAGGCTTTAAACCTTGCCTATGACGGTACAGTCGAATGATCTCAACACTTTGATCTCTCTAGAAAGTTTAGCACAGCTGTTTTTGCGCTTACGCATACTGCTTTCAATGATGTCCTTTGTTTCCTGAGAGAGTGGCAAATTTGGGCACCCAGATTTGGTTTTATACATTTCACATTCATCCAAAGTTTTATTCCAATTTCTTTTGACGAAGTCCTCACTTCTTCGCAACTTTTTGGCAACCCATGAACATGTTATAAAGGTGGGTCCAGCATCACGAGCTTCCCAAAATGTTATTGCTCGTATGCGATCTATCACACGTTGCCTCTCTGAATCACCAATTAATTGAGAAGCCATTATATTATAACTTTATCAGCTAGAGTAATTTTAATACCTACAATAAATAAAGAATTTTATATATTTTTATAATCACTAAAAACTATTTTGATATAAGTAAACATGTAAGCTGCAAATGGGGGAGCTAAGGGTTTTTGGAACCCCTTACTTCTTCCAGTTCTTTTGGCAGTTTTGATTGTACCAAGATCTTGAAAGCGTTGGCAAACCTTTCTTACTCCAGATTTTGTTGCCCTATCTCGGAGTCTTTTGGCTATTTGTTCGAATGTGTAACCTTCTTCTTGAACAGTTACAGCTTTTCTTCGCTTAGATGGTGTCCAGTCTTTCCTAATATGAGGGGACATGGCCAACAGTGACAGTAATATTAAGGGATAAAGAGGAGAAGAGGAGACCTTGTTATTCGCGTGGCAACTTGACAATAACACAATGAAATGCAGCTGCAAAATTACTGTTTTCTGATTGTTCATCATAAGTGGCCTGATTTACGATGATTAGCTACGTGGAATAGTGTGACTTATTGCCGATTGATCATTACAATTGACACAGGGACAGGCAATATTTCTAATGACATGTACCTTTTTGTTGTTTGTACATATATTCCAGCTTATTTTTTATAAAATTATGCTTAATCGTATAAGGAATGCCTAATAAACACTTTCTACAAAAAAAAAATTAAAATTAGAATTCGATTAACCATATTCGACTTTAATAAAAGAATCACGAAAAATGAGTGTCTAGAATTTTGGCCAGAGCCGGATTAAGCATTGTTAGGGCCGTGGGCAATGAATATTTTCGGGCTGGTGTCAAAATGAGTCACTAATCACTATAGTGCCATCCCCGGAGCACAGGTTATCTGACTGTGATTGAGTAAAGAATCCCTCGTGTTTCTGGCCTATTTAGATATAGTTTTGAAGGATTTATATTAATATTAAATGATTTATCATGATTTAATTGACTGACTACCTGTACATGTATATAATATTAAACTGAAATAGAATGGTGAACAACTTCTAAACAATATGTAAGAAGTCTCAAACAAAATTTATAATTCATTAATAAAGACAAAGATAATGAATCACACTGAACACAATATATAATGTACAGTAAGACAAACACTAATGGAATACAAAATATCACCAAATGGTACTTATATCCAAAGCTAAGATGTGGTCGATGCCCATACTGTACATAGGCCATAGAACAACTTATAACAACTTTTTGTGAACTTTCAGTGATGCAAAGTCAGATATAATTTTGTCCATTGGTAGCGAGTCCAGCAGTTTGTGTTCAATGCTGAGAAGTGAGAGGTTTGATATTCTTTGCTGTCCCATGATTGAACGTAGATAGTTTTTCACACGCTTGAGGATGCTAAATGACCATTCACCGCTACAGTTTGTCAATATCAGCGAAAGGAAGATGGACAGCATGTTGATGACATTGGGTACCAAATTGCAAAGGGAGACATTCCCCATGACTACATGGTACATCCACATTCCACAGCTCTGGAGCTTCTTTTTGTTTGGAGGTTAGATTGGTTCCTTCAGATGCGAAATTGGTTCGTAAAATAGACGCCAAGAAGTTCAGCTCACTGGAAAGATCAGGCTCAAGATCTGCAGTATATGTTTCCACCAATGCTTTGGCAAAGACGTCAATTTCTTCTGCCATTAGATTTGTGAGCTGCTGGAGGAAGCCAAACTTTCCATAGATATCTGAATACGCAGAACGCTGATTTTTTAGGGCTGCCACCAGCTTGTCTATAATAGGAAGAAATGAATCAACTCGAAAGCAGTCTGCTGGCGTTTGAATGGCGCTGTTTTCAGTTATCCCGGGAACATCATATAGAACGTAGTCATCCATCTGTGTATTTTGCTTTTGCTTCCAATGGCCTTCCTCGGGATAGCTATCATTGCCAGTAAGGTCTTTTCCCTCTGTTCAAAGAATGAGAACCTTGAACATTGCAATGTGGTGAACTCGATGAGGCTATCCAAGAGGGAAATGACACTGTTAAGTTAGAGTTTAGGATCTTGGAGTATCAAGTTAACTGCGTTAAATCGTTGAAGAACTTCATCCCAGAATGAAGCCATTATCCCAGTTTCCAAATTCTCCATGGTGTTCACCAGGCCTCTTGCTTCCAAGCGACACTGGTTTCTGTTGTGTGTTGTCTCTGAGTTCCTCTAGTGCAGTTTTGATGGGTGAATAACTGGAATGGAGTGCTTTTGTAGCATCTGCATGCGCATACCATCTCGTGGAACAAAGTCTTTTGACAACTAAAGTATTCAACAAAGCATTAGTGAGCACTTTCCATCAGTGGGTTGACTGTGAAAAAAAGAGAGAACTTTTGAACGAAGTTGAAAAACCTAATGGCAACACGGCAGCAGTCCACTGCTGATTTCCCAGCTAGATTCAGTGAGAGTGCAGTACAAGGAATATAGGTTGCCAAGTAGTTTTTGCCAAAAATAAATGCCTGCATTCCTTTGTAAATGCCACTCATATTGGAGGCATTGTTGTAGCATTGACCACGACAATACGCAATGTCAATATTCAATTGTTCCAAAAGTGATATCAATATATTTCCCAAACTTTCGCCAGTATGACTTTCAATCGGAACAAACTGAATAAATCGTTCCATAGGACTGGCAGGCAGGGCTGTGGAGTTGGCACATAAAAAACTGACTCTGACTCCTCAATTTTTTGTCTATCCGACTCTGACTCTGAAGGTATATTAATTCTAAATCTGCTATGATGACAATTACACAAGAGGCATTTCATCACCACCACATGAATCATCAGGCTACTTTTTAAACCCATAACCTGCAAAGTTTGAGTCTAATGGTTGTAGTGATGCCATTATGGCTTTTTTATTTTTTATTTACGAAAAAACAAAATTTATTGAGCATAAAACAAAAAAAAAATTAAACTTAAGACTATGACAAAATAAAAATTTCATTAAGTGCAATCAAAAATATAAAAGTATTCCTGCAAAATTTATTAAACTAAGGCCAAGGGTGAAAATCTAAAATTTACGAATAACTTGTTCTTAGGAACAGAATTGCTTCTGCCAGATCCTCTTTCATTGAAGCCCTTAAATCTGATTTAATTATTTTCAGTGTGGAAAACAGTCTCTCCACACTGACCTGAGTGGGTGGCATAGCTGTTACTATCATAGCTGTATCTCTTAAAATCTCTGGATATGTGGGGATGACTTCTTGTATTGTCAGTTTAGATGAGTGATCATATTTTTCCACTTCTTTTTGGCCATAAAAAAAATCTTGCTTAAATTTCATTAGTTTAACATCAAAAGGTTGCCTATGCGCTTTTGAGCATTCAATTTTATCTAAATATTTTTGAAAGTCTAATTCTTCATCATTTGAAGAGGATGAGAGGGACTTGCTACTCATATCTTCATCCTGTGGTTCAGGATTTTCAGGTAATAGCCCTTTTATGCGAATTGCAACCTCGCAGAGGGCCTCTTTAGCAATTTGTTCTTCAGTCAACAAAATTTGGTTCATTGGATCTATGTAGATAGCAGCTAATAAGATCTCATTTTCCAGTAGCAGACCCTCTCTTTTCTTCATTGAGGATACAATTCCATCAGCAATTAATCCTCCAGTTTGGGATAGACGAAATAATAAATTTTTCCATTCCCATAGGAATGTACCAGGAGTTAAATCCTCTGCTTGCAACTTTTTGGTGACAGTATAAGGGTGAGCAAGCAGAGCTTCTAATTGTGTAACCTCCCTCCATTGAATTTCAGTTAGTGAAACATTGGGATTATCAATGTCTTCTAGGAAGGGTTTTAGATCAAGCAAATGCTTAATCATCATATATGTGCTCCCCCAGTGTGTTGCTTGGTCCAAAATAGCTCCCTTTCCTGCACGTCTCTAGATAATAGCATCAATTTTAGAGGTTCCTGGCTGCAGTGGCTACTTGCCTCAACTTGCCTATCAGAGTAGCTGCATGGCGATCTTTCAATCCATCTCTTATTGCTAGCTGCAATGTATGTACAACACAATGCATATGTTGGATTAGAAAGAGCTTAGATGCTTCTTCAACAATATCATCTAAAATTTCATCGCTCTGTTCTGTTTGTGCTGTTTGAGAATCAGTTTCAGGAATGTCATCTTCATTAGCCACTTTTTCTTCATCAACTTTATTCAGCTTTTCTATCGTGCTTAGCATGTTTGAAGCATTATCTGTGACAATACATAGAATCTGCTCTTTCTTAATTACAAAGTCTTGTAAAACTTCCTCCACTAACTTCTGAAGATAGTCGCTGTCATGATGCGCCTCGGTGTCCTTTACTCCCAATGTCCGAGCTACCATTTTATTGTTTTCATCAACAAATCTAGCATTGATGGCAAAATAGTTAGCTCTATGACGCATGGCTGCATCCATTTTAATAAATATGAAGTGTCCCTTAAGAGTTCTTCGAAGTTCTTCCTTTTTATTTGTGGCTTCTTCAACTATAATTTTTCTGATACTTTGTCTTTCCAGAGAAACTCCAAGTTTCTTGGCCATTTCTCCATTTAGGCCTAGAAAGGCTGGTTGTGAAAATAAAGATAAGGCTACACCATTTCTTACCACCAGTTTGATGATGTGCTTCTTGAACTTTTCTGTGGTCATTGTTACGGTAACTTTGTCTGTAGTAAAGAATCTTGTAAGTGGTGCTTGTTGTTCAGTAGATTTCTGATCTTTTGTTAACTTTGAAGTAGTTGGAAGGTTTTTATTACTATCTTTCTCAATGACAACTTCTAAAATTTTGGGATGGAAACGCTGCAAATGTCTTTTCAAATTTGATACTCTGGTTGGTGCATTTTTATCAGAGCCAGTAAAACCACTGATTTTTGCTTCACATAATTTTTCACCATCATCATCTTCTATCATACACTGACACACGAAATGTTTCCCATCTGTGGTTATTGTAAAATATTCAAAAACTGCAGACTTTGTTGGAAGTGTCTTTGCCATTGTGAAAGGGGTTTTAGACTTGAAAGTTAAAAACTTATGAAATTTAGAAAGAACTCTAAATTAAATAAGCATTAAAAATAAAAAATATTATCTGAAAAGAAAAAATGAAGTAATGGCATTAGTGTCTGAAATGGAAAACATTGTGTTTATTATTTAAGTGGTTTAACCACCATAGCTGCCAGTGATATCACACACAAAAACATATTTTATTAAAATTTATATTGAGGTTGGAGTCAGTACATTTTTACTGACTCCGACTCCAGCAGCACCAAAATTGCTTCTGACTCTGACTCCACAGCCCTGCCAGCAGGAGTCACATACCGTAAAATTACTGTCAGCTGATCACAGTGTGTTATATTGGGTGTTGAGTCGACTGAAATGCAGTAGTATTTCACAGTCTTGACTTCCAATAAAGTTTTTTGGTGAACATTCTCAGCTAGAAGGGTGATAATTTCATCGCATGTTGTGGACGAAATGTATGAGACATTACCATGGCCAGCATTTCCATGCTGAGTCAGATGTTGTGCCAAGAATGGATCAAACTGCAAAATGGCTTCTAATATTCCCCAAAAATTTCTGTTTGGTGAACCAATGGTCTCATCACTGCCATGAAATGCCAAGCTTCGCATTGCTAACAGCTTAATCATGACCACAACTCGCTTTAATACATCCTGCTAGTATCTGAAAGCGCATTCAGATTGCTTTACGAGTTTACTGTCAATCCTGCCTTTTGAGTTTGAGAGCACTAGCATCGCTCAGACTGCTTCCAGGTGATGTTCGCTTGTCTCGTGCTAGGAAATCGATCTTTCGGCATGCTTCCAATTGGAGAAGCCTGTGCAAAATTGACCACTAGAAACCTTTGAGAGAAGGCAGCAGGTGAAACAGAACAGAGTTCCCTCGGACATAGAATAACAAAGCCAGTCACGAGGAGTGTGACTTCTCATTAGATTGTGAACACGGGTAAACATCGATCGTGTGCACCATCATTTCACCTTTCAATCAATCCTCATTGAGGCATCGAAAGGTCCGGTGAGATGTTGGCAATTTGACGAGCCCTTAGCAATCCAGAAATGACGTGTTTCTTCCATTAAGTCTTCCAGGACCCACTTACCAACATCATTTCCTGGGGTTCCCAGAAGTATGGACATGGATGGCTCTGGTTCTGCTACCTCCATCTCATTTTCATCAGAATCAACAAGTTCAGTTTCATGGGGTTCGATGTTTATATGCTCATCTTCTTCAGCAGTGAGGGTGAGAGTAGCTGTAGGAGGAGGCTGGGCATCATCATCACTATGCACGCTTTGACTGCTTTGTGGTATAGAAAAAACTTTCTATCTTCGATGTTTTGGCGAGTTCATCTTCCAGTTGCTTCTGCTTTACCCATTTTTCTCTCACTTTCTGTGCGCCTCCTTTGGGCCTATTCATTTTTTCCAATCTGAAAGGAAAATAAGAAATCATTAATTTAGACTATGTTACAGATCATTAAAAATAGCAAATTTTTCTAAAGATTCTTTTATTCACACTACGTAAGATTGAGAAACTAACTGTTCATATGACCATATCACATAATAAGAACAATATTACAATAATTACATGAAATAACATCAATATGTAGGCCATCAAAATAATATAGTTAATTTCAATGGCAGAAATTCAAACTTTCAATGGCTGTAAGTATTTTATTATTCATTTCTCCAAAAAATTATACATATTTTTAGAATCTGCATCTTTTTATGGTAGAAAAATGCTATTAAAATTAAAAATAGAGCTGGGAATGAAACAGGAAAGATTTGACAATAGCTTAGTCTTACAATATTCCAAATAACAAGTAACAATTCATTGACCAATGACCATGCTAAGGCTAAACCTACAATAGTTCTGGCTGACTTTGTAAATAGTAAAATAGGTGCAGTTTTCATATAATTACCTTTACCAACTGTCCAGGGAAAGTCCAGAGATATTTAACATAAGTTAATCCAACTATCTGGCAAGAAATAATTACAGGGACACTAGAAAAACAATTCTTTACCTGATACATCATACATGAGTGATGTGATCAGCTGACTGGGATCGATCAACAGAAAATGAAACAAAAACAAAGATGTGATTACAGAAAATGTATACTTTGTTCACATAAATGGGATACTAAACTAGGTTTTGTAGAAGTGGAATCTAGAATTTTTTTTTCTTCCTCACGGTTGACCAATTATTTCAACGGTAGATTATAGCGTTTACATAGTTTCTTGGGGTGGCCAGTCAGCATCTGGGGCTGGGGACAAATGCCCCCTTTGCCCCCATTATAATCCGCTACTGATTTTGGCCACTAGTGTATATATACGAAATAGCATACGAGTCTGTACACTTACTTGTATTATTATGTACACTTACTTGTATTATGAGTATGTACACTTATTTGCCCTTGGAGGAGAGAGACTTGCACTTGGAGATGGGAGACTTAAATATTGGCACCAAACCACTTCAGCTAGTGGAGGGCTGTGCTTGGGTGGGAAGAATTGGTGGTGTGTTGTCTGTGCTGCCTTAGCCTCCTCCTGCTGGTAAAGCTCCTCATATCCACCCAGCAAGTCCAATAGCTTATCACCAGACTTAAGGATGGTGCAGATGGTTGAGGAGGACATACCAAAGGCATGACATAGGTCTGACACGCGGTTGCCACGCTTGTGCCTATTCACAATTTCCACTTTCTTGCGAAGTGAAATAGGCACTCGGGAAGCTCAGGGCGCGCTTGGCAGGCATGATGTAATGATTCCTTCATGAGCTCATTCTGCCTTGTACTGATTCTTGTGAGATTCTCATAAGATCAGAGTTGTATAATGGAAAAGTCCTATAAATGCTAACCTCATATCATCGGTTTCTCGTATTATGAATGCTCATATAATGGGACCTACCTCTACTACATTTTATAAGATGAAGCTCAGGGTTTTCATTGGAATAATGCTCAGGCAACCATTCATCCATTTGTACCTTATTATTCAGAGAAAATGGTGGAACATATCAGTTTTGTCATATCACTGTTTAAAATATAACACTGTAGCTGTGCATTTATTTCGAAGCAAACTAAGTAGTTTCCTTTCTGCTAAGTTTGCATATGTAACTAAAATTTACTATTTTTCTGATGATGCTGCCTCTCAGTATAAAAATGAAAAATTTCATTAACTTGTGCTATCACAAAGAGGATTTTGGTATGGATGGTGAGTGGCACTTCTTTGCAACATCATATGGCAAAGGTGCCTGTGATGGGATTGGGGGAATAGTTAAAAGACTAGCATGAAAGGCAAGCTTGCAAAACCCTTAGAGTAGCAGATCATGATACTGAGGTAACTTTATGACTTGGCTATAGTAAATATTTCCTCTGTCACCTTCAAGTACTGTACTGCTGATGACCATAGCAAAGGTAAGATGATGCTTGAAGAGGTTCAAGAAAACTCAAACACTTTTGGGTACTCAAAAAAATACATTCCTGTCTCAAAAGCAAAAGTTTTCAGACAAAAGTATTTTCAGAAGCAAGTGACTATAACACTGAATATATAACATTGCAGCAATACAAAGAGTATGAAGTGGAAGACATTACAGGTTTTGTACCTTGTGAATATGATGGAAAGTGATGGCTTGTGTGGGTGTTGAAAGTCAATGACAGTGAAGCTCAAGTAACATATTTGCATCCCTCTGGACCAAGTAAATCTTTTATGTTTCCTTCACCACCAGATATTTTGTGGGTTCCAGCTAAGATATCGGGGATTTATTTCTCTCTGGTTTTATATTCATGTTCTATTAGCTATGTTTTCATGTTGCATTACCTTTGTTATGTTCTAATAATAAAGTGACCAATGATATTGTGTACGTAACACGCACTTAAAAACAAATTGTATCTCCTCATCTGATTCATGTCCCAAAATGAAATTTTTCAAAAAGGTACTAAAATACTCTGAAAATGTTTTGGAAATACCTTAAATAAATTTGGCTATAAATTTTTTCATTAACAAAGGTCAAATGTCAAGGTAAAAGAGCAGTGAATGAAAATATTTTAAGTAGCATATTAAATGAAAGCCTGATTTAAGAGCTTTACATTGGTATGAGAATGAGCTCTGTAATTTAATTATCACCAGAGTTATAAGCGTTTTAGTGAATCTAAAATAAGAAAAATTTCAACAAAACTTCAAATTTCAAAATGCTGTATCTCAAATTAAGTGACATAGGGAGATGAAATTTCATATTTACCACTTACCCCATACCCAGCAAGCTTGCCAAATTTTATTAGAATCCAAGATGGTCATGATTTTTTCCCCCTTGATCTGTGTTGATTTGAATGGAATGACCCAGAGAGAGATTTTCTAGACTATAGAGTATTGAATAACCAGTCTAACCTTTCAAGAACAATTCTGACTGACAGAAATAGTCTCTCTCCTTTGTAAAGTGTGGAGTAATAAATTTAGATTTTTTGAAAGTGGAAGTTATGGTTTAGGTAATTGTTTTAATGATTTTGGTAAGCAAAAATAAGTTTTCCATGCCTTTCTTTTCTCAGTATACCCCTATTTATAATTGCTATAACCATACAAGTTTATTCATGTTGGTCTGTAGATTATGAGATAACCATTACATTGATGACTGTCCTTGATGTATTTTTAGATAATCTGAGAGATATTTTGTGACTTGTGAAAGTTTTGGAGTAACTAATTGCAAAATCCAAAAAAAATTAAAAGCAAAACAGTAGTTAATGAATATTAGTTTCCTGATCTTGAGTAATCGTAATTACATAAGCTTTTATATACAAAATACTACTACTATTATTGTTGTATACTCTGTAGCCCTTACTGTAGGATATTAAATATATATTTTGCTAAAAAGTCTGGGTACTTCCTAACATAGAGGCATCATGCCCATAGATGTTGGGTGGGTATGTGGCCCCACACCCCCAAAATTTCCTGGAATAAATTTATGAAATAATATTTAGTAAAGAAAAGAGAATTCAAATAAATTAACCGTATATATACTGTTGACTTTTCTCATCCTTAAAATGTAGGTAAAGCACTGAATTGTGGATTTCTTACAACTGATTAAAAATTATTTCTCTGACACTGTCCCCCCAAAAAAAAAAATTTGCTTGGATGAAACTGCAGTAAAGATTCAATTATCCAAATTCCAAACATCCAAAGTTTACTCTGAATTCCCCAATTGGATAAAACCCAAACATCCAAATGTTTTATAAGTTGCTCACTTGGCATCAGTGGCATTGCAATCAATTTGTTTACTTTTTTGAGGAGTGAAGACCACATTTGCAAAGCTTTATATTTTTCATTAATATTTGCCTATAATAAACTCTGAAAATGGCCTCAAAGCAGTGTGGTGATTCTGGTAAGAAAAGAAAGAGTTGTGCTGAATGAGTGAGTATACCTGTATTTTACATTTATGTACTTCAATTAATTAATTAATAATTATTATGTTAATACTTTATTAAATGTTTGGGAATACATTATATTGTATGTACATATAGCATGGCCACTTCCTACAAGTTTGACATGGTTATCTGAAATTTCCAATTATACAAATCTTGTTTGATCCCAACCCATTTGGATAATTGGATCTCTACTGTAATTTGAATGTTTCTTTCAACAGTTGTTGATTCTCCTGTGAGGCTATTTATGGGCTTTGATAAACATGAAAGTAAGTAATATGCTTTTTTTATAATAGCAAGTTTTTTATAATGATTATCTAGAGTAAAATAGGAATTTCTATAAGATATCCTCAAATTTCTTTGACAAAATAATATAAATAAGAAAAAAAAATCTTACAACTGCATAAATATGATAGCTTCATTATAAGGATTTTTGCCATTCATAATTAAGTAGAACCAGTACCAAATTCTTTCAAAAAGTAGGAGTGTGTAATTTTGTATTATAATTAAATTGACCATGTAATTATTCTTTAGACATAGCATGTAGCTTAGGCCTAGCAGACTAATATAATATTTCAAACATTATATATACAGATTTTTCTCAAAAAAATATTACATCTTTATAGATTTTGATTTTCCATTTAGTACTGATGTATAGTACTTATTATTACATTTTATATACAGATGAAGAGCTTATAAAATGGGGTTGGCCAGAAGATGTTTGGTTTCATGTTGATAAATTATCCTCTGCTCATGTTTACTTAAGGCTAAATCCAGTAAGTTTTTGAAATTATGTAGAGTAGTCTAATGTTCTTAATTACTGTGCTATAGGGTCTACCATTATGTGAAAGTAAACATTTGGTACAATAACTAGGGCTTGCTGTAAATGTGAATTGAGGTAGTAATTTCAACAGTATCAAAAGTTTATTACACAATCCTAATATATTGTTTTTACATGTGTGTGTGTACTGCATATACTCATAGCTCTGTATTTGAATCCTTAGTTGAAATACTGTGATGCTTTCTGTAGCCCAGAAACAAATGTTTTACATATGATAGGCTTTCCACAGCTTAGAGCTCTGTTATTAAAAATATTGGAAAGTCACTTTTGATCAAATTCCAGTTTTGCCTGTTATTTTTAGGTGATATAATCAGTACACTAAGTATTAGGGTCAGGGTTGGCAAGGGTGTTTTAACAGTCCTGGTAAAACCTCCCTGGTAAAACATGTTAAAACTCTTGGGTAAAACCCTGGTAAAACATGGTAAAACTCTTGGGTAAAACCCTGGTAAAACATGGTAAAACCCTGGTAAAACATGGTAAAACTCTTGGGTAAAACCCTGGTAAAACATGTTAAAACTCTTGGGTAAAACCCTGGTAATACCCTGATAAAACTTTGAAATGCATAAAATCACCATAGAGCTCGTTAAAAACAATTATGTAGGAGTTAATAACATAGTAAAACTTTTTAAGAGAAGCAAACATTATACTATCACAGTATCAATACAGCATTACACAGCGGCCACAAGGTCACAGCACTGATAGAAAGCATATACATGCTGTCATTGCTGCCATAATAACTTGCTTAAATATTTACTTTTGGGAAGGTTAGGTTGAAGTACATTCTAATGTTTTGAAGGAATTTTAACCTAAACTTCAACCTAACATCAATGTATTTGAATTTTGGTTACCTAAAGTAGAGTTACTTACTGGTGTTGAGATTTTTAGTTCTACTTAGGTATATATACTTACTTACTTCGTAGCCCCTGGGTTCTCTTATGCGAACCCGGCGGCACTCGGGTATCCCGCTACCACCGTGGGACGGGTCCATAGGTCTCGTAGAGAGGTAATGTTGGAGTTGTGTCTTTGTTGAGAGAGAGAGTGGCAGTGTAAGAGTAGGTGTTCTGTGTCCTCAGGGTGGAGGTAGCATTTTTGACAGGTGGAGGTGTAGTGATGTTAAAAAACCGTTTTTTTTATGTCATGTTGTTTTTTTTGTCGTTTTTTTTTGTTTTTTTTGTTTTTTTTAATAATATAGATATTGCCAATTTAATTATAAGGTATACTTTTGCAATGATATATATTATAAAAGTAAATAAATAAATAATAAAATAGGCCATATGGTACCAGTATAGAATGTCCTTTTCAGCCTATTTACAGAAAAAAACTGGCCTCTTTCTTGCACTGAAAGTCTTGTATCTTGAGATCCGTTAAACTTGCGAGAACACTGGCTGGGAACTGACTGCCCATTGTCCAACCTTTCCAGGACTCTCCCATCCATGCCTCGGATTTTGAATCTCCCACTTAACTATCCTTTAGACCCGCGATGACATATTTCCCCCCCCCCGAGACCATCCATATATATACATACACATACACACACCCATATACATATATACACCAATATATACATAAATACTTATACACATATTTATATCTATTATATACCCCATACACACGCATACATCCAGAATTCCAGATACATACGCATGCATACTCACATATATACCTACACAAACTCATACACCTCTATTTTTCCCTTTCATTACCTCAGAGATCATTTAGCACATACAGTAATATCCATACAGCCAAAAGAAACTGATTAAGTACAGACAGAGCAGCAAAGCTAGTATTTATATCCCAAAATGCAAAATTCCAAGAAAGTGAAGTAAAACATGGTGCTACATTGGCTTTGTCAACATCCAAATCTGCAATAAGTACCAGTACCTGTGATATTGAAACTATATGCTCTAATCAATCTAGTGATAATGAGATTCTTCAATGGAAATAGAATCAGATAATGAAAGTTAAACAGCATTAGGTTAACACAAAGGTTAAAGAGAGAGATGAATATTTTAATTTTTTTAATTTTTCTATTTGGAATATATAGGGTGAACCAAATGTAGGTGGACAGTAAATGATAACGTTTATTTTGAGAATACATATTTAATTTTTTTGTATACTATAATACAAAATAAAATTTAAATAAATTTAGTTATAATATTTAATATAATAAAACACAAACACCATAGTTATAATGAACACCATAGTTATAATATAATATAACACAAACCGTATTCAACCTACTGTCCACCTACTTTTGGTTCACCGTGTGTGTATATATATATATATACACACACACTGGTATTCTTGCCAATCACAATTATATATATTGTTTTATACCAGTATTAGGTATTTTTTATTATGTATATTATACCAGTACCTGTGATATTGAAACTAGCATATATGCTCTACCCAATCTAGTGATGATTCTTCCATGGAAATGAAGGTTAAACAACATTAGGTTAACAAAAAGGTTAAAAAAAAGGTGAATATTTTCCTTTTCTATCTGGAATATATATACTGATACTCTTGCCAATCACAATTATGTATATTGTTTGAAACGAGGAAGAATGTTTTATGTTCTAGTTAAAAAATATATATACATATAAAAAATGAGGGTTTGTTTTTCTTTTCTATTATATACTTTTTGCGTGATTCAGTTTTTCTAAAAGATGACTATATATACTAGGTATAACCGTATAAGCATGGTAGTATAGTAAATTATAGGTAATACTAATATACTTATTAGATTAAAGGAAGAAAAATATGGAATAAGTTTAAAACAATAAAAAACAAAAAAAACAGTATCTTCGTTTTAAACAAAAAAAACAACAAAAAAAACGACAATAAAAAACGACTCACATCACTATAGGAGGTGTCAGCTAGGTGGAGTCTGTGTCTGTATTGTTGGAGGGAGGGGTGGTGGCCTGAACGGAGCCTGGCCAGAGTAACTCTTGTTTTCCTTGGGCATGACTCCAGATTTGAAAAAATTTACTGGAGCACAGCTCTGAATTTACTTTTTTTCCCCTTACACCACTAGATAGGTTAATGATAGTAAACTCTTGAATTGACGACATACCAATTACAAATTGTTTTAGCTAAACATAATAATACAATAATGTACAGTTTATAACTCACCTTAAGTTTATTTATTCATTGCAGCAGCAACAGTGGACGATGTTAGACCTTGCATGTAGGCATTTGTTGTGAATTTACCGCCATGTATGCTTGGCCACTGATCAATGGCTTTCTGTGTGATCATTACAGCAGATCTAGCACCTGGAGCTGGACCCTCCTTCACAATTCTGCACAGCTTAGTCAAATGAGATGGCTTAATGGATCCTTTGTGTTCAACAATGTAACCAAGAATGGAGAATGTCCCTTCAGCTGGTGCTTCACTCCAGGCAGTTGATCCATCTTTATCAAAATGCTTTAATCTCTCTGTGATTCCTTTCCACAGCTGTTCTATATATTCTGTCAGCCAATTTATCACTGAGTCTTTTGTAAAACTACTTTCAGATCTGGTTCTGGATGGTCTAGCAACTTCAGCAACCTGGTAGTAATCAGAACATTTCTTGATGTATTTGTAAACTTCATTTAGGATGTAATCCTCAGCTGTTAGTTCCTTTTGCTGCCCTGTGGTATCATGCTTAAATTCAGAAACTACATCATTTGCATTTCCTCCATTAGCTAATTTGGAAATTGTTTCCATCACTCTTAACATAACAGTTTTCCCTCCTTCTTTATAAAATATATTTTCTACAAATTCTGCACTAACTGTGCTTTTTTGAGCTACTTGCAACATAATCTTTGTTACATAGGAAATCAATACATAGAACTTGGCACTAATTTCTTTCTCTTGTGGATGATCAAAAAAAAACACAATTTTCCACAAATCTGTCAAATTGATCAAATTCGTAATTAACCATGCGAGTATCAGATTTGAGTTTTGGTCTCTTAAAACCAATGATATTGTCAAGAACCATATTGGTATAGTCAAGGCCTGATCTCAGATTTGAAGAGTGATTCTGAATAAAGTCTAAAAGCTCACTTAGTTTACAAATTTTCTTCAATGCATCAACGTGGGCTCTGTTCACAAGATGCATTAAGTCCCATCGAAATTTGAAATTTTCTCCAAACAACTTTTTCATTTCGTTTTTAAATGGCTCGTTGTCCTTACAAAAAGCCCCATCTCCAACCATTCCAGATACCTTGGATTTAATTGCTTCTTCAGATAGTTTCAAGTGATTAGGAGACTTCAACACATCAAAAATTTCATTGGCCAAATAAACTCCTGATTTGCTGCATACTAAATTTATCCCAGCAAGTTTTACAGTCTTATCTTCTTCACTCATAATTAATACAACTAGCATGCTTAATCCCAAAATTGTTCCAATGTCAGCTGTTATTGTTACTGAAGTTTGTTCTAAGAACCACTTTACAGTTTGTTCTTTAAGTTGATTATCTAATAGCTCACAAATTGTCTCGCACGCATATGTGCTATGATTCAAATTTCCAACCTCACAACCTGACCTATGTAATATAGCTAGAAGTACTGGATATAGAGCCCATGCAGTGTTTGTTTTCATTATGTAGTATAAGATGTTGCCACATAAGTCTTCTATGCGTTTAGTAGTGTTCCGAGAAGATGTTTTCATCACTTCATAAACAGCAGCTCTTTGATGATGCTGAAGTTTAATTAAATGTCTCTTCAGGTGGGTTTTCAGATTTCTAAACCATCTCTCTTGATTTTCTCCTTGTTTGCATACATAGGTTAAATCTTTAACATTGAAGTAACCTTTTATGTTAGAATGTTTGTCTGAAGCACATGCTTTGGGGTCTGTGCAAGCTATGCAATATAATGTAAACATTTTATCATCAGAAGCATCATCAATATCTTCTTGATTATCATCATCTTCATCCTCAACAGCTATATCTACATCAGGCATATTAGTGTCACTATTTGCAATGTTTTCCATTATATCACTTGGTACTGAAAATGAATCATCAGCATGCCCTAGATCCTTCTTTTCCACCAATTTGAATGTAGATTTGATCAAATCATTGTTCAGGATTTCTTGTATTGATTTACACTTGCTTAAATGGGCTATGGAAATGTCAAAGTTGTTGCTTTTTGCTTTATTAGATTTGGATGCAACACTTGAACTTGAAGGCATATTTTGACTCTTCTCTTTATTAACCACAACAGCTTGGTGAGTTTCTTTTGTTAGGCGCAAAATTGCATTCAATGTCTTCTGGATTTGGGAATTTTCAAATTCCTCTAAAGCAGTTTTGTTAGTCTGATGCGCAGATTCCTCACTTACCTTTTGTTTCTTAGGTGGAGGAGAAGCACTTTCTTCAGTCTGTGAAACATCTAGTGAAAAAGTTTCATTTTCTAGATTAGCAGTTGATGAAGTTGGTTCATTTTTCTGAGGTCTAGCACTAGCACATTTTGCGAACAAACTAAATGACTGCTTTGCCGTATCTCTTTGCTGCAGTTCATCCTGGTATTTCTTTACTGCAATATCTAAGCTGTGGGCCCAAACTCTGGGACCTCTTGTATTGTAACAAATATTTTTTTTGGAATTAAAATGTTCCTCCCAGTTTTGCTTCTTTGAATATTTGTTCTTGCATTGGCCACAAAAGTAACCCCTTTTAACACCCTCACTTTTCTCTCCAACTTCATCAATATTAGGATCCATTATTGAATTACTGACTACCTGAAAAAATACAAAATAAGTAAAAGTTAGTAAATATAGTATGGTAAAAGTGAGTAAAAGTAAGTAAATATAGTACAATGAAAGTAAGTAAAAGTAAGTGCTTTAAACTTAGTAAAAGTAAGGAAAAGTAAGTTTAAACTTAACTAAACTTTTCAATTCTAGAGTCATGGTGGATTACTTAAAACCACACAAGTAATTATCTGGCCAATTTATCAAACCTGGCCGAGATCAATGGAACATAGTCCAATCCTGATAATTTTATATTGAAAAAATATACGTTTTAATAAAATTTTAATTATCAAAACATTGAAGCTTAAAAAATAAAAATAATTGTTAAATATGGAATTACCAACTAAACTTAAAATAACTAAATTTGTAATTTAAAAAAATTGGTTTGTACAAGAACGTATACGCAAAAAAATTGCATAATGTCTAGCGGATGAACAAAACCCAAACCCAAATTTACTTTTTCTCATGGTCAAATTTACTGGAGCAATGCTCCCAAGATCCCAGGAATCTGGAGTCATGTCCTTGGGAGGGTTTGTTCACTCTGATGGACTACAGGGGGAGTATCGTGAAGGACAGTGTTGTGTGGTTGGTCGAGTAGGTATTTCCGGGTAAATTCTGTGTGGAGATGTTTAATGGGGTTGATGTTTAGGGGAGGAGGGGGGATATTGTTCAGTAGCTGCGAATAGTGAGTAGCAGGAGTACGTTTTTTGTTGCAGGGTGGGGGATTGTGTAATGTGAGATGGTGACAGGGGTGGTCTGGGGCCAGTGCTCTGGAGAAGAATTGAGTCCCTGTCATGTTCATGTGGTGTTCGATGGGGAGTATTTTCGTATCTGCATGTAGATGTGGGATGGGTGTGGTTCGGAGGCAGCCAGTAATGCTTCTGAGACCTCTGTTTTGTGTGGTCTGTATCTTTTTCTGGTTTGTGTCGGAGATGGACGGGGACCAGGCAGGGGCAGCGTAAGTTAGGGTAGTACGTACAAACAGTTTGTATAGGATACTAAAGGATTCCTTCTGCTGACCGAATGTTGTGGAGGTGAGTGTTCTGAGAGTGTTGAGTTTTTTTGTTGCTTTGGAGCAAATGTTTGATATGTGAGGGGAAAAGGACATGTGTGTGTCTAGGGTGAGGCCGAGGATTGTTGGGGTTTTGTTTAGAGGTAGGGGATGTCCCATGAGGGTGACTCTCGGGTGTGCTTGGGATTCGTGGCGGTCTGAGGTTAGGAGGGTGATAGAGGATTTTTGAGGGGATGCTGACATCCTATTGTTAGTCAGCCAGAGTTCCAGATTGGTAATGTACTGCTGGATCAGGCGTGTGGCGGTGTTACGGTTATGGTGTTGTGCTGTTATGGTCAGGTCATCTGCATAGGAGGAAACGTGGACATGGGGGGAGAGAGGTTGTGGGAGGTCGTGCATGAAAAGGTTGAAGAGGATTGGAGAGAGTATGGAGCCCTGTGGGATGCCATTGTATAGTCTGTAGGTTTTGGATGAGTGTTGTTTGTGTATGACTTTGCCAAGTCGGCCTGCAATGAGATTAGTAAGCCATTTCTTGTCATTGGTGGGTATATATATTAAAACTTATTAGATTGTAGCCTGTAAGTAACTAGTTTAGGTAACCAAAACTAAAATACATTGATGTGGTGATACTTTAAACAGAAAACAAAATAAAAATAGAAAATTCATTAGTTATTAACAATAGCTACAAAATAATGCTGGTATTAACACTAAGAAAAATACAAAATCCCTCATCATTTAATCTTTACAATATCAGTCAGATTGTTAGATGTCTGCAACAAGTCCAGCAACAAAATCAAAGTCATTATGATCATCCTCTTCTGTTGGCTCTGCTCTAATAGAAGAGGATGACAGGGTAGCTTCCTTCCACCCAAAGTGACAGTACACTCTAACCAGTTTGGCTACACATTTGTTGCTAAGCCTATTTTGGAGTTTTGTGTGTACCAGTCCAGCAGAACTAAACAGGTGCTCAACTCCTGCACTGGAAGGAGGGCATGCAGAAATAGCTATCATGAGATGGCAGAACCTTTTCACTGGCTTGAGTGTAGAAATCTGCCCAATATATTGCCAATACTTGAGTAGTGCAAGCTTGCATAAAGATTTTTATCAAAAGCCATTTTTGGGAACATGGTGTCATCTTCTGTTTCATAGGCTGCCAGCACCACAGCAGTCATCATCTTGTTCTGCAACAAAGCTACATGCTGTGTGCTGCTGCTCCATATTCAAACTGACCCAGTTGCCATGAGTTGCTTCCGTTCCTCCCTCAGCTTGCTGTAGTTCAGCCTTTCTCCGGTGCTCAACACAAGATAAGCAAGAAGATGCTGAGGTGTTGCAACTTCATCAAAACGTTTCTCACTCTGCTCATGAACTTTAGCAATGATGGCCTGGTTGGCAATTAAACTCAGCCACAATGCTACACAGTCAGACAGGGTGTTGTAGTCATCCTAAAAACAAAAGATATGCAAACAACAGTCATTAGTATCTAGTTAAGTATTATTTATAACAATAATATACTAAATTACTAAAACTAAACAGTTTATATTAACAGTTATGTAATATGTATTTTTTGTCAAGTTCAGAATTCAAAAATATCTAGAAACTCTTTTACGTATTTGCTTTACTTACTTGAAATGCATTGAGTGCTTGAGAGATTGCATCCAGCTGAAGCAGCATATTTTTTGCCTCCAGTAACACCAGTACACATTTGAAAACTTGTCGATCGATTTTTACAAACTAGTTGGTGATTCTATATAATTTGAGTGCGCTGATCTCAAAAATATAGTTAGTTTTTCCCTATCACATATGGTTTTCTTACTACAGGGGGTGTCATAAATCCCCCATTTATCCCCAAATATGAACCATCTTATCGAGACCAACATTGGATTGCACATGCTAAACCATAAATTTTGTTGTTATAGACTACAGTAACGCTTACATAATAATGTAGGGTAAATATACAGCAATACCCCGATTACTGCAGGTTCGATTACTGCGCTTTTCAATTTAGTGTGGTTGGCAGTTTGACACCAAAAATTCGAATACTGCATATAAGAATTCGATTTAATGCAGTGCCATTCGTTGTTCGTCCATTCGTCGTTTACCGCTCATTGTTCATTCGTTCGTACGTATACAATATCAGCACGCACGCACGCATACGATCAGCGCTTCAGTATCTCTGTCGCTTTCATATAGTGCACAGTGTTTCACTATTATTTCACATACGTTTATACATTGTTTTCAAAGCCTCAATTTATTATGAGGGCTGTTTGGAAAAAACTAATTCCTAACTGTGCAAATGATTTTGGTGGATTCGAGGCTGAAGTTACAAGGGCCATAACAGAAATTATTCAACTTGGTTTAAACATGGGAATGTCTGAAATAGACGATGGCAATGTCAGAGAATTGCTTGACTTGCATGATGTGGATCTTAATGATGAAGACCTTTTAAATTTAGAGCAGCAACGTGCATACGATGAGGACGATTGCCAAGATGGAACAGATGAAACTGAGACGCAAATGAAAGAATTCTCAATTAAAGAACTCGATGCTATTTTTAGAACTTTTGAAGATGGAAAGCAGATGATAATGGATGCAGATCTGAATGTAGAAAGAGCGATGCAAGTCAGAAGACAAGTTGAAAATGCACTCAGTTGTTATAGGGTCATGTACAAAGAGAAGAAGAAAGCATCATCGAAACAAACATCCCTTTTACAATATTTTCGTAAACTAAAAACATTTATTTTTTTTTGCATATGCTGATGCAAGTCAATAAACTAGTAAAACATAATACTGCGTCCAATTCATTTGTTTCCTTCTTTATTTATATTGATTTTCATACGTTTTTTAAAAATTTTCAAGTTTTTCAAAAGTCTAGACATCAATCGATGATTTTACATGCATTTATATCTTTGATTACTGCGGTGTTTTTGATGCACGAATTAACAGCAGTAACCGGGGTATTGCTGTATATAACAACCAGTCCCGTTCCCAGCAAAATACTCTCTCCCCTCCCATCAATGGGTGGTTAACATTTGGGGACAGATGAGGTATTACAACACCCCTTGTTTATGAAAGAATAAAAAAATAACAAAGAAACAAAATATATTTACCTTCTTTACTTGCAAACATTTTGGGACTTATTCCAAAGATTTAAGACTACGAAGGTAGATCTGACTAATGACGACTAAACTGGTGCTTCTTTGATGTTTTCTTATGCTGTGCGTTAGGCTGATCTCTTTGCAGACACCAGCAGTAATCCACCATCATATTTGTATGCCATCTTCCTTGATATCTTCTTTCCATGGTTTTGATGTCCTGGTGAAATCGTTCCCCTTGCTCCTCACTGACATCTCCGAGATTTTTGGGAAAATGGTCAAGATGCAAAAATAAGAAGTGAACTTTCAGGCTCATGTTGCAGCCTAAGGCGCAAAACTTTTTAAGCATATTTTCCACCAGTCTTTCATAATTTTGGCTTTTGTAGTTTCCCAAGAAGTTTTCAACAACATCTTTGAAACCAAGCCATGCTTCTTTTTCTTTATTGGTCATTGTGTTCAGGAAATGATCATCTGTCAATAACTTTCTAATCTGAGAACCTATAATAACACCTTCCTTTATTTTCTCGTAGCTAATCTTTGGATATTTTGAACAAATGTACTTGAAACACACTCCTTCTCTATTCAATGCTTTGACATACTGCTTCATCAAGCCTAACTTAATGTGCAAGGGTGGTAGGAGGATTTTATTTGGTTCAACTAGATGTTCATGTAAAATGTTCTTTGATCCTGGGGTAAGATTCTCTCTAGGAGGCCAAGTTTTCCTCTTCCAGTGCTGGTCACGTGCTCGACTATCCCATTCGCAGATGAAACATGGCATCTTAGTGTATCCTGATTGTTGCCCAAGTAACATGCAAAGGACTTTGAGATCCCCACACAATATCCATCTGTGATTTTGATACTGAATTTTTTCCAGAAGCAGTTTCATGTTATCATAGGTCTCTCTTAAATGAGTAGAATGGGCCACTGGGATTGATGCATATTTGTTACCGTTGTGCAGTAACTCCTTTTAGACTGGCTTTAGAGGAATCTATAAACAACCTCCAGTCACTGGTTTGGTATTCGATGCCTAGCTTGCACACTAATCCTGTGATGTCCTTACAAAATACCAAGGGACCATCTTCGAAAAAAGGCACAAAGTCTTTCTCACGATTTCTGTACCAAGCGAAGTATGTGTCGGATGCCAATAAATTGTTCTCCTGCAATCTAGACCCCAAAAGTTCTGCAGAGTCCTCAGGCAGATTCAAATCCCTGACTAAGTCATTTAGTTCGGCTTGGGTTAATGGTTTAGGAGGATCTTGGTCAGCTGTTGGCTGTTCATAAACATCATTGTCTGGATTTGGAGCTGAATCAGAATCTGAATTGTATTGATCCAGACTCTCGGGTGGGCGGGGAATAGGAACTTCTGGACCATGGGGTACCAGCCTTATTGCAGATGGAAGACTTGGGTATTGAAGGCTCTCTTTATTCTTTGCATTATAACCTTTAACATTGCAAGAACAGAAGTAGCAGTCGTCGGTATGGTTTCTAGGCTCGCGCCATACCATAGGGATCCCAAATGGCAAACTTTTCTTTTTACCTTTGCTCCAATTCCTTAGTGCCGCAACACACGTAAGACAAACCTTGTGTGGAGCCCAACTTTTGGCTTTATCTCCTAATTTAATTCCAAAATAAGCATGATAAGCTCTCTTAATGAAGGTCGTTACATTTGTCCTTTGTTTTACAACAACATACCAACCACAAATATAACAAAATATGTCTGGACTATGGGTACATCCTCTGGAAGCCATTATTAAAATTTTAAAGATGTAATGTTAGAATTATCTATCTGAAAAAACGAAATTAATTAAAGATAAAAAAGGTAAAAAATTACAAAATGCCCCAAAATTGTTTTGCTAATAATTTTAAAACTGTGTGTGATAGAAAAAAACTGGTAGCATTTTTTAATTTAGCGCAGCGAACTGCTTCAGAATCACAACTCAAGATAAAGAAATCGATTTTCATGCAGACTGGTGTAATAGGAGGTGGTTATCAATATGCTTCCTGATGTTTGGTGCGATTTCATCACCATGCTCATCTCTGATTTCAACATATTTCTGTTGATTGGTCACAAATGTCTGCAGACATGCATGTTGGCTGGTCCATCTTACAACATATTTAAATTTAAAAGTAATATTATTTTATACAGGTTATAGCTCTATTGCTTAAGTACCTACCTACTACACATTATTAATGTAAAATATAAATTCTGTCATTTCATTGTTTAGCTACTTGAATCACTTTAAATAGCTAGCAGTCAAATTATTATTGCATATTATGATATAAATCATAATGATTAATATAGCTATCAGTTTTCAGTATTAAATGGGTCATCTGATATGTTTAAAAAATTAAATACCTGGTATTATTTGGAAGTTGTGGTAGCATCCCTCCCATCTCTCAACCAGGCTGTAGGCTGATGATGGTCACGGAAGTATTTGTGAACATCTTTGATAGCAGCAATTATTGGAGTGGGGGTTGCTGTACTTTCAATCAGGTTTAGTAATGTGCACTGCAACCATAGGCAAAGATCAGGCCTCCAGTCAATCAGCAACTGTAAAAAAGATAGTAACATAGGAAACAATTAGCTAGCAAATTAACAACAATGGATGGGTAAGAACTAGTTAGATTTAGTATTAGTATTATGTAGGTAGTTACTGAAGTAACCCATGTAATGCCAGTTCTTAGATAAACTTCTGTCAAATATTTGACAATTTATTATTAATGTCATTGTTAGTTTGTTATTCTATTACATATGTAGTGGACTAGTGGTACACCATGAAATTATGACTCTTACTAGCAGTACAAACAGGAAATAATAAATTTCATTGTTCTAATGCATGCCATTTTCATAATAATATTACTTACTTTATGAACAAGTTTCATCTTAGGTTCATTATCTGAGACAAAGCCCACAATGATGCTCCACACACTTTTTCTGCATTCATTATAGTTTGCTTGGCAAGGCTGAAGCAATAGTCTGCTGGGGTTTTTTCCACTGCCAGTATAGATGCTATCCAGTGGGTATGATTTCCCTTGGCAATGGATAGTACTGGCCACAATGGATTCATTGTGTATGTTGGACCAGCCATCTTGGGAAACAACACAAAACTTATTGTTGAGAAGTGTCTTCTTCTAATTTTTTACTATTGAATCAGTTTCATCTAGAAGGGGCCCAGCAAGCCGCTGCTTATTTAAAATTTTTTGATGCATCATGCCTGTTCTAGTTTCTTCTAGTGCTTGATGAAATGTTTCATCATCAGCAACACAGAATGGAATCTGATTCTGATAAACATAATGTAATTATAACATGTATTAGATAATGTTCTGAATGGTCAGGTCATAGACTTAACTATAGTTAACTACTGTTATCTGTAGTTTGTAGCTAATAGTAAGGTATTCAATCATTGAAGAATCAAGTGACAATACTTGATAAGTACTGTGTAGGTACAAACCTTGTAGAAGAACTGAGCTCAAGCATGCTGAATGCTTCTGAACTTCTTTTCAGATGTTCGTTGAACATACAAGCTGATGGCATTACTGTTTTTTTTTTTACTTGAAGTACATTTTCTTTTTTTCAGGTTGCTGCCATGACATTGTTCGTAAAAAGATGGTGATTCACGGAAATTTTATCGCTGGGAAATTACATTGTAAAGAATTTTAATTGCTAGGAATTTTGATCGCAAGGAAAATATATCGCCACACCATAGAAATATATATTATTTTAGTTAATGTATAATATTTTATTTGAAGGAAAAAAAAGTAAATAGCAATTAGTTTTATTTACATTTATTTATAATAATAATATAAAATTTTGTTACTTATTATTAATCATTACTATTAATAAACGAATAAAAATAATGAATAATAGAAACAGAAATAAGAAAAATCAATTAAATGCAGAACTTGTAAAATTTTAGGAACCAAAATTGTGAGCAATACCTCGTAAATAATTGAGTACGTCGCGATTTTCATAATCATTTATGATGCGCTGGATTCAGTGCCATCCTTCGCATGAGTTATTTGTTTTAGGAGCACCTTGTAGGGCTGTATCAAAGCAGTTCCATAATGCATGGGCAAAGCGAGGAGGTCGGCGAATTAAACGATGATCAGGGCGGCCAATCCACGTATCTTCCATATAATCTAAAACTGGCTGAGCTTCCTCTGGAAAATTATTATCACACAAATCTTCAAAACAACGAACTACGTATTAAGTGGCATGAATGCGATGGCTGGGATCATCCGCATTTTCAATGCAAATTCTGCATCATTTTCATACAATTGCTGCAGTCCATTTGTCTGAAGATTTTGAAAAATACATTGGGAGAAATGAAAAAAGCAACCTTTTTGTTGACAATCTGGAAAGGCTGCACTAAAGGCATTGATCGCTGCAAGCTCGAAATCTGTCATAATCATCGTAGGTGACAAGTTTCATTCCAAATTTTTTAGTTTCACTAAAAGTCTGCTGTAAGTATTTTCATTTCTTTGAGTCAATAACGCATAAACAACAGGAATAATATCACCATTTATGACTCCATGTATTGTATAGAGTTGTTCAAATAAAGGTGGAACAGTCTTAAAAGTTCCATCTGCATACCAACATCTTGAATTAGACAATAACTGTAGATTTTGCTGAGTAGAAAATATCAAGATTCTATTTGGGCCATCATTGCTGTCGAACAAAAGAAAAGGTTCATTTGAATGTGTCACTTGGTACTCAGGAGGAATGTTCAAATCATTTAAAGTCGCTGGATTGGGAGGCACTTGTCCTGCTTGATTTTGAGTGTTTCGGATTGTCTTCTTTAAGGATTCTGTAGGGGGAATCTGACCGACGACTGCTTGAGATAACCCAATGAAGGCTTGTGTTACAATACAATGAGTCCCATCTTGAGTCGTGCGAGCTTTCTCTTTCACTGCATTAAGAACCTTGGTTACTTCAACATGAGCACTATTGCCTGCATGATTGTGTTCTCCAACTCGTTTGGTAATTGAGCAATTTTCTGAATGAAGGCATGCCTGACAACGCGTTTTGTAAAATTGATCGCATTTCCAAAATACTTTTTGTCCACTTGCCTTCTCTCTAACAAATAGATGACCATTATCAATCAGTTTCTGCTGATTCCTTGTGCTTGAGACATAGTTGAGGGGCATATTGAATATACTGCCTTTTCTTATATATATAACACAACCATGCACTGACAATACCAAGTCTATAATGATTAAATTCGTATTATAATTTCAAATAATATAGACTCCAAAATCTTAAAGGTCTATTTTAATGATGACAGGGGCGGGGCTTTTATGCGGGGCAAGACAAATGGGCTAAAACTAACCATTTTAATCTTGTAACCTTTCTCCCATCTTATTTTCTTAAAACAGTCACCTGCATGCTAAATCTAACCATTTTAATCTGGTAACCTTTCTCCCATCTTAGCTTCTTAAAACAGTCACCTGCATTTACGTCAAAAAAAGGCCAAAATGAGACAAATTTGCATAACATAACAAATTTGCATAACAAAAGTTAAGAACATAAAATTATTAAGAAAAATTAATTCAATGCAAATCTTGTTAATATATGTATATATCTATATACAGGGTGGCCCAAAAAAAATGGCACCAATTTTCAGAAGTGATATCTCAATAACCATTGCATTTAGGGATTTTAAAAAACAACCAAATGAAAGATAATTCTTTTCTCTTTAAATACTTATTCAATAGCTTGATAGTTATAAACCCATGTAATGCCAAAAAATTGGCTTATAAGAAAAATATACAAAAAAAAGTTGCGCATTTATATTTATTCCTTTTATTTTTTTCTAATTAATTATCTTCTAATTTACGGTCTTTAAACGAAGTTCTGTGGTTTTAAGTTAAACCTAATTTTCAATAAATGGCTCAATCTGCCCTCCATTATGGTCAACCACAGCCTGTAATCTCGCCCTCCATTTTGAAATTGCCTTTGAGATCGTCACTTGTGAGAGATTTTCCCATGCAGCCTGAATTCGTTCACGAAGATGGTTCACATCATGGATTTTCTGACCATGGTAGACTTCTCTCTCTAAGGCAGACCACACAAAGTAGTCAATGGGGTTTAGATCTGGGCTGCATGGTGGCCAATTATTTGGTTTGATAAAACCAGGACAATTATTATTGAGAAATGTTATTGTTTCCTTGGCTGTAAGAGGTGGGGCTCCATCTTGCATGAACACAAAATCAGTGCTCGTCTCCTTGATCTCTGACAACATTGGAGACAAAATGTCATTACAGTAGTAAATTGAGTTAATTTTAACGCCTCACTGAATAAAAATGATGGATGTTTTGTTCTCAGATGACGCTGCAAGGGAAACCATTATCGAATCTGAAAAGTGTTTTTTTTCACGCAAAAGTTGTTTTGGGTCAACATGAGTTTTTGTCGCCACTGCTGCACGAACCCGATCATTTTGGGTATTTCATGGTGTTTTGACCGTAAATCGTTTCTCATCAGAAAACCAAATTTTTTTCACAGACTCATTTGACCAAAATCTTCGCAATAGATTTTTACATCGATGGAAACGTCTTTCTTTCACAGGCTCCAATAAAGCAGTAACCTTCACCCTCTTAAATGTTTTCAACCCAAGATCTTTTCGAATTATTCGCTGTACTGATGAACGTGAAATCTCGGTTTCTTTCGCAACTTCACGTTCACTTTTACTTGTTCCCAGTTGTTCCTCTTGACTTAAAACTATTTCATTTACTTTTTCAATGTTTTCTGGCGTTCTAATACTTTTTGGTCGACCACTTCCCGGATGCCGTTGACTCCTGCTGGTTTCTTTAAGTTTTTGTAAAAAATGTGCCACACTTCTTTTTTTCCAATTTCTATTTGGAAATTCGTAAAGGATTCTGTTTAATGAATATCCTTTTTCTTCACGTAGTGCTTGTATAATGTTGTTATCAGATTCTTTCAATCCCATCTTGAGGGGTCTGGAATAGAAAAATTTCATTTAAAATTAGGATCAAGGAATAAATATAAATGCGCAACTTTTTTTGTATATTTTTTTTGGAAGCCAATTTTGGGCATTATATGGGCTTATAACCATCAAGCCATAGAATAAGTATTTAAAGAGAAAAGAATTATCTTTCATTTGGTTGTTTTTTTAAGTCCCTAGCTGCAATGGTTATTGAGATATCACTTCTCAAAATTGGTGCCATTTTTTTTTGGGCCACCCTGTATATTATATTTAGAACATTTTTAAAAAAAATTTTAAATTATTTTCTATTGAGCGGCGATGAAAATTCCTAGCGATTAAATTCTTGGAGATGAAATTGTCACCATGAAATTTGTGGCGATGAAATTTCTGGACATGGATGAGGTACATTCCTTCTTTTTGAGAATAGAGCTAATAGGCTAGTCTGTGGCCTTATGGCTACATGATGTAATGTCAGCCTCCATGGATTTTGATTGGCTAGAAACATTTGGACAATTCAGTGCATCTAATGATAGGTCAATTATTTCACTATTAGTGACAGTCTTTAGATGTTGACCATGCTCTTGAGAGACATCTTGGAGTGTCAGGTGTTGTATCTGGAACTTCTGAGTGTCATCATGAAGTGCTGCTGAAGTGGCACTGTTGGTAATAATTATAGTTGAAGGAGAAACAACAGTTGTCAATCTGACAGCAGGAATCTGTGATCCAGCAGAAGATTTTGAATTTGCTTCTGACTCTGAGACATTTATTTCGCCTCTTGTTCCTGCTGTAATGCCACCACTACCATCAGATTTAGATGTCACAGGTGATAGTTGCAGTTTTTTAAATTTAGAACATCGTTTTTGATGTTCTTTCACATGGTCACTTCGTTTTGACACAATTGTGAGGCACTTCATACACCATACTTTTGTTTGAGAAATCTCCTTAAAACTAGCCCACACAGGATCTTTAGGTCGACCACCAAGAGGACAGTTTACACACTTTAAGTTAGGTCTATTTGACATAGCTATTTTGTTGCTACCAGGTAGCTATCACTGATCAGGAAAATACTGCTCTACGTAAAAATTACACTGAGGAAATGGAAAATCTGAAAAATCTGAATTTTTTTGTAAAAGTTATCACAATTATGAAATTCTAGTGTCACATGCAGTGTTTAAACTATGTTACTGTAAGTTTTACCAAGTTTGTTAGGGTTTTTCAGTGTTTTGGGGTTTTACAGGTTTTACCAGGGCTAAAATCAGCGCTTGCGTAAAACCTGGTAAAAGTACCTGGAGGTTTTACCTGACCAACCCTGATTAGGGTGGAGCAAAAACAACTTTCTGAATTCAAAGTTAGGGTCATTCCATATCAACTCAGTCACCCAACATACTAATCATCATAGATTTTAATATTTGGTATATTAGTCTACATATAGGAGAAACTGAAATCCCCCAATTTTATTAGAATTGGTTGACCTTTGGTTGCTGAGATATAAAGTCACAAAGTTGTGAACTTGGACACTTTTTTTGAGCCACCAGCTAATTTCAAATTGCCATTGCTACGTAACTAATGAACTAACCTTTGACCTTGAATAAAAAAGATACCATCTCAATTTTATTCAATATTTTGTACAAACATACTCTCAGGTAGGTGGAATGTGTGTTGAAAAGTTTGAGTGGTTGCAAGTTCTTGGGAGATAGCCTAATCCATTGTGTGTGTGCGCCTGAAAAGTAAAAAACAAAATATTTTTGTTTCAATCAATTATTTTTGTAGAAAGTGTTATGGTACTTCAGCCATGTATGCTGTATAGCAGTAGGTAGCAGTGGCATAGCTTTGGGGAGAAGGGGGCTGAGGGGGTGACTGCCACCTGTGATCAGAAAAATATCTGGCCCAGTCAGAAATCTAGAACTGGTCGTAAAAAATTTTTGGCAATAAAGGAGACAGACAGACAGCCATTTCCCTGTGGCCAATTTTAAATTCAGCTTCTCATAATAATATATTATAGCATGGCTAAGCCTGCTATGTAGTGGCTTGAAAAATGTGTATTAGTCACAGAAAAGGTGCCAAATTTGTCCAGTCTAGTAGTTATATTTATCAGGGCTGTGGAGTCGGTAGACCAAGCCTCCGACTCCGACTCCTAGAATTTTAGAAGGGCTGACTCCGACTCCGACTCCTACCTCTAAATAATAATATAAAATATACTTTGATTATATTAACCCAGAATGGCATTTCATCACTACCAAGTGAATCATCAGGCTACTTTTTAAGCTCAATTTCTTTAAATTTAAGTCTTAATGGTTGTAGCTATGCCATTATGGCGTTTTTATTTAAGGAAAAAAAATTATTAAACCAAAAACATTACTTACAGTCTACATTAACAAAAGTAAAAATCTACTATTGTATAACTTTATATATATATATTTTTTTTTTTTTTTTTAAGTTCAGGAAGAACCGATTCGCCTCTATTTAAAAGGGCATATCTCAGCGGAAAAACAAAGAAAAAGGGAGAGGAAAGACAGAGGAAAAAGAAAGGGTGGAGGGGACAGTCGAAGTGGAAAAAGACCAAGGATGACAAGGACTGCAGGGTCGAGCCCCATCATCCTTGGGTGCTAGGGCCGGGAGGGCGCACGTGAAACCTCCAGGAACAAGCACGTGCAAACGAGCACAAAGAGCACTCAAGAGCACGAGCTTAGAACCCCCTTGCGGGGATATATATATATATGTAATTTATTTGCTAAGATCAAAGTGAAAACTTAAATAGCTGCATGACAAAAAAAAATAATGATAAAATTCCATTACACAAATAAATATAGCTAATCAAAACATGTTGGTACATGTTTACAACCAAAACGCATTGAGCAATTGTAAATTAAAAGCTATTAAGGTTTTAATAAGTATAAAAAAAAGGAGTCGGAGTCGGTCCATTTTTACCGACTCCAACTCCTCTAGCAATGAATTTACTTCTGACTCCGACTCCACAGCCCTGATATTTATTACATTTCTCTGCAGTTTGAATGCTTGGGCTACAGGCTAGTAAATACATTATGTATTACATGATCTTGAGGAAATTTACTAAAATCTACACTATAAATTTATATCCTATACATTCATTTATGCACAGCTTATAAGTGTAATTTACTTTTCTCTGCTATAATTCTGTCAGGGCTTTTGAGGCCTTTGCAATATCTTCCTTGGTTATGTAGTATGTTCTTCCAGTTACGGTAGATGCTGCAACCTTTGTCAAAACATCAGAGTAACTAATTGTAAGCACATCTGGGTGATAAGAGAAGAATAATGATGAGTTGGTGCCGTGTGGATAAAGAAAGGATAGCTTTACTTCTCTCTCCTCAGAGGTCTTAGTCAAAATGTGTGCCAACCACCAAAAGTCATCATACGCAACAGTGACAAAACCGCGTATTCTTTCCTTGGGCAGAAGTTCCTCCTCTTCACTGACCTCAATACACGAACATCCTGATGAGGAAAAATGCTTAACCTCGAGGGAAGTTAATGAAACGGGTTTTAAATGGTGTATTTTTGGGTACCAGCAATTGTTTGTTGCTTTTGAATGTCTCGCTTGAAGGAACAAATCTTCATTTTTCATAATCTTCATTGATTGAAAGGTGATGCCTGATATTACTATTATTATCTTTTGTAAATATTATACAGCTGCTGTGCAGTAAGGATCTGTTGATCATAAGGCTGTTGCAGACTAGCTTTAGCAGTTAGTCATAACAGTACCTTCTATACCATCACAGGGTCCCTTCCCATGACTTGTAAAAAAATTTCACTCTGCATCAATTCCAAAGTCATCTCTGTGATGATGAAAATTTAAAAAGTTCTTAGTTTTTATATTGTCCTGCATAGTCATCTGAAAAGTATATGATTTTGTTGATGGATGAAATGTTCTCTTTTATGAAGCACATTAGATACTTTTGAAACAGATTTATTGCAACTGGATGTTGCTCTCTGATATGACAACAAAACTCGGGTGAGTAATCTCATCTTGCTTGTTATAATACAAAACAAATGGATGAATAGTTGCAATTTGATTGTTCCAGTGAAAGCTGTGCACCTCATCTTGGAGGACAAAAGAGTAATTTTCTGCAAAGTCACACACCACAAGGACTCCACCAACTTTCAAAGGCATTTTAGGTTCATGGTAATAAGTTGCTTGCATTTTGGTCATGAAGTCATGCATTTGGTATTCTTGAAGCTTGCTGCAGAAATTTTCAATATAGTCATCTGAACTAAGGTGAATCAATTCAAGATCAGACCTGTCTGTATTGGTCCACTTCTTGAATTGTATTGTATTGAAAAATATTTTGGAGTCTCTCTTTTAATTGTATTCCATCAAAGTAAGAGAGTCATATATGCTTGATAGGGTTTTCATCATTTTCTGTTAGCTTATCCAGTTTAGCTTGTACAAACATAAGCTCAGCATTCTGATGAATGGTACATACACATACTGAGCATGTTCCTGATGCTCCAGCAATAACACATTGCTTTGGATGCAGCTCTGTAAATTTGCTAAAGCCCACCCTTTACCAAAGGATTTCTTTCTTTGATAAACTTTTGAATTGCAAAGCAGATGATGCTTCTGAAAATGCTTCCTCTCTCCTCTGTGAACAATGCTAAGGCAGTTCTTTTTACTAGCATTATTCTACTGATGTCTTCTGAAAGATAAAATGCTTTGGTATTGTCTCTAGTGTTTTGTTCAATTAACTTTCCAGCCTTTGGATTTGGATCTGAAAAGACACCCAGTTTACAAGTTTTTTGGCAACTGATGCTGTGTGCCTTGTGTTGAATTCTGCAGCTACTTTTCTCTCACTCCATCTTTTGGGTAATACAGTTAGGAGCTTTATCTTTTCACTTCTCTTGTCCTCTTTATTGAATTTTTCTCTTAGTTGATTTATTAGTTCATCATAATCTTTTTCTGACTGAGTTTGTTTCTTTTCCTGTATTAATATATCTTTTCCAGCAATTTCTCTTAACTGTCTCTGTAACTTTGGTTAGTTTCTGAGATGTACAATGTTTTCCCTCTTGAAGCTTTCTTTTCTTTATGGGAGTTTCTCCTAATGAACTAAGGAAGTATTTAAAGTTGACATTTCATATTCTTGTGCTGTGCTTGTTGATGCCATATCTATTTCTTCACATTCAGATACACTCTTCTCAATTACAGATTCTTCAGAGCAAGAACTGTTTTCATCTCCATCTTCTAAAAGTTTTTTCAGGCAATGATTCCAGCTTTTCCTTACACTGTTTACACAGTCCTTTGATGCACTGTTAGCTAGAGTTCAGGCACTTTACTGATGAGGGACTGAGGCAGAGGTGCAAATAGTTGTGTATCCTAGTAACATTGTTACAAGAAAGAAATTTAGCTGGCAGAAAGAAATTGGAACAGAGGATTGAAAGAAAGAAAAGGAGACAAAAAATGGACTAAAAAACACATTTATAAAAAATATATTTAAAAGTAAGGGTATAGGGTGATGGGTATTGGGTAAGCAGAATTAAAAAAACTGTAATAAGTTTTGCCTAAGGTTACAAGAAAGAAAAAATTATTTATGGTACACACATGGACTCTAGTACAATTCATAGACTTTTTGTTTGCCTCCTTTGTGAAATTGAAGAGGATCAGTCCACTGCTGTTTTAGTTTAAGTTAATCCATAATTATTGTATCATAATATCTGAATGTCACACACACACACACACACACACACACACACACACACACACACATTTGCCAGGATGCATCTTCGAAGCTGGTCAATTAATGTTTTTCAGGTGTGGCTGTTGAATCAGCATATCTAATCTAGCCAGGTGTGAACATTGGCTTTTGAGTCAGATTGGAACATATGTACAGGGTGTATGATAAGTCCCTACCTATCTCTAAATGGTTGTAGTAATTTTATTTTTGAACTGATTTTAATGAAACAAACTGTAAATGATACATTATCTAATAAGGTTTTATGCACAACACTTTAAATTTCCACATATGCTCCTGCACTGTCAACACATTTCCTTAACCCTTTCTCTCAATATTTTTTAACACTAAGCTAGAAGAGATTGGTGCTCAGGAAAATGTACCCTTTGTAAAGCTGTGGTCAGAATTTAGTGATCCTAGCCTTTTTATAAAAGATGGGGATGCATTTCAATGAAATAGGGAATGTTAGGCTAGGTAGGTTAATCAATAAGAACATTCAAAGGCTGTATAGGTCAAAGCCCTTTTCAAACATTGGGAGTCTGGGAAATGCCAGCCTGAGGTGAAAAATAACTTAAAACACCGATCTGTGGTAAAAAATAATTTAAATGTTTTTTATTGTAACACATGTAGTATTAGAAATAAATTGAACAAATTTAAGGCAATCACTTATTCCAGGAACTATGATATAGTTGCTATAACCGAAACATGGTTAAATACCATGACTCGGGACTTGTTGGAGGAACTTGATATAGTGGGTTTTAAACTTTTTACTAATGTTAGGTTACATAGGATTGGTGGTGGCATTTTGTTGTACATTCATAATTCCCTAAGGACTATTGAGGTTAAGACAGATTTTCCAGCAGCAATTAATGTTTATATGCATTGAAGTTAGGGTGCGTAGTATGAGCTTTAATTTTGTTGTTGTTTATAGACCTCCCATTCAACCCCTTGATACTAATACTAGATTTTACACACTTCTTGATAACTTTATTAATAATTGGGATAGTATAGTTGTTGGAGACTATAACTGCCGTAATGTTAATTATGAGACTCTTACTGTTAATGATGAGGGTTTGAGACTGATTGAGTTCATGGAAGATAATTTTTTACAACATGGTTACTGAACCAATGTGTGGTGACAATATTTTAGACATGGTGATGAATGACAAAAATATAGTTGAAGGTTTGGAAGTAGGTGAGAGTTTGGGATGTAGTGAGCACCAAATCCTTAGATTTAACACATTCACTGCCACCAGTATGTGCATCCACTGTACCATTCAAATTAAAGCTTTATAAGAAGCCACGGCACTGCATTTTACTCAGTTTCTGCTCACTGGCACTGAGGAGAGGCTGTGTTCTTGCTAATTCTATGCTTGGTTTTTGCTTAGGAAGAGGAGTAGGTTTTTAGTGAACACATTTTACAAGTGCAATGAAAAACCACCTACCCCTTCCCGTATGGTAAATGACAATGAAATAAATAGCAAAAGAGAGAATAAAAATATAGAAATACAGTATTCATCAGATGATTTACAGGGAAAATTTTTTTGGTCAGGGAAAACCTGGAATACCTGGAAAAGTCAGGGATTTGAGTTGTCGAAATGCCAAGGGGCACTACAATGATTACCTAAAGCATCAGGAGTAGTTAGGTACACTTAGAGGCTGGCTTGGGGTGGGCCCTGGTGGGCTTTCATTTTATTTTTTCACATTTGAATTAACTGAAAAAAATAGTTCATGACCATCAGTCAATCTGTGACTAGGTCATTTGGATGGTCTCCGGTTGGCGGTTGGCAATGGAAAAGTCAGGGAAATTTAAAATACATTTTCAGCAGCCACCCTGATTTATCAATATCAAACAGTGATGTTGACTATAATCCAAGTGACAGTGACAATGAGGTTGATGTTGATGTTTCAAACACAGGTAGTAGCTACTTCTAATGCTCTTGATCAAAATGATAATGAAAATGATATTTTAGAAACAAATGAACACAGTGATAATGAAAATAACTTAGATGTAAATCAAAGTAGTGCGCCGACTTGGAGAGATGATTCACGGAGTATGAAAGACTTTATTTTTTGTGGAAGCCCTGGGTTGAAAGTTGATATTCCTGAAAATAAGTCTCCATATCAATTTTTCTGTCTGTTTGCAAATGATGAGTTTTATAATTTGTTAGTCACTGAAACAAATTATGTATTATGCTAAAGGACTCATTCAGAACCAAACAACAACAACATCCCACCAGGATAAAGACTAATGCTCATGGCAAAGCTATGAGAAAATGATGTCAGGTGTGCTTCAAAGAAGAGAAACGCAAAGACACTACACACTCATGTGAGAAATGTCCAAAAAAGCCAGCTCTCTATTTGGAACAATGTTTCAAAAAGTACCATTGTAAATAATGAAACTTTTTTTTTATACGGATGTGTATTTTTTTCATGCATCATTTTTATCATGAATAATTCATAAGTTAGACTAGGAAAATTTTACTTTTTTTCATATATGGAAATGTATTTTTATAACAGTGCACCTAATTTGTTTAAAATTTTACTTTTCTAAAGTGCCATTTTTTTTTTAGAAGCAGTAGTATTTTTTTTATCATCATTTTTATCATCATTATTATCATAACTATTGATAAGTACTTGTGTTTTCCCTTTGTTTCTCATCTAAAGGTTGGAATGCACATATGCATCATGTGGCATTAGGAGAAAAAAATACCAGACAGTGCCGAGGACGCACATAAGCGTCATGCCTTAAAATTTACTTAGAACATTTCTATGTACCATAAAAAGGTATTATCAATTAATACTGAAAGTATTTAAGGATGATTATTTAAAAAAAATGAGAAGGCATTATGCAAAGATATAAAATCCCATGGTGGCAATGAACGTGTTAAGCTATTGATATAAAACAGTAAGGATAGTAATGTAATAGAAGTCCCTGATTTTTGGAGGGTTAATTTTGATAGTTTTGCAGACAGGATGAGAGTAGTGGATTGGGATAATTTATTTATGGGTAATGACACACATTTTCATTGGGAGGTGTTTAAAGAAAGTTTTTGAATGTTGAAAGCAAGTTTATTCTGTGTAGGTCCAAGTGTGCTAGAAATGGTTGGCTGACAATTCGGCGCAAGGCAATGTTATAATTCATATATAATATATAATTAATATATATATATATATATATATATATATATATATATATAATTCATATATATTAGGGAAAGTGAAGTATAAACTTCCTACAAATTTATTGAGTGTAAAAGCATATACAATTAAAATAAAACTTACTACAAATTTATTGAGATTGAAAGCATACCCATTTAAAATAGTTTGTTTATAAAAAAATAAAAGTTAAACATTGGGAATATATTTTACTACTTTTGTAGGTCAATTTGATAACTTATAACTCTTAGGTATTCAAATTTATCCAGCCTTCCATAATCAGCAACTATTTTCTTTATAGTGGAATATGTTCTTTTATATTTTGAATTCTTAGCATCATCTTTGTGTCCAGCTCTGAGCCTTAAAACTTTCTTTTCCATATGATCCTGCTCTAATCTAAGAAATTCTATATAAATTTATAAATCATTGGATGGTTATGACCAAGTGATACCTGAATGCCTCAGTGCCACCCTTCCACTGAATTGTTTGTCTTCCGTAGATCTCCTTGAACATGACCAAAAATACTCCACACTGCTGGTTTAAAAATAGGGTCTCTTCTACCACGCCGGAATGGATGACCAATCCAAGTATCTTCAAAATAGTTCGCTAATTCTTCCAGTTCAGGCGGCATTGCATCTTGCAGGGATTCAAATACTTGAACAATATCATCTGCTGGCACGAAGGCTAAAGCTACTAGCATCTTGCAAAATCGACGAATATTTTCATCCTCTAAATAAAGTTGAGTAAGATGCAGACTTTGAATTTTTCTCCATACACTTTGGCTCAGGTGAAAAAAACATCCCACTAATTGCGTCTCACCAAAAACAGCTGCAACTCCATTATGGAATGACTTTTCAAAATCACACACAATAGTTTCTGGTTTAATATCTGGGTCTAAATTTAAAATTTCCCTTAATATCCTTTCATAGGAATCCTGAGTTTTATTTTGTAACAGTACGTATACCAATGGAAAAACTGTCTTCACACGTCATATGTATAACATGAAGTTGATAGAAGAGGTGTGGAGCTACTTTAAATGTCCCATCTGCAAGCCAATGTTTGTTTTCTTTAAGAAACTGAATATTTTTTGATGTGCAAAAAATGAAGAATCTGTTACAATCGTCAGCACCAGAATTGTAAGCTAAAAAATTTTATCTGCAGTATGTTTCACGTAAACGATCAGGTACTGAAATATCACTCACACTATTAGGCGCTGGAATGGGCTCTCCCTGTTGTCTTCTGTGACACTGAACACTTCTTTGCAATGAAGTATACTTTGGAAGAATAACAGTTGCTTCATCTGTCAAATGAATTTGTCTCTTGTATAATTCGCCGTGGGGCATCATTCGATGCGGCAGCTCTCTCGCGAAGATGAGAAAGTGTTTTCTTCATTGTCAATACTGCAGGTTTTGGCACGCGATTATGTTCCATTATAGAATCCCACAAATTCCCATCGACGTGGATGCGACCTCTGCATTTTTCATCAGTGCAGCGCCATGACACTTTTCCACTAGCAAGCTTTCTATCTAAGCGATAGAAATGTCCATCCAACAAAATCTGTTTTCGCCCTTTCTCTGACAATATCCACTCCATAGGGCTACTGTGGGAGAACTATTCTTAATTTAATCTTTACATCGTAAAGGCTGCATCAGACTGGTAAGCTATAGTGTGTGTGACCTTCACGTAAACTATCTTTAAGGTAGGGGCATTTGGACGCAGAAACCAACCAACCTTTTGTTTCAATATATATATATACACACAGTCATATCTCGATTATGTCGACAAATGTTTTTTTTTTTTAAAAATGATATAACCGAGGAATTGATATAATCAAATTTTATGCTAGAAATATCGGATCAACCGGATTTTACTGTCTGGGACAGTGAAATCCAATTGATTGCTTTGGGGCAGTGAAATCCTGTTGATTCTACTTTTCTTTCTTTTCTATTCTTTTCAATTTTTTTCTCTTTAGCCATTTTTATGGGATAAAATTTTTTAATAAATTTATTTATTTGTTAATAAAAAAATCTATGATATTTGAATCTTTGTATAAACTTTTTTGTGTATTTCAGTCAAAATATGAAATTATAAAAAACTGATATAATCAAACAAAACTTTGTATGGACGTTTTTTTTTTTTAAATGGATATAATCGAGATAAATTGATATAATAGGAACAATTTTCTTCATATTTTATTCACAAATTTTTTTTTCTAAAAAATTGATATAATCGAAAAAATTGATATAATCGAGATATGACTGTATATGTATATATATATAATTTTTGCAGTATATAATTATAATTTATATATATATTATATATGAATTTTAACATTCCTTGCGCTGAACTGTCGGCTAGAAATCATGCTAGGCCCAAGCGTTGGACTAGGGAAATAAGTGAGTTTGTAAATGAGTGTAACAGAGCATATAGACTTAATAAGTGCAATGGCACAGTAGCTAATTTTAATAGATATATCAAGCTTAGCTGTCAGGTTAAAAGATCTGTTAGGAATGCCAAGTATAATTTTGAGATACTATACTTGTAGCTGTGGATAGTAAATATAATTGTAAAATTTTTTTTGACTCGGTAATAGTAAGCCGATAAAAGATAACATAGGCCCTCTAGTGGATGCTAATGACACTGGCTTTCGATGCTCAGGTGATGGTTGGTATTTTTAACAACTTTTTTGTGACAGTTTTTACCATAGAAGACGTAAATAGTGTCCCTGATGTGGATATCATCATTCCATTTAGTAGCGAGACTATTTTAAATGAAATAACTGTTTATGATGGTGAGATTACGCATTATATTGATAAACTAAAAGTTAGCAAGGCTCCAGGCCCTGACACACTTTATCCTAGACATTTGAAAGACATTATTGTAGGCCTATTAACAAAAGTTTTTAATAAGTCATTGGAAATGGGGATTATTCCTGAAGACTTCAAATTAACTAACATTATGCCCATTTTTAAAAAAAGGTGACAGCACAGTAGTTAGCAATTATAGACCTACGGTATTAGCTTAATGTCAGTTGTTGGTAAACTTTTGGAATACATAGTTAGGGATTGTATCATTGATCACTTAGAAAGCTACAATTTGATTAATAGTAGTCAGCATGGGTTTCGACGCCATAAATCTTGTTTAACTAATTTGTTAGTTTTATAACAAAATAGTACAATAGGCATAGAGTGGCTGATGTTATTTATTTTGACTTTAAAAGAGCATTTGATACAGTTCCACATAGAAGATTAATTGCGAAGGTTAAAGTGCATGGTGTACGCAGTCAGGTAGCCAACTGATTAGAGGAATGGAATCTCTACAGAGTTCAAATCTGTCAGCAGCATTGTGGAACACATTTTGGAGCATGATAGGGATTATTTTTGTAACTGCTGTTATGATACGAGCATGTAAATGTCCCAGCTTCATTCAGATGGCATTTTAAACCGTCATCTTTCAACAAGTTAGGGCATAGATCTTGTCATTACGCAAACATTATTCGGGAGTACCTAAATGAATGATTTCCAAATCAGTGTTATTGGATGTGGAAGCAACAGTCCCTGAGTGGCTTGATCTCTTTGACTTAACTCCCCTTGGATTTATCAAATCAAATGTCTTTCAAATGAGGGTTACAGATCTGCAAGATTTGTGTGTTCATATTGTAACAGCAGTTACAAAAATAACCCCTGTCATGCTCCAAAATGTGTTCTGCATTGCTGCTGGCAGATTTGAACTCTAGAGATACTGATGGTACTCATGTCAAATCATATGTTTAAGTATTTATTAAATTTATGCCTTCTGTTATATTGTTATTGAATTTTACCCTTTTTGCTACATTTTCACTGAAATAGGGACTTTATAAACACCCTGTATAAAGGAGAGGACCAGATCTCAAGCAAAGAACTATAGACCAGTGTCCTTGATGTCCCATCTCATCAAAATATTTGAAAGAACAGTCAGAGAGAAAATCTGACTTTTTGGAGACACTGGAAAGACTTAATGAAAATCATCACAGATTCTGATCAGAAAGATCATGCCTATCACAACTTATAGAACACTACAATAATATCCTAGATGCACTTGAAAACAATGAAAACTATGATGTCATATACACAGATTTTGCTAAAGCTTTCAACAAATGTGATCATGGTATAATAGCACATAAAACAAGACATATTGGAATAAAAGGCAAAGTAACATCCTTTGTAGACGATATAAAGATCAGCAGAAAAATCAGTGATGTGAATGAAGTGGAGGCCATGCAAAGGGACACAAACAAAATATACAAATTGTTAGAAGACAACATGACATTTAACACTGAGAAATTTCAGCTCTTGAGATATAGTAGAAAAGAGGAACTTAAACAGATTGCATATTATGCTCCAGATAGACAGGAAATTCAGAGAAGCATGAAAGTGATTGATCTGGAGGTAATAATGACTGATGCGAAATTTGAAACACAAAATCAGATAGTGATAAATAAAGCAAAAAGAGTCGCAGGACAGGTAGTACTAAGAATGTTCAAAAGAAGGGACAGGACAGTAATGATTTCCCTACTAAAAACACTGATTTATATCAAAGCTTGAATACTGCTCACTTCTGATGTCCCCATATAAAAAGGAAAAAACTAATAAACTAGAAGAAACACACACACATTTCACAGCCACAATTGATGGCTGCAAAGAACTCAACTACTGGAAAAGACTATGTAAACTAAATCTGTACTCCCTGGAAAGATGAAGAAGAAGAGAGGTACACCATAATCTACATATGGAAAATTATCAAAAAACTGGTACCAAACCTCAAACTAAACCCAATTACCATTCAAACAACACTGGAAAAGAGGAAAGGCAGAATGTGTAGTGTTCCCAAACTAAAGGCCCGACAAGGGACCTCCTCAACACTGAAGGAAAATAGCTTGGTTGTCAGGGGGCCAAGACTTTTCAACCAGCTTCCAAAGGACCTCAGAAACGTTACAGGGGTCAAAGGTGAAGTCTTCAAAAGAAGACTAGATGCCTGGCTTGGATGGTACCAGATGAGCCAGGTGTACCTGGCTATGTATGGTGGAGAGCGCAAGAAAGCAACTCACTCCTCCACCAAGCCAGACCTCGAGGTGGGGCTACCAGCTTGACCTTCGTGTGAAGAGAGACCAATGCATGGAACAGCAACAAGGTATATATTCAAATATACATATGCACACAAAACAAATGATAATTTTGGCATAAAGAATGGAACAGACTTTGATAAACTAGTAGCCTTCAACACATGAGAAATAGGATAACATATATGTATTTATAGCTAAAAACAATGAAATTTATGTGCAAAGTTTTTTTATGTAGGGAAGTCCTGGTGCATGTAGGGCCTAGTGTAGATATAGCTACATATTTGCACCATTTAGAACCACTGTACTCATACTATTTTCTATGATACACCGCAAAGCACGCTACACATAGCCAACATTAAACTTGCCACACTCAGTGTGTACAACAGACTTGCATAATTCACCCATACATTTCTTCCTCCCATGGGACTGGACTAGTTGCACTAAGTGGCCAGTGTTGTCATACCTCATGTTTTGTGTTCCAGGGGCGGAAAGAGAGTGTCTGTGAAGAGCTTTTGGCAGTGCTTGAAACCTGAGAGGCAGTGGTGGGCACTGTTAACCAAAAAGTTAACTTCGATAACGATAATCCGTTAACCCCAATTTTTAACTCCGATAATGATGATCCAATAATTTTACTACAAAGTTAACGATAATCCATTAACGATAACTATTTCTTTACTAACATTTAAAAAAATCAAGGAAAAAAGCTTTAAAACCCATAGAAAATGTTTATTTATGCAAAATCCAACAATAAATAGGTATTTAACTGTATTTTTATCAAGTTTTGCAACTTTTTTGCTTAATAACTTTTTTTTTATTTTTAATAAAAAATGTACTGATTACATGTTTTGAAACCCTTGTAACCACTAACCATTAACTAAATTTTAATTTACCAGAGAATTATTATGGCGGGAACTGAAAGGTAAAATTAAATTTTAGGCACATTTATTAAAGACTATGACACAATGTGCTGGTTGCCCTTCAGAAAGACCAACTTCTCAAAGTTAGGCCCAACTGCCAGTCTTGACCTCTTGGGCCTCAGGATGTCCTTGCTGAGAGAGAAGAGCCGTTCCACTGCGGCAGAGGACGGAATTGGCAGACTGAAGTTATGGCGGTTTGAATTCATTCGAGGAGCGGTGATCTTCCGTGAATGACTCCTCGCAGTTAACACATTAACGGACTTTAACAGACTAAATATCGAGTTATCAGAAGTTAACTGGTCTGATAAATGGAAATTAACTTCTGTTAATAGTCCGTTAAAAAAAGTTAACTTCGTTAATTAACTGTTATCAGATTAATGCTTTAGTGCCCAACACTGCTGAGAGGTATGACATAGCCACTTCTCACCAGAAAGACAGTTGATCAATAGAGGTTCCTCTAGTGCAACCTATTTGCCAAGCATTTTGCATACTCATCCACCATCCACATGAAAAGACTCCACCACTACTTTTTGCCATGAATTCTGATGCAGTAAGCATTAATGTTTTGATCCATTTTATTGGTGCCACCCATGTTGCTGTTGTAAACTTGAATGGCATGAGGAACATTTAGGGATGAGCAAGGATGGTTCATCATGTGTCCACATTCGTCACCAGATAATATGTACACAGCCATTTTGCCCACTTCGCTCATTCGCTCACTAGGCTTTGTTAACAACCATTACTCATAAGCCAGTTTGTTTTGCTACTGTTTGTGCATATGAACATGTGATGGTGTTTTTTGTATTTTTCAGCGTCTGTGATGTAATTTTAGGTGTTCAAAATTATATCATAATATTAAACTTGTGCTGATTAAAACGAGATGTATTTTATTTATAATGTTATGTTTTTTCTATAAAAGAATACATGCAAAGTAGTCTTGCTTACTTTAACAAGCCAGAATATTACTAAAAGTAAAAAATGGCATCTGGGGGTTTGTTCATCATCCAGGTGACGAATGTATCCCCAATGCTACTGGTATATATTTTTATAATAGACTAAATAGTGGGCCTGTAGCCAAGCTTATACCTTTAGGGGGGCATCCAAAACATTTGATGGGGCAGAAAAAATGTCATCCTTTTAAGTGGTGAAAAAGCCTTCCCTATACCTTGTCTTGCCATAGAAATGCAGTGATAATAAATCTTGGGCACATTTGGGTACTAATTTAATTGGGACTTAAGTACCATAATTATGTGCTTGATATTAAGAAATTAAAGGAAACTAACAATTATCATTTTTCCGTATGCATATTATCAGAAAATACTTGTGTATTAAAAATACCTCACAAAAAAGCACATGAAAACACTATACAATAATACAAAGTTAAGTAAGAAACAATGTGACACATCAGACCATTAGTTTCTGGGTTTGTTTTTTAAACTCTGACAAGATATCCTCTACTGAAAGTGTTGTCATTTCCTCTTCCTCAAATGCTAATTGAACATTTCCTGGCATGGCTCCTGCATCGTCTGTAGGGTGTTAATAGTTGAGTGACGGTGGAGAAGCTTGCTTCACACATTGCAGTTGATGCGCCAATGGTCACAGCAGAGCAAAGAAGGTAAATATTTGGAAAGGCTGGCTGAAACTGCTTGAACCATTCCAGAAACTTGTTCAGCTTTGTGCGTTGATCAGAATACTGTAGTTCATCTGGTAACTTTGACAATGTCATGCTTCTTGCAACAGCAGCCTCATGGAAGAGCAGTGCAGTATCAAGTGACACTCCTGTGTTTTCAAGTAATGAACATATTGGAAGCAAATGATCAAATACCAGAAAATTATCAGAGGGAGGTAACAAACAACACAATGATTTCACAAGTGAAGAATTGAATTCAGAAAATCTGCGATCCAACTCTGTTGTAATGTTGTCAATAATGTTAAAATAAATGGATGAGAAAGGCTGATCATCAGTGTAGGTGCCAGTTTGTTGTGTCACCACATAATTGTCAAGATTACGTGAAAGCTTTCGTATCACAAAAGCATCCATCACAGCTGAAATAGGGAACATAATATACAATATGCAAATAATTATAATTAGTTGAAGTAAATATCTAGTTAACTAGAAGAAATATGACTGATTCACTGGACAACAGTGCTTGGGGAGGCATTGCCTCTAAGTGCCTCCCCATGGCTACGGGCCTGCTAAATAGTCAAAATCAATTTAATGGTTCCAAATAAATTTAGTTATAGGTTGCAGTGTGTAATGTTTACATTATAATATATATATATATATATATATATATATATATATAATATATATATATATATATATATGGGATGAATTTCACAATAAAACACGTGAAATGAATAAATGCTGCAACCCACAAGGAAAAAGAAAAATGATTCCAAGGCCTCTCGTGTATTCAAAGCTACACCTCATCATTCCCTGACGAGGTGTAGCTTTGAATACACGAAAGGCCTTGGAATCGTTTTTCTTTTTCCTTGTGGGTTTGCAGCATATATATACAGGGCATCCCAAAAAAATGTATACACACTTTAAATACTTATAAAGGCAGTGTTTATTAAAATACATTTCATTTTCAAAATGTAATAGAATCTACAGACATTATTTAATTGTTTTGTCAACGCCTGTTTTCAAACTGACGTCCGTTCTGGCCCAGGCACTGCTGATAACGCGAAGCAATGGAATCGCAAACATCACGAAACATTTCGTTTGGTATTTGTGTGCATTCTCGTTCAATGGCTGCTCTCAATTCAGCGACTGTTGCAGGTTTTATAGCGTAGACTTTGTCTTTTAAGTATCCCCATAAAAAAAGTCTAGTGGTGTGAGGTCTGGTGAACGCGGAGGGTATTCTACGAAACCCCTTCGTCCAATCCACATCCACATCGTGCCAAGTACCACTCGCAATACTCCACTCTTCGGTCCGGATCATCTTCATTAATAGCATGGACTAATCTTGGAATGTAACTTTTCCATTGACAGCGCTTCAAAATGCGTTGGACAGACGATTCTGAAATTCCTACCTCACGACTCGCTTGCCGCACAGATTTTCTTGGACTTTGGTGATACGTTTCCAGTACTCTTTCTTGCTTTGTGGGGCTTGTCGATGTCCGTGGTCTTCCGGAACGCTTCTTGTGGACATTCTGAACAGTTCCATCGGCTTCAAACTTATCTCTAATTCGAGTGATGGTAAGTCGCGTTGGTGGATCTGTTTGAAACTCCCTCCTAAACTGTCTTTGCACTTCAACTGCGTTTTCACACTTCCAGTAGCATTTTAGAATGAATTTCCTTTGTTCAAAGCTTAGTCTGACTGCCATTATTAATTCTAATGGGTTTAACTTGGAAAGAAAGAAACATCAATTGAGCTATCAGCTGTTAAAGTGTGTATACATTTTTTTGGGATGCCCTGTATATATACTAGGGCATTCCGAAAACATGAAGTTCGAAATCCAGCAACACACATATGCTAAACTGGATCCATTTGTACTAAAAAGAAACCACACAAAATATGGTCTTGATAGTCTCATTCCTTCCACTCCCCCAAGCCCTTTGTAGGTTTGGGTCAACTTGTAGAGCATTGAAACAGCGAATATATTGACACGAGCACACAATCGACACGTGCACACGACTAGCACTACTCGTCCCCAAACACACACACACACACACAACCACTTTCCGTTCATCAACCCATCCCCACTAGGTGGGCATCTGCTGCCTGCCTACAAACTGTGTTATCAGTCTGACGTGTCGTACCACTACTAATGAGTCTTATTTGTTTCACAGATGGCAACAACACGCAAGCAAGTGAGTTTGTGGCTTCTCGGGCACCTCAGGGAGGAGGATTTCTCTTCCATGAGACAGCTTCCCACCATGGGTGAAGTTGGAAAGCGTCTGTTTTTCATCCAACGAGTCACGAAGCAAAGCCTTCCAAGAGCATGTAGTGATGTGGCCGAAGGACTCATGGAGGTGTGGACAAAAGCATCATTGATGACATCCCACAAGCCATACATGTTGCCAAGCTCAAAAAGCTTCACGAGAGGTACGTGAAGTTGTCTAATCACAGGGATCGACGAACGGAAACACAGCGAGGTCATGAACAACAGTTCTTGTTGGACATGGAGACCTTGTTTGATGTTGCTCACTCTGAAGCTGGATCTTCGAAGACAAATAAAGAGGACTGCGACTTCCTTAAAGACCAACGGACAATGAGAAAGATGGTCATTGGCCCAGAAGACATTGCATTTGCCAAAGCATCCAAGGCCAAGGCAATGAAGCAGGAGAACGAGGAGCGACGACGACACAAGTCTAAGGAGGAAATGAAACGAATATGGGAGCCGGAGCACGCAGAGGCAGATGCAGAATTGACTGGCAGCTCGTCCAGCTCCACCGAGTCTTCGGGAGAAGAATTCACTCAGGTCAGCCACCGCCTCCACCAATGTGGCTCTCAGCCAAAAGCCATGATGATGGACCCTCGCCGGGTTATCGATGACCCCCAGTTCGTCGCGGCCCTTGACCACACAAATACAAGCGTGCAAAAAGCCATACACATCGTCGCTCCTGCCCTGTCAGCAGCTGGGGTGAATGTTTGAGAATTGACGCTCTCAGCGACCTCCATTCACGGTGCCAGAACCAAAACACGACACAGAATTGCCGAGGACATTAAGACCAACTTTGACCCCTAGAAGCTGTGCATTCTCCACTTCGATGGGAAGATCCTTCCCGACGAACGAGGTGGTAAGTCGGATCGCTTACCCATCGTTGTATCAGGAGAAGGCTTCGAAAAGCTGCTGGCCATTCCAAAAATTGCATCAGGAACCGGAAGAGCAATGGGAGATGCCATACTCACCGTGCTGGACAATTGGCCGAAGGTGAAACCATTCATTGCAGGAATATGTTGTGACACAACGGCGGCAAATACAGGTCTCCACACAGGAGCATGTGTCACAATTGAAGAAGGCTTGCAGCGTCCACTCATCTTCTTCGCTTGCCACCACACACTCACGAGTTGGTGGTCACTGCAGTCTTCGACAAGTTCTTTTCTTCCTCTGGCCCGAACATTCCTTTGTTTGCTCGCTTCAGGGATTACTGGAGCTTCATTGACCAGGGCAGCTACCATCCCTTTGAAGATGACCCGCAAGACCCTGACCCCTTGCAGACTTTTGTCTCTGATAACCAGAACAGTGTTGTTGAATTCATCAGTGCCAGACTTAGTCAGAAGCAGGACCGGGATGATTACCAAGAATACATGGAGCTGGCGCTTCTCTTCTTGGGGGCAACCGTCCCTCCAAGGAAGCAGAAGAAGAGTCTCTTCCGCTATCCCGGAGCATTCCACCGAGCTAGGTGGCTGGCAAAAGGAATTTATTCCCTCAAGATCTTGTTTCGGAGGCAGTTTTCCCTAACGCTGTGGAAGAGAAGGCGCTGCGACGCATCAACGTATTCTCCACTACGATTTACCTTCGAGCGTGGTTTGAGGCACCCAGTGGCATCGATGCTCCTCGAAACGACATCGAGCTCCTCCGACAGCTTGAAGGATACAAGACCAAAGACGAGGCAGTTGCAACCATTGCGATAGCCAAGGCTCAGAACCACCTCTGGTACCTCAGTGAAGACCTTGTTGGTCTCGCCTTTTTCTCGGATAATTTAGACAATTTGGAAAAGAAGCATATGCTTAAAAATCTCCATGAGGTCCCTGCGCGCAAGAAGGGGCTAAGGAAATTCGAGTCAAAGTGCATGAAATCGCCGTATCTGCTCACTCTCCCAGACTTCGTGACTAAACGGACTGCTAACTTCTTCAAATGCATGGGACTCAAAGTTCCCCACTACCTGGAGGACCTGGTGGCGATGAAGGAGAGAGTTAGGGCCATTCGGGTCATCAATGACTGCCCTGAGTGAGCGGTGAAGCTCGCAACTGACTTTAACAGCTCGATCACCCAGCGCGAAGATGAGAAAGAATTGGCATTCCAAGTGATCGAGCATCATCGGAAGACCATGCCCAGTGCAAAGAAGTCCCATTACATATGATCTCTATGGATATGTTGGTAAATTTTTTATTGTTTTCTTAATGTGTTGAAAAGACTAAGGTTTCTGTAAATTGTTTTGGATGTAAAGTTACGGAAGTACATTTTTTGTTCAGCTGATTCCATAATCTCCCCAATAAGACTTGAATGAGCTCTTGGGGGACCAGTAAATATTACTCAAATTGAATAAAATTTTGTTTGTGTTCAGTTAATAAATGGACTTGATTAAACATGTGTGTGGTATTGAATTCCAAACTTTGTACATCACCCCTCTAGCCGCAGAATGCCCTAATATATACGGTATATATATGAAATGAAAAATGGAAAGGTTTATTGGCAGACTATAGTCCATATGACAAATATTATTAATACAATGACAGTTCACATACTAAGGATATAAATATATACAATTGATTAGAAATAATACTGTAATGTCGAAGTTAAGTGGAGCTACAGACAGACGTTTTCATACCAAGAATTCCATAGCTTAGAGCAGTGGTTCCCAACCTGGGGGTCCGTGAGCTTTCAATATTTCAAGAGGTTCCAATGGAAATCATACATTTACCCACGATAAGGGCGTTTAGGCTAAAATTTCAAGTTTCCTTGCTCTTGGCTGGAATTATTAATACTTTTTTTAATAGGCTGTATTTTAATTGCATACTCACTTATATGTCCTTTATTTGATAGTGAAAAATGAGAAAGCGAGTTAATTATTAGTTAATAAAAACAGTTTGTTTGGTAGACGGAATCTTTCAAAAACATGGGGTCCATGGGAAAAAAATAAAAATAAAGGGGTCCTTTGTGGTGAAAAGGTTGGGAACCACTGGCTTAGAGGATAAATGGCAGGACTCATGGATAGCTTGGATAATCAGGTTGGTTGACTTTTTAATTCTTTGCATTTGACTGTATTAAGTACATCTTGTTACCTCTGGGAAGCTCGGGACATTGCGGATAGCAAACATTTGTGAAGCTGAGCATCTCAGGGGTAATTTATGTAAGAGTCTAAAAGACCTGTTGTACAGCAAATTTAGGGTTCTGCCAGAACCTTTTTTATAATTCACCCAGAGTTGCTGTCCGTATATATTACTACAGAAAGTATGAAAGGGAGTGTCTTCAGCTTCACTTGTACAAAATCAAAAGTTCCTTATGGTCATATTCGCTTTAGCACACAGGCTTTGAGATTTTTTTTTATACAGTGAGGCCTTGCATAACGAACGCCTTAAATAGCGAATTTTTGCTTAACGAATTACCTCCATAAGGCTCCATTGATTTAAATAATGATTTTACCTTGCAGAATGAATTTGGTAATGAAAAACGTAATAACACTCTTTCTGTTCAGTTGGAGGTTGGTAGCTGTCATGAGCAGTTATGTACAATTGCTATCAATTTTTTTTTAAATTTTGTTTTACAGTGATTTATCATTATAATATCATTAATTAATATAGTGAATAAATAATAATTAATGCTTTTAAGCATTATTAGTGCTAAATAAAGTTAATTATAGTGCACATAATAAAGATAAAAAGTGAATTACAGTGAACCAAGTGGGCTTATGATAACACGTGTTGTTACAATAATACAACACAATTGCTCACTATTAAATTTTAATTTATTAGCTTTATAAGTGTATAAAACATGTAGTCATGGCCCCTAAAAGACCTTCATCATCTGCTAATGCTCCAAAGAAATCCAGGAAAACTATCAGTCTCCAGATGAAGCAGGACATTATTAAAAAAAGTGAATCTGGAACAAGCACCAAAGATCTTGCTGCTGAATATGGATTGTCTGCCAATACAGTTTTGATGATTTTTAAGGAGGAGGAAGAAATTATGAAAACTAAAGTAAGTGATGCTACAAGTAGACTTATTAAAGGAAGGGAAGCTATTGCTGAAATGGAGAGAGTTTTACTGATATGGATTAGAGAAAAGGAAATGAAGGGGGAATCCATCACTAAGGCATTCATTAGTGACAAGGCAGTGCAAATATATGAACAAATTAAGGAATCCCTTCCAGCATCAGTTGAAAGATATGAATCATTCAATGCAAGTCGTGGGTGGTTTGAAAATTTCAAGAGAAGGTCAGGAATTAAGAACATTATAAGGCATGGTGAGGCTGCAAGTGCTGATACTGAGGGAGCAAAGGAATTTAAAATAGAATTTGCAGAACTTATTGAGGAGGAGGGTTATTTGCCTCAAGTTTTTAACGGTGATGAAACTGGCCTATTTTGGAAAAAGCTACCGAACAGGACCTACATTACTAGAGAAGAGTCCAAACTGCCTGGCCATAAACCAATGAAAGACCAGTTTACTTTACTTATGGCTGGGAATGCATCAGGGGACCTGAAGATTAAGCCTATGCTTGTGTATCATTCCCAAAATCCCAGGATATTCAAGCAGAAGAAGGTGAACCTATCTACTCTTGGGGTGTTTTGGTGACACAATAAAAAGGCATGGATGACAAGAACCCTATTTAATCAGTGGATTGTGGAAGTTTTTGGCCCTACCGTGCAAAAATACCTGGAGACCAATAAACTTCCTTTAAAGGTCTTATTGCTTCTTGACAATGCTAAGGCCCATGAACCAGATCTGGACAAAATTGTCAAGACAAGTTTCAGCTTCATTACTGTGAAATATCTGCCTCCAAACACAACATCACTGCTCCAACCTATGGACCAGCAGGTTATTTCAAACTTCAAGAAGCTATACACGAAGTTCATGTTTGCTCAGTGCCATAATGCAACCTCCAGTGAGGATTCTGTAACCTTAACACAGTTCTGGAAGCAGCATTACAACATTTTGGAGGCTGTCAAGAATGTTGAGAGCATGGAGAGAAGTCTCAACAATTTGCATGAACTCTGCCTGGAAGAAGTTGTGGCCATTTGCCATGTGTGATTTTGAAGGTTTTCAAACAGATGAACCAAATGTAGAGGCTGAAATTGTCCAGTTGGGTCAAGACATGGGCCTTGAAGTCAATTAAGAGGATGTTGAAGAACTTCTTGCAGACCATGGAAAGGAGTTGACTGCACAAGATCTTCTGGAGTTGGCCAAGGAATCAGAGTCAGGGTCAGATGCTGGTGAGGAGGATGATGAAACAGAAGAGAAAATAACTTCTGCTGAAGTCAAAGAATTAATGTTACATTGGGGCAAGGTGAAGGCCATTGCAAGCAAGCACCCTAATGTTGAAGTTACTGAGCTTGTTATCTGTCATTTCGAAGACAGTCCTGCCATATTTCAGGGAATTTGCAGAAAGCAAAAAGAAACAGAAAAATTGACAGCTACTTCAAGACTACAACAGCCTACACTGCTTCAACTTCAACATCATCTGTGGATGTGGTTGATCCTGATGACCCTCAACCAGGTCCAACTGGCAATAGGAAACCCAGGAGAGAATCATTTGACCTCCCAGATGTCCTAATGTAAGGAGATTCTCCTTCCAGAAACCATTAATTCCCATCCAAGCCTCATCTCCAGCCCACTCAAGCTCATCACCTCCAAGACCAAGGTAAATAAAAATATTTTTATTTTTAACTGTGTTTAATTTATTTATTTAGCATGTTTATTTAAAATATATACATAGAATAACATTAATATAACAATAAGAACACATTACACTAAAAAACCTTTAAAAATTGGGTAAACAAGCGCAAAAAGGGTCAAAATTTGGGCTCTGGAACAAATTACTGAAAATCCCATTGAACTAATGCATTGCATAACAAATTTTTCAGTTAATGAATGACCTTCTGGAATGAATTAAATTCGTTATGCAAGGCCTCACTGTATCTGAGTCATCACTCAAGGAGCTGGTAATAGTTTGACCAAAATACTTACTCTTGTACTTCCTCAATTACCATATTTTTCGGTGTATAAGACACCCCTATTTTCAAGGCCTTTTTTCAGGAAAAAAATTGACAAACTGCCTAGTTGTCAGAAAATGTCCATAATTTTCTACCAGCAAGGCTGACTTTTGTCAAAGCCCTCCATCAAAAGTATGGTGATATATTTTCTTTCACCCATACTCATTATAAGAAAATAGTATAAAGTTTATGGGAGACTATACTATATGTTATGAAACAAAAGTAAATCATTATGCAATACATACTGTTTTTCTTGTTATCAGTGGGTTGGGAAGAGTAGAAACTTAGTGTAAAATTGACCAAACCAATACACAGTCAGGAGGGACTAAGAGATGATGAATTTTTGTAAAAATCCATCAGTTCTTCTAGCCCATATAAAGGTAATATTATGACCTTTGGTGTAGAGGATGCAGGGTGATTCTGAGAGCCCTATTTTTGGAAAAAAAAAAGTGCGTCTTATACACCAAAAAATATGGTACTTCACCATTCATTTTAAACCTTATATCAGCTGGCTGATTACAGCTTTTAGGATGAAATTGCATAACATAGTTTTTGTAACATTAAAAAGAATATCATGTTTCTGCGAATACACTTCGCAGACTTTTAGTAGCTGATCCAGACCTTTAACAGAGGGACTTATTAATACCATATCATCGGCATAAACTAAGTTATTTATCCTTGTGCTATCTATACAACATCCCACTGTTGCCTCATTAAGTGAAGCAATTAATCCATCAATATACACATTAAACAGCATAGGGTAGACCAAGGAGCCTTGTCTCACCCTGCAAGAGGAGCCAAAACACTCGGATAGTACATTGCCCCACCTAATGGTGAAAGATTGATGGGAATACCAAAATTTCAATACGTTTAATATGTACATGGGAACCTTCCTGTCTTCTAGTTTTTCAAATAAAATATTGTGGTTCACCCTATCATATGCTTGCTTATATCTAGGAAACAGCTATAAATAGTTGAATTACTGTCAATGTATTCAGATATTGTACATAGATACACAGGTCAGTTGAGTGGGACCTTTTAAAACCAAACTGATTAGGAGATGTCCAAAGGAAATCATTTAATCGGAGTAACAAGAGGTTTTCTAGTAGTTTTAAGAAGCAGGAAGTGACAGCAATAGGCCTGTAATTATTGCTGGACAGAATGTCTCCGTACTTATTTTTGACTAAGGGCAAGATATATACCCTCATGAACTCTGCAGGGATATAGCTATGAGCAAGCATGGCTGATAGGAGCAATGATATATGCAGACATACTACATCATTGGCATATTTTAAGTGCTCATTTGATAAGTCATCTACCCCTGACACCGAACCAGTCTTTAACTCTTTAATTAACTTCTTTACTTCAGAAAATGATATCAAAGTATTTTCCCTTGTCCCTCCCACAGTCATTTTGCTGCAATCTATCTTAAGATTATCCCTACTCTCACTGTTTAGAATGTTAGAGTAGTGGTTTTTCCACAGCTTTGCAATTTCATCCTCACTCGACACCCCATTGATTGTCAGAGGGAGGACATTTTTTACACCCGAAATTTGTTGTTATCGTTATTTATGCGAGCTTCACAGGCTTTTGATGCTCAAATAGACTTCTTCCTGTTTACATTGCCTTATGGCCGCCTTATACTGACCTCTACTTCTACACATATTCATGTACACAGGTCCTAATCTGGGTCTACCATGAAAGCACCACATATCATAGGCATCTTTCAATTCCCTCTTCAGGGGGGCAATAAAATCATTCCATCCAGGAATAATCTTAGTATGATAGTTGTAAGATTTAATCAGGGGGCTTCCTGCTTCTCTTAACAGGGATATTATCTTACTATAATACCTATCTATGAGTTTACAGTTAGAATCATTTGAGCAAGGATTACTACAGGCAAAATTTCTAAATTATTAAAGATGTGACTTGTTCTGTCTTTGTATTCTATTCTCTGTTGCATATGAACATTGGACCAATTGATGCGATTATTCTTACTTATTGAGTTCTTGTTAAGTCATGTTGTGCATAAATTGGTAAAGTTAATTAATATTTCTAATGGTCTATGATCCGAAAGAAGGAAATCATGTAGAATATGAACTGTAACAATTCGATCCTTTAGATTATTACTAGTGAGACAATGATCAATCCACCTGGTGGTATCACTCATATCACTGATGTATGTAAAATTACCACTGGTTACCCCTAATACATCTACATCTACATCACTTATACTTAAATTGGCCGACTCACACATGTTACCCAATTCTACAAAGAATTCTGAGTTCACATGCGTGTTAAAGTCCCCCATTATTATACAGTGAGAATATTTGGGGTTATCTGATAATGACTTAATTTTGTACAGCAAATCAATGTACCGGTATTCATCTAGATTACTGCCATTATTGTATGGTAAATAGCAGTTTACAATTAACATGCAGTCATTGTTCACTTGTAATTCAATGCCTAACAACCTTACATTATCGCTTGTTAAAAATTTTATATGTTTTGACAATTTTTTCCTTATTAAGAAAGCAACACCACCAAAAGGCCTACCATACATGAATTCATCTGACAAGTCTACTGCTGATGACGCATGGTACATAAAGTCATCATGGATGGTAGAGAGGAATTTTAGCTCTTGCTTAGGTAGCCAGTGCTCCTGCAGAAGTATCAAATCTGCACTGTCGCAGATTTTATGAATATCTCCAGTTGAATTCCTCACTGACCTTACATTATATGAGACTATATTCAACAAGTTATCCGCCATGACTGATATAAAATTTATTATTAGTAAGATTATTATTATAAACAGTACAACTTTCAGGCATTACCATTAGGGTGCCTATTATTATTATTTATTATTATTATTATTTATTATTATTTATTATTATTATTATTATTTTGCCTGTTATCAAATTTCCTGGAAAAGTGAATAAACTCCTTAACAATAATACCGTCTGGCCACTGACTCATATTATATGGGTTGAAATGTGAATTTACACCTTTAATTACTACTTTAAATGAGTTATAATATGGAGATTCGTGTTTAGTTTATTAACTAACAATATACTGTGTTCACCAATGACTTATTCCATCATGTGTCAAATATTGCTTGCCTCGTTCAAGAGCTGAATTCGCAACACAAAGAGGGTGAGATTCCCCATCGGTGGCCTCGCTGCAGAGACTGGTTGAGGAAACCTTCGTGAAGAGTGTCTGTTAACAGTGACCCACCTGTCTTCCTCCCTCGATCTCCCTGAGGCAGGGTTCGTCTGCCTGGGGGATGGGTGGCACAACCTTTGGGGGATAGGAGGCCCCTCCCCTGCTCTGTGGCTTGGTGAGGGTCTGTTAGTGGTGTTTATAACCTGATGACTGCGCGTGCCCGTCCTTCTTTGGTGGGAGGGGGGACTGCGCACCAAGTGAGGTGTAATTGAATGCCTCTCCTCTGCAGTGGGAGGTAGGGAAGAGGGCAATGATGCCTCGTCTCTTGGCATTGGACCATCCCTGTTCCTCACTGTGAAATTGGGAGCAGGGGTCTTTTCCTGAAGAGGAGGGGGGTTGACCACTACCCCTGCATGCTGCGTTTCCACCCCACCTTCAGGGGGGAATTTGGGGTGGGGATTTCATTTCCCTCACTGCCCGATGTGCTTGGAGATCTGACTTGCTGAACTACTTCCGAGTAACTGGGCTTTGGGAGGAGCGTCTCTTTCAACACATCTAACTGACTGGAATTGTTCTAGCGAAATCGCATTTTTCTGATTTGACACCATGTGTTGGTGTTTCAGTTCAACTATCAACTTTATACCTCATTATACTGTTTGAGGAGCACTGAGACATCTACGTCACCCATAGAGATTACTGGTATTCTCTGGAAGTTAGTAACGTAGATGGTAATATTGTTCTCATTATCCTGGAGGGTCGACACTTTATTTATAATGTCTTTCAGGGTATTCTCATTTCTAGAATTACCTCTATGAGTTGGGAGGGTAGCAGTGAACAGGGTGTTTTACTGTACCCTCACATGTTCTATTTCTACCGAATCATAAAAATCATGACAGACAGATACAAGAAGGTCTGACCTAATATGATCTACTTTGTCAAATATAAAACATAACAACAGATTTTATACAAGATTTTCAGCAGACAACCCCATTGTATCTGTAACGGCTTGCGGGGGAGCGTAGCTGGTGGGGGGTGGTTGGGGGTAGAGAGGGGTCTCGCTTCTCATCCCTTTAAATCATGCTCGGGGTACCAATGGTTCAATGCTCAGGCACCTTTCCACATTAATTATGTAACTGTTACTAACAATGACACAAAGTATACACATGGAGTCCCTGTACGATTATACTGTAATGAAACATACATTTCCTGCAGTCACTGTCAAAACTTTTACTATTAAATGGAAGATTCACAGTGTATATGGTGGGGGTAGGGCAGGAGAGGGGAATGGGATGGGGATGCAAGGAGTGCCCACTCCTTGTCCCTTTAAATCACTTAAGAGCATAAGTTTGTAAATATATCTAAAGTAATAAAAACTATTTATCTATTTGCTTGGTCTTTTAAGATTTCAGAGCCTTTACCTGGCCTTTTGAAGAACTTCTTCCTGTGAACCAATAATGGAAATCTTGCCACGTAACTATGTTCAGAAAAGAGAAAGGAGAATTGATGAGGCTTCCATGCTTCTGGCTGTAGAAGAGGTAATAAGTGGAGGGCATAGTATTCAGTATTCCATCAGACATATACAATTTTGATGAGACCAGCTGTACAATTGTTCAAAAAGTCTCAAAAGTTATTCGCCCTAAAGGAGCTCATCAACTTGGGCAAGCTGTTTCTCATGAGTGTGGGGAACTTTTCACAGTTGTTGGTATTGTCTGCTAATGGGAATGCTCTTCCTCAGGACTACATTTGTGTTTCCAAGGGTATGATTTGACAGAACAAGGATGATGGGAGGTATTCAAGATGACTGTTTGGGACTATGCTATCCAATGGGTTGGATGAGCAGTAAAAATTTCATTGAAGTGCTGAAATACTTTTCCTCACAGGTGAGATGCTGTTGCGAGCAGAAGGTGTTACTGATTTGATGGAGGTACCCCAGCATTGGGGCAGGTTCATCAGTTTTACTACCCTACATTTAATATGCCAAAAGTACAACTAGAACAGGAGCTTAACATCTCTCATTTTACCAGAATATTTGAGTAACAAATTAATGTACCATGTTTCTAAAAATTATTATATGATGAAAAATTTGTGAATCATCAGCAGTTTTCCGTAAAAGTGCTGAACCATCCCCACTCTCCCCTATCTGCAAATGCTTTTTATCCTTTCTTGACCATTGTTTGACTTTTCCAAAGGGTTGTTGCCCCTAAACAGTGAATGCTACAGTAACCACAGCATTATCCTTTCTTTCACTGTGTTACATTGATTTCACTGGACCCTACTTTACCTGACACAGATGCAGAAGGTCCCTGTTCTTTCTTATCCATTGCTGCACTGTTAGAAATAGGACATGTGATGCCAAGCCGGTTGGCTCGGATTGCTCCAGTAGTATTATAGCTCCTTTTAGTGAGCTCAACTAATGAAGGGACTGTGGTGAAGAGATTATCAAAGAAAATATGGTAAGGCAAATGTTTCTTACTATCACTGTATTGGTCAAGGAAGTGTAGAACTATAGCAGCACATTTGTCAAGTTACTTCTCTACTTCTTCATTGCTATGGTAGGTCTTGCCTTGGTATGGAACAAAAGCCTGCAAATATCCTGAAGTATTTTGACACCATATTTTGTAACCAAAATGGATTGGTTTGTTGCAAATTGCCTGCTTGCAGCTGTTTTCCAAAATATTCTACCATTCCTTCATCATGAGATATATTTTGTGTAGGAATGAAATGATCCATAAACTTGTTTTGGAGGTGAGCAATGAGAGGATGCAATTTGGCACACTTTGGTCGAGTTTGTCACTTGCATTGAAATATAAGCATTTCATAATTGAGTCAAATATATCTTGATGCATTGTGTTGCTAATGGCCTGATTGTACACATCATCAGCATGCAACCAATACATTGCTTTGCTAGGCAAGTGATTGTAACCTGAAACTATCAAAACTGCCAGAAACACTTTCAATTCACTTATGGATACATTGATATCAGGCCAGTTTTTCTTCAAACAATATTTAGTCACTTATACCTTTGTTTCATTGAATATTTCCTCATCAAAAAACAACTCAAATAGCTCCACTAAAGTAAAATCTTTATATTTACTGCTATTAGCTTCTGGAAACAACATTTGAGACTATGTTTTGCCTTTGCCTTTTCTCCATTTTACTTTATCTGATGCCTGAGTAATGTTTCACTTTTTTGAAGGATGAGGAGCTTGTGGATCTGCATCACTGACATGAAGCTGATTTTTGCTGCTGAAATCACAAGTGTCATCAGTGATATAAGCTTGAATTTCAGCAGGAGCTAGTAGTTGGTTGCTGGATAAATTTTCAGGTCGTATGCCAGTTTCTCTGTCTTCAGACTCAGAATCCTCATCTATCAAGTCATTCATGCCTGGGGCTCAATATACACATCAAGTCTTGCATCATCATACACAGTCAAGGATTTCATTGAAAGTGAGCCTCCTGTTATTGAAAACAGAAAGGAAGAAAATTTTCAATAAATTATGTACATGCATTCTCCTGAGATAACCATATGGTCAACAAAAATATAAACATAAAAAAATTAAATTAACAATACAGTTAGCAAAAGGATATTTTACTATACAATGCTGTAACATACCTCTATGGTATCCTATATTCATCATTATATTCTAGCAATCACTGGACAGTTCACACACACACCATTTTGCAGAAGTCATTTTGGTGTTCAGTTGGTGGGATAGATGATCAGTAAAACACAACTGCTCTCAATGAACACAGCTCAACAACTAAAATGTTTATAGGATTGAATAGAGGGCTGCCTGATAGGCATGTTAAAACAAGCTAGAACCATTTCATTCCAAATTTGTGTTTTATGCCAGTTTTGACATGGGCAAGATTTTGGTAACCATATGATCACCTTAGGAGATAATGGGTTAATCAAACTGGCACATTCACTACTGCTGATTGTAATATGTTTTCAGGAATATTGGTAAGAACATTGGTTATTCTCTCCTCCAGTTCATCCAGGTTTTTTGGTTTTGTGTGATAAACTTCCTTGGCCCACCCCTACAGGAAAAAGTCATAAGGCATGAAGTCTGGGCTGCGGGGAGGCCATTCATGAATTCTGCATCTCCCAATCCATCTTCCTGGGAAATGATTATGCAGCCATACATGGACACCAATTGTGAAATGAAGGGGTGCCCCATCCTGCATGAAATGAAGTGCTGTGATGTTTTCCCACTGAGAGACGATTGGCCACAAATGATCTTGTAACATTTCAAGGTACCTTACACCATTTGTTGTGTGTCTCAAAATGAAAGATCCAACAACTGTGGTGGATGTGATACCACACCAGACTGTTACCTCTGGACAACCCTGAGCCTTTTCCACACAATGGTCAGGGTTGACTGCTGCCCAATAATGACAGTTTGTGTTGATTCATGAACCCGCCAATGTGAAACACTCCTATCACTCCACAGAATGTTCTCAAACAACTGTGGCCAGTCATCATTCCAACCCAAAATGATTTGTGAATTCCATCCTTCTGTCACAGTCATCAAGAAACAGCTGATGCACATAATGGAGTTTCCAAGGTTTGAAAGACAGGTCTTTTCTGAAAATTGTCTGCACTGCGTAATGTCAGTCCACTTTCACGTGCATCTGCATGCATTGATTTTCTGGGGCTTCTTGTGAACATCTCATTCACTGTGGTGGTGTTCTCGGGACTCTGCAAGGTTGATGGTCATCCAGATCTTTTTTGTCTGTGATAGCCTGTTGTCATTAACTTTTGGTGGCAGTTCTTGATTGTTCATACATTTGGAACAGTGTTGCATTAACTCCATGCTCAGTCCTCCACCACCTTTGAACTCTTATCACTGACCCCCAAACCTCGTAATGTGTTGTGATTTTAGCCCTCTCTTGCAAACTCATAACTGGAGGCCATTATTCACCTGGAAAAAGAAAGGCATGTTAATTTCTTAAAACCTTATTAGATAATCTATCATTTACAATTTGTTTCATTAAAATAAGTTCAAAAATAAAATTACTACAACCATGAATTTTTGTAAAAATCCATCAGTTCTTCTAGCCCATATAAAGGTAATACAGGATTGTATACAAAGTTTTGTCCGATGAATAAATGCTGATATTCTTGTAATTATGAGGTCTATGGCTACTGAAATTCGGTTGATTTATTTAATATATAATTCTCGTGCTTCTAACACTATGCGTAGGCTAGGTGCTACATAGCGCCTAGCCTACCCAACCGTCAGCCATCATCATTTTCTCTTCATTCATTTCTCGCTGCATTTATCATTTATTGCTTATTTTTAAGCATGGAATTTGAACGAAGAGACGTACGTAAGCTGATTTATTTCTTCTGGAAACGTGGAATGTCACCTGCAATCATAGCAGCAGAGATAAATTCGACACTTGGTGCTGAAACAACAAATGAACGTACATGTCGTCGGTGGGTGGCTCAATTCAAGGAAAACAATTTCAATGTCGATGATAAACCACGTTGTGGTCGACCATCACTGGATTTAAACACAGGTATACAAAACTTTCTGGATACAGAGAAGTATGCTACGACTAGGAGTATTGCATTAGAACTGGGAGTTTGTCACAGAACAATTCAGCAGCATCTTATTCAGATGGGGAAACATTATTTATCTAATCGATGGATTCCACATTATTTAACTGTTGAACAAAAGGCAAACCGTGAACGAATATGTTTAGAGTTGTTGGAGAAATATGCTGCAAATGATTTCTTGGGACAATTAATTACAATGGACGAAGTTTGGATCTATTGGGACAATGATGGCAGCTATCACCATATGAGTTGGAGAGGAGATGGTGATATCCCAAATGTGGAAGTTCAACGGACGTTGACCATTCGTAAACATCTGCTCTCGGTATACTGGGACTGCAAGAGTGTTCTCCTTTTGGAGGTATTGCCACGTGGACAAACAATAAATGCTGATATTTACTGTCAGCATTTAGATCGCTTGAAGGTAGCAATTCAGCAAAAACGTCGGCGACTAGTTAATGGGGGATACCACCATCTTCAGTACCTCCATGATAATGCGAAGCCTCATACAGCTGCTAAAACTGTTCAGAAACTGCGCGATCTCAGTTTTACAGTATTGCCACATCCCTCATATTCACCACCTCGCACCGTCTGATTTTTACCTTTTCTCCCCACTTAAATCTTCAATTCGTGGTAGGAAGTTCTCATCTGCGGAAGAAATTCACGCTGTTCTAGATGCCTGGATTACCACTAAACCACGGACATTCTTTGCACATGACATCAGGAAATTGCTAGGAAGATGGCAAAAATGTATTGCAAATAAAGGCGATTACTTTGAACATCTTTCTACCACTGAAGATTAATTATGTTTGGTTTTATTGAATAAATTTTATTTATCGGACAAAACTTTGTATACAATCCTGTATTATGACCTTTGGTGTATAGGATGCAGGGTGATTTTGAGACCCCTTTTTTTGGAAAAAAAAAGTGTCTCTTATACACTGAAAAATACAGTATATAATATTATTAGGTACAGTACCTAGAAACAGTGGTCCCTTAGTTAATGATATTAATTGGTTCCATGAAAACCATCGTTAATTGAATATAGGAAATACACATTAAAGGCTTAATTAATTCAAAGATGATTGGAAGTTGACCTTATTCACCCTAAAAACATAGTTTAGAATATTTAAACACGCAATTTTAATAAACATTATAAGAACATATTAAAGCAGTGGTGCACAAACTTTTCTGATGTGAGGGCCAAGCGAAGAAAATAACTAAATGTATTAGCCTACTTACTTTCCATCTAAGTCATAAATTGGGTCACTTTTATATTCTAACTTTTTCATTGAATTGAAAAGACCTGTGGGGGACACATTTGGCCCGCGGGCCAGGGTTTGTGCATCACTGTATTAAAGCATTAATATTAATAGAAATATGGATAAATAATGAACAAATAGAGCATAAAAAGGTGAAAAGGTGATAGAGCATAAAATAAAAATTCTTACCTTAGGCTAAGATGAGGGATGGCTTAAGTGGTTGATGGCTCCAGTCTTATTCTCTTTCTGAAGAAATGCTCATAAAAGGGTGTTGCTGATTGGCTGAGGCCTGCTGAGTCCACTTAGGAATGTTCAGATTGGCTGAAATTGGTGGCTGCGTGATATCATAAACATAATAGAAACAATGGGACCCCCTATGAAGTGCATTGTTAATTGAAATATTGTTAATCAATGGCATTGTAAACTGAGGGACCACTGTATTAGATTAACCCCTTCACCCTAGTTTGTGCATTTTCAATTGCAGCCTCATTTCTGGGATTGAGGGAAAGGGGAAACTAAAATAAATTTATAAAATTTCCTATCAAAATAACCTCTATGATATGATATGTTAGTATAAGCTACATTATACTAAAAAAAAAATTACAATATGCCTACAATTGTACACACACACACACACACACACACACACACACACACACAACACACACACACACACACACACACACACACACACACACACACATATTTTAATAACTTTTTTCCAGTTTCACTTTAATTCAAGTGGTTCATTTTCCCTTTCACTCCCAGAAATGTCACTGAAGTCACTTGGATCATCACTCTTATCCTCCTCAGAAGGAATATAATCACTAATCAGTATTGGAATCAGTAATATCAGTCATTATGAAATATGAATAAAAAAAAAAGGTCCAAGTTCACAACTCTGTGACCTTATATCTTGACAACCAAAGGTCAGCCAGCTCTAATAATTGGGGGATTTCAATTTCTATATGTACACTAATATACCAAATATCATTAAAATCTGAGATGGTGAGTGCAAAAATTATCATTTTGTGGCTGAGTTGACATGGAATGACCTGTTCACAGGCAGAGTAAATGTTGCCTTTTGATACTAGTATAACATGCTACAGTTTCAACTTTTCTCTGACTTTTTCAACTACTACCAGTGACTCAAAGATTTTCTGCCTTCATTATGACTTTATACGTATAACCTTTGGTTAGCTTCCACCTGAATTGTTCATTCTGACAAAGGTCCAGCTTTTCACTCCACCTTAGACCTATAGTTTAATGTTGAATCCGAACCATGCCCCACCAGCAGCCCAGCATCTTAACCACTAGGCCACCCAGGGTACTCATTTATTTACCAACCACTTTCTTTATTGTGTGGAAGGATCAACAGCTGGGCTTTGCTGTGCACTCACTAGCTGCTGTCACTGGGTCTCAATCTCAAGACTGATGGATTTGTAGTCAGCAATGCTAACCACTACACCACTATAGTAATATTCAGGGTTAGTTGATTTAAATCATGATTTAAATTGATTGATTTTTTTAAATCACTGATTTAAATTATCAGGTCATCCCATAAGTAATGTCATTTTTTACGATAGATTAAGTTTAAACTAGTCCTACTTGGTTTAAGCATAAATTTTCCGAAGGTTATATCTAAGAGGAGATCTATTGTGTTTTGCTACATACTTTACAGACCTTGACCAGTGAAGACGTGTGTTTTGCTTTATGTGAACCCCTCATAAACATGGTGGTATCAGAAGAGCGTATCAGGCATATAATGCTTTACGAGTTCAAAAAGGGAATAGTGCTACTGAAGCAATGCGAAACATTCAGGACATTTATGGCAACGATATTCTGCATGTGAGGAGATGTCAAAGATGGTTCCAAAGTTTAGGAATGGTGACTGCTGTTTGACAGATGCAGCATGCTCTGGATGCCTTGCTGAGTTTGATGATGACCTGCTGTTAGCCGCACTTGAAGAAGACTGTTCAACAACTGTTGAAGAATTGGCCCAGAAACTCAATTCATCCCTGTCCACCATCCATCGACATTTGCAACAACTCGGGAAAGTGCCTAAGTTAGGAAAATGGGTGCCACATGAATTGTTGGTCGACAATCTGAGGGTGTGGGTAAACATTAGCACAGCTCTTCATTCCTGTGAACTCCAAGATCCATTTTTGCACTATTTAGTGACTGGTGGTGAAAAGTGGATACAGTACCAGAATGTGAAGCACCATCGACAGTGGGTTTGTGCCGGAGAACCAGCAACACCACAGCCAAAACCAAATCTTCACCTTCGGAAGGTGTTGCTTAGTGTTTGGTGGGATAAAGGTGGTGTAATACACTTTGAAACCTTACCACACAACCAAAGCAATCACTGCTCAAGTCTACTGTCAACAACTGGATCATTTGAACACTGCACTAAAAGAAAAGAGACTACCTTTGGTTAATTGGAAAGGAATCGTGTTCCACTATGACAACGCACGTCCTCATACAGCTTGGATCACTTCTGCAAAAATTGAGGAGCTTGGGTGGGAAAAACTTCCACATCCTCCATATTCTCCAGACCTTGCACCTTCAGATTATCATCTCTTGAGGAGTCTGCAAAACTATCTTGATGAGAAACGGTATACTTCTTTAGATGACCTGCACACCAGTCTCTGTACGTTTTTTGCCTCAAAACCGCCTGAATTTTATAAACATGGCATTGAAAAGCTTGTAGGACATTGGCAGAGTGTCATTGATCCCAATGGAAAATATATACTAGATTAAAAAGTTTCAGTTGAGTTTTTTTTTTTCCTTCAAATTCCGATCTAAAAAATGACATTATTTATGGGATGACCTGATAGTATATGAATAAAAATAATTATAGTTTTCACGTTTTGTCATTTTTTAATCACTACAGTATAGGTGATACATAAAGAATGGTAATGAATTTTGCTGTTTATTTTTCAATAAAACAAGGTTTTCAAATTTACTTACAGCTCTATTGATTATTGTGACAAATTAAGATGTCTGTATTAACCTTTAATTTAAACATTAATTAAAATCATAATAGCCACTGTCCAAAAGTGAATAAACATTTGTAGAACATATTTATTATTTCTATAAAGTATCAATAATCAATTTAAATTTTTATTCCACTGATTTGATATAAAACAAATATTTCATTTCTAGAAGACATTTAAGGTCATCTGTAATTTGCTGACCCAAAGCAAAGAATTATGGAGTTAAAACTTGAATAAAAAATATATACAGTTTATATTTCTAAATTAGAAATGAAAAGTACAGTGTACAGGTATGCCTCGATTTACGCCGGGGTTAGGTTCCAGCAGATTGCCATCGAAAAGTAAAGTGGCGTAAATTGAAGCTAAAAAATAATGAGCTTCTACCTAAATAAATAGGATAGGTTCCAGGATTCTCCAAAAGTGACCCTATATTTTCCATAAAATGAAAATTATTAATGGTTTATATGCTTAAAACTAGTAAAAGAATGCTTAATGTTAATAAAATGAATTAAAGATAAATTACTACTTTGGTAATTAAAGCAATTAAAAACAAAATTATTTGATCTTGTTTGACAGTGGCGAGATGATGATTTATTGAGAGGAAGAAGATCCTGGAGGGAGATCCTCTCTATTTTTGCTGAGGAACTGCAGAATTGAGCAGTTCATCATCTTCCACATCATCTAGACCTATTTCATTCGCTATCTTAGTGACGTCTTTTGTCACAGTTTCAACACTGTCAAATCCACCAAAATCAGCAATGCAATCAGGTCACAGCTTATGCCAGACACCATTTAGACATGATTTTGAAACTTCATTCCAAACTGTGGCTATGTTGGAAATGCCTTTTAAGATGTCATATGACTTCCAGTAGTCCCGCACAGTTACATCACCATATTTTGCATAGTTTACGGCTTTTTACCATTTTTAATTTTACATTTAAGCTTTTACTTTAAGCGGCGTAAAACGAGGTTTACCTGTACCTAGCTCTTGAGCCCAAATGCTGATTGAAAGTTTTGAAAAGGAATACTAATTTTGCAGCTCAAATTAAATAAATTGATTTTATACAGTAGGGTGTCCCACTTGTGACCTTTTTTTCAGATCCATTGAACATACTTTTTTTCATGTTAGAAATGGTTCACTTTTACTAAATATATCAAAAAAGATATTTAATTTATAACAATTTTGGGGTCCCCAACCCACCCCTGAAAATGGGCCCCCCTAAAAATGCTAGAAATACCCATTTTTTGTATTGTAATTAACCTAAATGAACAAGATTTTTGTCACCTATCAACATATTTGATATCAAAAGAAAGGTAATTCAAAACTTTATTCAGTAAGATACAAGAAACAGTAGTAGGGTGTTACCACCCCCCCTTGGAGCATCATCCCAATGCAGCTCTGCGGTGATGGGCCTCGAAAGGATAAGACGAGTAAGAACTTTATTAATCTTATCGAATTGAAGTGGGAACAACTTGGTTAACATTAGGTTAAAATTATATAAATTAAAATACTTTAATTAAGCTTTTGACAATGTTAACAAAGCCCTATCATTTTTTTTTTATTTCTCAAAAATAACACAAAAAAGATCTTTACCAATAACATAAGAAAATAAAGGTTAAAACAAAAGAAAGTAATCTTAGGAAACTTTTGCGCTTAAAGCAATGAACAAAACTTTTATTCGCTTGAAACAAAGCTTAAAACAAAAACAAATAATCTTCGTTACATTTTAACCTCAGAGCTGTCACTATTCAAAAAATGATCTTAGATTCTACAATGAATTGATAAAATACAAAAAAATAGACAGTGAGGTTGCTGAATCTGCCCTAGCCATTTTTCGAGGTCATTATTGGTACTTGACTGAAGAGCTCATCCCCATGGCTTTGTTTGGCTCTGTTAATAATGAAGAAAAGGTTAAGATGGCTAAAGAATTAACAAAATATGATCCTCCTCAAGAGTTCACACCAGGTCAGCCTATCTTCCCTATTCTGAAGCAGGGTGTCAGACTTCATCACCTCATAGGTCCAAGATCTTGGTACCTATTCAGACTTCTCAATTCATCTAGGGAATGGATTAAAAAACCCATATCATTATGGGAAGATGAAGATTTTAAAAGAATGAGGGGCCTTATTTCGTCTGCCAAAGTAGTAAATGACATGGCAGAGTGTGGTGTCAAGCTCATGCAAGATTTTCATGGGCATTGTAAGGATGAAAGCAAGTTTCAACAACATTTGCAGGTCATTGAACAAAATAGACATGCAATCCCAAACATGACAAAGAAAACTTTGGTCACTGCTCTGAGGTTAAAATGTAGCTAAGATTATTTGTTTTTGTTTTTTTATTTTAAGCTTTGTTTCAAGCGAATAAAAGTTTATTCATTGCTTTAAGTGCAAAAGGTTTCTAAGATTACTTTCCTTTTGTTTTAACCTTTATTTTCTTATGTTATTGGTAAAGATCTTTTTTTTTGAGAAAAAAAAGAAAATGATGGGGCTTTGTTAACATTGTCAAAAGCTTAAAGTATTTTAATTTATATAATTTTAACCTAATGTTAACCAAGTTGTTCCCACTTCGATTCAATAAGATGAATAAAGTTCTTACTCATCTTATCCTTTTGAGACCCATCGCTGCAGAGCTGCATTGGGATGATGCTGTAAGGGGGGTGGTAACACCCTACTACTGTTTCTTGTACCTTACTGAATAAAGCTTTGAATTACCTTTCTTTTAATATCAAATATATTGATATGTGACAGAAATCTTGTTCATTTGGGTTAATTACAATACAAAAAATGGGTATTTCTAGCATTTTCAGGGGGCCCAAAATTGTTAAATTGAATCTTTTTTGATATATTTAGTGAAAGTGAACCATTTCTAACAAGAAAAAAGGTTTGTTCAATGGATCTGAAAAAAAAGGTCATAAGTGGGACAGTGTAGTGTAGCTTATTAAATGTATGGCAAAAACATTTGATTTTTTGAAGATATTGCCATTTTATCCTAATTAGAAATTAGATCTATATTATAAAAATAAGAAAAGAAAAATGGACAGGTATAACATCTTTATCATTCCATATATATAAATTATCATCATCTAGGGTTGCCAAGTGTCCTTAATTTCAAAGGACAGTTCTTTATTTCAGGTCATGTGTCCTTGTCCTTTGATAAATTTGGAAAGGATGCCATATGTCCTTTAATTCAGTAATTGACTCAAAATTTTATTCATCACTAAAAAATTTGAGACGGAGATGTTTTCAAACTTAATTAATTCGTTAATTGGGAGAAGTGAGATTCAACATTCAGATGTGATTTCTAGTAAATCAGAGTTGGCAATCCTGCCCCCATTGCCCATTGCCATTGTCACCCTTGCTGGAGAGGAATGAGGAAGGCATTGCCCACTAACATATTTTTTGTGCTTTGCCAAATTGCCATATTAAACCGGCTTCATGAGTTTTTGACGTGATTCTATTTTTTATGAGTTGAAGAATATCTTCAGATGAATACTTAGGTAAGAATACTTAATTATATATTAGGTTTCCCTCTCTTAGAAAGTTTATTTATAAATAAATAAAAGCTTCATTCATTATAATGATTTGTAAATATTTTAGTCTTTAATTCACAAAATATAATAAAGAAATTTAAAAATGTTTCATTTCAATAGTAGTGTGATTTTACAAGTGTATGACTTTCTAGACATATTTTATCTATGAATATAATAAAGAAATTGTAAAAAATATTGCACAAGTAAATTTTTATCATGATAAGCAATGGAATATACGGTAGCGTGCAAGTGTCCTTTATTCAAGATCTGTTGACTTGGCAACCCTATCATCATCATCATCATCATATAGTAAGAATCCTCTTTTAACTGTTAGCCTAACCCAAGTGTTGCCCTTGGTTTCTTTGTACTCACACAGTGCTCATTGCAACAGCTATTGCACTCTAGGCCTAGAATAAATCTTAGATATATTCACAAACTGGCACCTTCTGCATATTGCAAAGGTGCAATTTCTTATCCAACCTTGAAGACAACTTAGCTGTTTAAATAGCTACCTAATACAATAGTTTGCTTCAATTACTTCATGTTATTAGTGCTACAGGAACTTATAGGAATGAAAATGATCTTTTCTACTTGTTGTTTCAGTGTATCTTAAACATGGAGGAAAAAATCAAATAAATTCGATTTTTTTTATTTAAAAAAAAAAAAAAAAAATCATCAACCCTGGTAATATTGCATTTATGCATCTCTTGGCTAATTTGAGATTGTGGTTTGATCACCCAGAACTCACCATGAGGAAGTGGCTGCATGTCAAGTTCCACCTGTGCCCAGCCCACCTACCCACCTATTTTGCACATTAGACTATTAAATTACTGAAAATTGTACTGTGACTTTTTTTTGAACACTCCCATGACCTTTCAGGACTATTTTTGCTCTAATGAAGCTATCCCTTTGCTGATTGACATGCAGAGCTGATTGTTGCCTTTGTCTTCATGAACAATACCTACTTCCTATAGGACAGCTGAAGCCAATACTGTGACAGTTCAGTCTGAAATGCAATTTTGCCAGTGTTAGAACACTGACTTTCATCTTACTGCACCACTGCAAATGGACTTCAGCTTAGAAGGTATATCAATATCAGATTGTTCAGAATTCAAGATCATAGAAGGTTGCATCATACTTTTCTGATACTCCAGAAGTTTCCTTAGTGGTCTTGGGTAGAAATAGCTCCAGTGAAGCAGCTGTTTTTACAAACTTGGAGATTCCTGCCGCTTTCTTCTCCTTACACTTTGCTTTCTTTTAGAGCCTTTGTTGTCTTGACATCAACGCTATTCATGATCATTTTCCTGTCAGAGTACTGATCATTTAAAAACATTTGTTCTTGCTTTGGTAACTTTTGTTCTCTTGCACAGTGACAAACAGCATAATTTGTACACCTAGTGCAGCAATATCAAACATAGTTTCTTTACTACTTCTTTGAACTTTGGTAGGTTTTTTAGTTTTGCACTGCTTGTACATTGGGTTTCAAAATCTTGCAATATTTTCCCCTTTTTAGGAAATAATAGGAATTGGTGTTTTATACCACAACTGTTCAAATCTGTGCAGATTTTTCTGTAATTTTAGCTGACAGCATACTCTTACTGATTGACTTTAGTTTGCATAGCAAATCATACTTCACTGGCTCATTATCAGGTAAAACTAGTTTATACATTTCATTTGGTTGTCCAAATACAGGACAATAATAATCTAACCTTGGCTTTGGCCTTGCAGCAATGTTTTTTTTTCTTTAGCTATAATTGCTTAATGTTATTATATGAAAATTAAGAAAGGTTAAGCTGTTAAATTATGCTATTTACAACAAAAAATATATGGAAAACAGTCAAAGCTACATTGCAATAAAATATGTATATTCCCAATATACAGTCAATGGCTGGTCACTTCTTTGGTATCAAAGGTAACTCAAGGCTGCAACATACCCATTTATCATACGCCTTGCAGGAAACTGAATAATTGTGTACAGTGCAAAGCAGCTAAGCCTAGGCTGCAACATGATCATGACCTACATCACAAACCACAAAGGTTGCTGTCAACTGGCAAGGCTCAATGATTCAACATTTACAAAAAGGATAGTAGTATATATTGTGGAGGAATGAAGAATGTCTAATAGTTTGTAATATTGGCCAATGGAAAATTTTAGTCACTGGTGGCAGTTGAACATAAAGTCTGATGTAGGTGAAATTGTAGCTGTTATTACTGGTATTAGAATGCCACTATCATGCATCCTGCCAATTTCAAGTTCAGAAATGAAAAAAAAAAAAAAGTCCACTAGAAGCTCAATCTACCCAACTAAATATGACAGTATTGGACTAAAACTCACATTTTCATGTTATTGTCTCATATGAGGTTGTAGAGAAGTAATTAAGAGTATAATGTACATACAGTATTAATTTAAACCCTATATTAGGACTGATCCTTGCGTATTTTTAGTATATGTTCTGTTGCATGGTAATTAGTTTTTGTCAGCTTTTCCCTCTTTATAGTAGCTAGTTGAGATTTTAGGTAAAAACCCTTAATTTCTGAAGATACACATTCCTTTTAACCATGTTCTCCGAAGTTCAAAATTTAAAACTTCATTTTAGTCTGAAACTGTAAACCTGTTTTAGATGTTTTTATATAAAGTAAGCCTCTGAAATATTTTAGGAATGTTTCTTCTTTTAAATTTATTACATTATTTATTTCAAGGGTCAGACTATCGATGATATACCAAAAGAAGTTTTAGAGGATGTTGCGCAGCTTTGCAAGGCTAACAGTATTCTGGTAGGTAGCACCTTAGTTCTCTGCGAGGCTAAATATACAACTAAATTATAGTCAAAGCTCTCATTTACAAGATTGCAGTAATCATGCATTTTATAAGGATATTTTATCATAATTATTGCAGTAGAATAGTTTTCACCTCTCATCCTTCTTACTCTGTCAAACTTTTTTCTCCATTGGCCTCCTCTAACCACAATCTTGTATATGTTTCCTGTTCCATCACTCCAATTTGGCTTTTGGATCCTCCCAAGAGGAGATGCCTTTAATAATGCTGATTGGGAGGCCCTTAGGCAGTACTTTTCTGATTTCCCATGGAATCATTACTGCTTCCATGGTCAGGGCCCTTCCGAGTGTGCTGAGTGCATCATGGAGGTGATTCTCTTGGGCATGGGGGTGTACATTACATATTCTATTCCTACCACAAATGCAAACAAACCTTGGTTTAACTTCACTAATTCTAATGCTATCTGCAAGAGAGAGGAGGTTTTCAGAAGGTACTTAGTTTATATTTCTGCATGGAATCTTGCAAAATCTGTTCTTTGACTTGCAAAAATTCCTCCAGCTGACAAAAATGTGAAAATCTATCCAATTCTAATTCTTCTGTTTCTGGCATCTAGCTACTTGCTAAGAACCTCTTCAACAACTTTACTTCATTCCCTCCTCTTTTCCATTCTGATGGCTCAGTTGCCATCTCTTCTGTTAATGCTGAACTCTTCACTCAAACTTCTGCTTCCAACTCAACCTTAGATGATTCCAATGCTGTTCCTCCCTCTCCTCCTTCCTCTGACTTAACCTTTAAAGTGCTATGTGCATCATTTGAGTCCTATCTACTGTAAGACTGACTTGCCACCCATGCTTTTCAATGCCTCACCATGCCACTAAGTTAGTGAGTACAAATTTTTTTTGGTCATATTTATTCATGTCTAATGTTCATCTGTCAATTCACAATACAAAAAAAATTGATTTGCATACTTTAATTTTTGCAATTTTTTGGGCACTGGTAGGGTGTCATTGGGCACCTATTACACACACTAAAGGTTAATTATGTTTTGTGAAATTAGAATCTCTTCCAAAGATGTTTTTTCTGCCCTATCTGAGATCAACTGTAGGAAGGCACACAGTCCTGATGGGATGGTATTCTTAAGAACTGTGCTTCTATGCTGACACCCTGCATAGGCACTCTTTCATCTTTCTTTCATCTGGTAATTTTCCTTCCTGCTGCAAGTTTGCTTTCATTCAGCCAGTCCCAAAGAAGGGTGACTGCTCTTAATCCTCCAACTATTGTCCAATTGCTTTGATTTTTTGCTTTTCTAAATTTTTTTAGATTTAGACTTAGTTCCCATCTGGAGGTCTCCAGGTTGGGTCCTGTGCGATGCATCTCCCCTGTTGGTAATCTTGCCACTGCGCCCCATCTCTGGCACCAGGTTAAACCTGGATTATCCTTTACTGTCTTGAGTTACGTCATCTTTGGGTGTCCCTGGGGCCTCAATCCCACTATTCATCTGTACATCAGCCTTCTCAGAAGTCAGTCCTCCCCCATCCTCTCCACATGGCTGTACCATCTCCTCTGTGCATCCACCACTGTCCACTATGGTGAATTTAACGCCAGTCAATTCCCTTATATATTCATTTGTTCGTTTGTGGTACCAGTGGATGTTACAAATTTGGTGCAGACAATACATTTCCAACGATAATAACTTCTTCTTTTCTTTTAACCCTTTAACGCCAGAATTATTTGTAGGGTTAAGTTATGAATGCGTGTATTTGAAAGGTTACCAATATGTAGCGGTCGTCCTTTTAGGGTTAACTTCATTGTCCAGCACTCTGAACTATATAAAACTGTTGGTACCACTATTGCCTGGTATAATCTAATCTTTAGCACTGCTGACATTGTCATCTTTCCATATCTTGGTGAGTCTATTCATCGCCACATACCCCAGTTTAATTCTCTTGCACTGCTTTAAAGTCATCTCTATTTTGCATAAACCACACTCCTAAATATTTAAACTCCTCCACCTGCTCTATTATTCCTGACACCAGTGCCACTGCCATCCGTTCTCTCGTCCTTCCTATCTTCATTGTCTTGGTTTTATTTAAATTTATCTGTAGCCCATATTTTATGCATGCTTCTTCCACCCTGGTAGTAATTTCTTATTTCTTCCACTGTCTCTGCTACCAGTACTACATCATCTGCACATCTTAGATTGCTTATGTATTCTCCTCGGATTTTCACTCCTTCATAGTCACCAAGTGCCTCCCCCATCACCATCTCCAGGAACAGATTGAAAAGATGGGGTGACAATGGGCATCCCTGTATCACTCCTTGGTTAGTTCTGAAGTCATCCGTTGTCATTTTTCCTTTCCTCCCTCTTGCTCTGGTATTCTCATACAATCTTTTTATCAAATTAACAATATTTTCCTCGAAGCCAAAATGCATCAGAACCTGGTACAATCCCCTTCTCTACACAGAGTCAAATGCCTGTTGAAAATCTATAAAAGCACAGTATACCAATTTGCCATATTCTCACATTTTCTCTGTCATTTGGCATAGATTAAATATTTGATCAGATGTGCCTGGTCAAAATCCTGCCTGTTCCTCTCCTAACAAAATTTCTTTCTTTTGTTGCATTCTCCTCTGGATAATCTTCACCAGTATCTTGTAGGCATGTGGTAGCAGACTCACTAGTCTGTAATCACTACACATTGCTTTATCCCTTTTCTTATGTATCGGTATTATTACACTGTTTATCCGGTCTTCCAGTGAGTTTCCACCATCTAGAATTTGCTGGCTTAAGCTATTCAGCCAGGTAGCTATTTTATCTCCTGCTTTCAGCAACTCTGCCATCACACTGTCAATTCCTAAGGCCTTTCCTTAATAGGAAGATTGTCAAATACCTCTCTTCTCATAATCTTCTTTCAGATTGTCAGTGTGAGTTCCACAAGGGATGCTGTACTGGTGGTCTTCCATATAATGTTACAGGTGACCCTCTGCTCTGTATACACGGTTTCAGCTATACACTGTTTTGGTATTGCTCCCCACCCCCCATATACACGGGAGGGGATCTCGTCCATACACAATTTCCCGAGCCAACACAGCTGTGTGTGGTGGCCTGTCACTCTACCTCTCCCCTCCCCTCCCTACCCTAATTGTGGCGAGGATTCTATTACCAATTTTGCAAATTTACAAATTATACATCACATAAAGGATGTTATCCAATATTTTAATTAATCATTATGTTAAATATATGCATCTCTAATGATTTTAACTTCTTTACAATGTATTTTTATACTTTATTAGTACTACAATTAAAAAAATAAATCGCAACAAATAATCACAATAAATAACACTCTCACCAGTAAACATCGTCCGCAACAACTCTACCCAATCTGCCTACCTTTATTTGTAAGTTAAACCATTTTTTTCTTGTTACTGCAGTAATAATATTATGTGCAGTTAATATATAAATATACATGTATGTATAGTATGTGTTTTGGTGATGTATGAGGAAATATAGTTGGTCATTGGGAGGGAGTCAGTTGGTCTAGGGATTGATTGTATTTTTTCCCATAAGGTATTAGTCCCTGTATGCACAGTTTCCATTTACACAGGCGTTTTCAGGAACCTAACCCCCGTGTATACCGAGGGTCACCTGTATAATGTTTCAGACCAACAAAGACCCTAGGATCCACTCATGGCTGGTCTACCTAACTGTGTTTGTAATTGTATATTGTGCATGTCCTCCGTGGTGGTGGAGAGGACCTACAATTTTACATGGGTTCTGAACCACAAAGCCTTAATTTTACTACCTTAAACTATACCCAGTCTATTAACATATGCATCTAATTGATTTTTAAACATGTTTATAGACATGCTACTAATTACTTCAACCAACAAACTATTCCAGCTATTTACTATTGTATGCGTAAAAATGTTTTTGGCAACTGCTGTCTTGAACCTTCTACTTGTCAACTTACACCTGTTATTTCTAGTCCTATTATATTGAGATATTTTTCTCTATCTACGTTATTGAACCAATTCATAATTTTAAAAACCTGGATTAGATCACCCCTTAGCTTCTTAGTCTCAAGTGTTGTAAATTTTAACTGCTCAAGCCTATCCTAGTATGACTTTGACCTAAGCAATGGAATCATCTTAGTTGCTCATCTTTGAACTCTCTTGATTTTATCTATATCTTTTCGCATATGCAGATTCCAAAATTGGATCGTGTACTCCAAATGGGGTCTAACTAATGATTTATAAAGAGGAACAATAATATCAAGTGATATGTACTAAAAATTCTGAGCTATAAAACCTAGCACCTTGTTCGCTTTATTGACTGCTGCTGTACTTTGTTTTGCCACTTTTAAATCATGCTTGCTAACTCCTTCCCTGACATACTATATGCAAAATTACCATTATGCGAACCTATATGTAAAATTGACTCACCAATCAACAATTTTATTCAGATCTTCCTGGATTTTACTTCTGTCTTCGACATTAATTGCCGTACCACCATCTCTGACTCTGTCATCCTCCTCTCAGGATTTCTGCAATGCTTTTGCTATTGTGCTAGACATATCAAAAGCTTTTGATAGAGTCTGGCACAAATCTTTAATCTTGAAACTGCCCTCTTTCAGTTTCTGTCCTTCTATCTATGTCTTCATCTCTGATTTCTTTTCTGGCTGATCTATACTTGCAGTTGTAGATGGCCACTGTTTTCCTAAAGCTATTAACAGTGGTGTTTCTCAGGGTTCTGTCATGTCACCCACTCTTTTCCTTTTATTTATGAATGATATATTGTTACATTCTAGGGTGGAGTGAAAAAATCAAAAGTGCCAGGATCAAAATTGAGGGGGTCTAGATAGTTGGCTTTTGTCCAGGATTAAACTTTAAAACTGATTTTGGGTGGTTGCATATAAAACTGACTGCTACAGGCCAATTTATACAAATCGTATGTGCATATGACCAAAATTTGAACCCAGTGACCTATCTTGGGTTCTGGACATGATAGAGAGAATTTGAAAACTGTTTATGATGTATTTTTTACCTCTGAAGCAGATTAAAATATTTGCAGAGGGCTGCAGGGTCAAAATGCATAAAAAAAAATCTATATTTCATCATTTTTGCTCAAAAAATGCAATTGTTTGGCCCTTTTTCTCCAATTTTTTTTTTTTATTTGAAATTTTTATATTTTTCTTTTCAGGTTGAATTTATAGAATTGATAAATAAATGTATTTTGATAATCTTATTGCCAAAAAATACTGCATAGTAAGATGTTAAGACATTGACACAGTTAAAATTCTTGAGGGAGGTCACAAATTTTCAAGCAGACTCATTCCCCAATGGAAAGCTTCCTCTTGGTAAAGATGTCATCCAACGTGTAATGGCAGAAGAGAACTGGACAACCAGACAAGCAGCTGATACAGTTCCACTAAGTCTGATTGAACACTGGATTTGGTGGAATGTCTATCCAATTTCATGCCCCAGTGTCACCAGCAAAATTCAGGATCTAGTCAAAGAATTTTTGAGGTAAGACTCAAATTTTCAGTCCCTTATAAAAAGATTTAAAATATGTCATACTTTTGTAAATTTTGTAGTTACATTTATTTGTTTGTGACAGTAATTTCATTAACATAATCATGTGATTCAGTAATTTGCAAATCATAAGAATGATTGGTAATAAATTCTGTTTTGACTAGAACTTAACTTTATAATTGAAATTTGCATTCACAACATTAAAGTTTCGGTAATTTTGTATTTGATAGATATCCAAAAAAGAAATGTGGTGACGAGTTCCAGTGTGATCTTTCTTCCTTCATTGAAAGAATTCCAAGTTGTTTGACATCTTCTGTGAGGACTCAAATCCAAGAAGAGATTTGGAACGTTTGTATCAATTCAAAATGACAAAAGAAGACTGCTTTCTATGAGGACCAGAAAACAGTGATGTAGTAATGCCTAGTTAAGAATATTAATTTTTGTTAATTAAGATAATGTTTAATGTAAATCATTTACTAATAATTATGAAATTACGAAAAAGTATGGTTCTTAGATTTAAATTGTTTAAAATGGGTAGAGTTGGCAGTCCTGAACAGAGGCCCAGAGAGCGGACTACCCACAGAAAGGAGTCTTTAGTCTTTAGTCTTCTAGGCAACGCGTTACGCGTAAGGTTGGCATCATGTAACGTAAAGTTTAATTAATTGTTTGTGTTCCTCTCCGACATAAAATGTTATCGTAAAATTCCATACTCGCACCCCCCTAAATTACTTAAACCATTTTCGGAGTTAAATAAATAAATAATAAAAAGTGTTAAAAGAGTGTTAATAAACCCCCCCTTTGTTTTGTAACGACTTTTAGTCTCGGCGTGGCTACCAGAATCTTTATACGGTACGGCGAAAAAGAGTGTAGAGAAAACAAACGATAAATGAAATAGAGAGCAGATAAAGAGTAAATAATGAAGAGAAAGTAAATAAATAAAGGTGATCACTATATTTGGTGGCAGTTAACCTTATTAAATTGTTATCAATTTAATAATATGAACCCATGCATTCCGTTAGGCCTATGCATTATTTTTTTTCATTTGATAAATAGGAATTCAAAATTTGTGCGTGTGTTCTTTCGACTAATCACGATCGTTTTCACGTTTTCCGTATAAAGAAAATTAGTAGATATTCTGTTTCGCTACCCATTTTAGAGTAATTATCAAATTAAACAAAAATTCAATATAATTTCAAAATGGCGCCCATTGTTTTCCAAATTATTCTGAGTCACGTCGCTTCAAAAATTTTTGTGTCAAAATTTGTTGTTTGAGATCGAGTCTAGACTCAAAACTTATTTTAGTCGTTACAGAGTTGGTAGAAAAACTTGTCTGACTCAATATTGCGAGTCATTATTACGTTAAATTTCGTTCATTAGGTAGGAGAGGACATAGTTTTGAAAATTTATCGTGCTGCCTGAGGACTCAATTTTTCTTTTTTTTTGTCTCTTCCACTGTTATGCCTGTTCAGCTTACCTTTGTTTACTTTTTGTGTTTAAACTTTTGGAATTAGTGATAATTGTGATCAGAATAATGATTAATAAATAAATTTTATATGGTCCTGTCAAAATGTTTCAGCAAAAATTTGTACTGATTGTAAAACATTTCATGAACATGAAAAATTTTCTGGGTTTCATTAGCAGATTTTTGATTATATTTCGATTGGTTGTACATAAATTATAATGATAGGCTTATTTTAAATAATTGTTTATATAGATTTACGGGCTTTTTGCTTCGCTTCGCGCTATATAGGATTAAGTTACATTTTAAGTGACAGTCGAAAAATAATCTTAAACATAATAATTTGTGAGGCTGGCCGTATAGGATTGTATTAGATTTCAAAATAAGCTAAATTCGTTTAACTGAAATAGAGAAATTGTGTGAAATTTTCTATAAATTTTTTTTTTGGATTTTTTTATATATTCATTAATTATATACTTACATATTAACTTATACGTATATATTAGTTATATATATAATTTATATATTTATACTCATAAAATTTGGTAGGTAGGCTGATTATCTATTTTTTTTTCTCCTTCTTTCGTTCATTTCATGACAATTCCGACATATTTTGTAAAATGGCTATTGTATTGTACTAAAGAAGGATTTCTTGTAGGCCTATCGTTAAATATTGTTCGGAGATTAACCGTTACTACGGTATCTGTCTATTGAGTAGTAAATTCTTAGTTATTTAACAAAATTTTAATTGGTTTAACATAAATAATCATAGGATTTTTCTTTAATAAGCACAAATGTTATGCATTAAATTCTAAATTGTTCTTTCCGCGCATAACATTGAATTTATTAATTATAGGTCTAAAATTGCGGCGGTACAAATATTTTATGAAATTTGGATATTATAATTTTTTTTCGAATTACAGAAATTTGCGTAGAAAGTTTTCATATTGGTTCTTTGTTTTATAGATTCATTTAATTTTATTTTATAGGTAGGCCGATTTTTATTTTTCTTTCCAGTTCAATGACAATGGTAAAATTTTTTTGGGAATTTAGAGTGTATTCTAAAAAGGATGTTTTGATTTGATATTTTAATTTGGGTATTAGAAATGAAAAATGTCCTTTTTTTTAGTTCGAGCGTTTGCATAGAAAAAAATTACAAAATTATGTCAGGATATAATGCAGTTTCATTCGGTTACGTAGGATATTTGTATAGAGGTTCGCTTACAAACAAAGCGACCGCTCTCAATTAGGCAATGTTTTGTTTGTTTACAGTAGGTTACGTGTATTTTTGAGTGCATATTATCTATTCTTATTTAGTATAACTATGCAAATTTTTAGTTTCACTTGGAAACGATAAATTACTGGGATTTTTGTGATTTGCAAACCATACTGGGGTTTCTGTTGAAGGAGAGAGTTGTCTCAGATGTAATTTGCGAATTGCGAGTTCAATTCATATGAAATTTGACGTTTCAAGTTGGAATTACTGTATTAAAATAATTTTTGGTAGTAATATTTAAATTTTTTTTACTTTTTAATAACTGTTTTGGAAAATTATTATTGTTTAAACCTTCAGTCGGGTTAACTAATGCATTTAAAATTGGCTCAAGTGTACACTCGGAAATGGAGCCTTCTAGATAGCCAGTAACGTTTTTGTGGCGTCTTTGTGTGCTCCTCCTCAAAGGGCAAGAGGGTTCATGATTGTCAGAGAATGGATGACATGAAGTTTCTGGGGTTCATTTTTGTCTTTTGTATTTAAAAGTATTGATGTGATTTCTGACGATAGTTTGAACAATAATAGTTCTTAAATTATACTAACAGTTACTATGTATGGGCGCTTTTATATTTATACTGTACAATTTTTTCGTACGTTTTATGACTTTTTTTATCTTCCTGTAACTGCCATAAGTGACCTTATTGGTAGCTAGATTTGATTAAATTTTTGCGAAATTCTGATATTGTCCTTTTTTTTTTCCGTGAATTTGGCCAGAGCAAATGTGTAGTTAGTATTTCGAAGTGAACTGTCGAGAAAATTCGATAAATTAAATATGAAATGATAAGCAGTACAGAAACACGTTTCGAATAAACTTTTTTTTCAAAATTTCAAAGGCTCGGTTTGGAGGCAACCAAGTTGAATCCGAGTTCCATCCAGTGAGTTTAGTCGACCGGATAGGTGATCGATCACCAATGATGAGAGAGAAGAGAAACCAACTGCGCAGGGACTTGGCGCAGGATGGTTTCGGAAGAGAAGAGATAGAAGAGAGGAACCGAATGCGCAGGGACTTGGCGCAGGACAGTTTCGGAAGAGAAGAGAAATTTACGTGTGCAGGGTCTTGGCACACGAAAGTTTCGATCGAAGATGGTCTACTGGTATTTTTCGGGCAGTAGCTGGTCACGCTGCTCGAATGCTTCGCTAAATATGTGTTTAGCACGCGGTAGGCAAGCCACGTGAGCTTGAACGGGTGTTACGACTGTACTGTCCATACAGACATACAGTAGGTTCGTTGGGAAACGGCCTACGGCGGAGTGATCGTTTGATTGTTGCCAGTAGAAGAGTCTTTCAGCTGGACGTAGGAAGAGCAGCGTTCACCGACAAAAGTGGAGATGAGACAAGGCGAGTTTCTTCATCGACTTCTAGAATTGCAAATTCCGTCCAATTCCAGCGCGTGGTCCCGCTTTCAGTATATCTCCCCCCCTGATCCTTTTAGAATTGGACGTCTCTTGTTTTTTTTTTCGCCATTGGAGAGAGAGCGGAACCATTATAGCGTGCTGCCCTGTTGCATGTTGATTGATGCAATCCCTTGCATTCTAGCGAAGTGAGCAGGAGAGCTGCGATTGAAAATTATCTAAACAACGTCCAGCAAATTAATGTACTGATTATTATGTAATGAAATTATAAGTGAAAGGGTGCGATTATTGCCCATATGTTGTTTTTTCGTGAAATAGTATGTGCGCTCTTGGTCAGTATTTTATGTAAACTTTTTCTTATTTTTTCTATGTCGCCCTGATAGTAACTGTATAACTATACAAATAACTGTTTCAAATGTAAAGCGATCGTTGATGAGGAATCGCGGAATAGATTGTGAACTTGAGATTTGTGTAGCCACTGTAAGAAAATTTTCCGTTATTTTTTTTGGCATGTATAGATTAGTTACAGGTTGTAATTTAATTATTAGTGTGAAATGTTATTTTATGCAAATGTGAAAATTATAAAGGTTTCAGTTTTAATATGATACAAATATATGTGTGGAATTTGTCATTCTAATTATTTCTTGTCTATCAACTTTGAAATTGTTAAAGAAAAAAAAAAAAATTGCAAAATATATAAATTTGTTAAATAAATTTATTAAAATTGTTAAACGATATTAATAAGTTTTACTAATGGAAAAACTTATTTTCAAGGGGGTGATGCGAGTGTAGTAATGCCTAGTTAAGAATATTAATTTTTGTTAATTAAGATAATGTTTAATGTAAATCATTTACTAATAATTATGAAATTACGAAAAAGTATGGTTCTTAGATTTAAATTGTTTAAAATGGGTAGAGTTGGCAGTCCTGAACAGAGGAAAGGAGTGTTTAGTCTTCTAGGCAACGCGTTACGCGTAAGGTTGGCATCATGTAACGTAAAGTTTAATTAATTGTTTGTGTTCCTCTCCGACGTAAAATGTTGTCATAAAATTCCGTACTCGCACCCCCCTAAATTACTTAAACCATTTTCGGAGTTAAATAAATAATAAAAAGTGTTAAAAGAGTGTTAATAAACCCCCCCTTTGTTTTGTAACGACTTTTAGTCTCGACGTGGCTACCAGAATCTTTATACTGTACAGCGAAAAAGAGTGTAGAGAAAACAAACGATAAATGAAATAGAGAGCAGATAAAGAGTAAATAATAAAGAAGAAAGTAAATAAATAAAAGGTGATCACTATAGTGAGAATAGGATGATGCATTGGTTTTAAGGAATGCCTTACATTGGCAGACATCAGATACAAAAGGAGAGGAGTACAGCAGGAGCAAGCAAAAGAAAAGAATTAGTGAGTGATCTACATAAATTAAGAAACTTTTGATTAATGGCCGCTGAAAATCTGGTTTTCTTGAAATGATCTTGCTACAAATTATAAAATTTTATTTTTGCATCTTTGATAAACTATCTTGTATCATAATCATATTGTATTTTATTATCACCAGGGAAGAGTTCAGAAGAGTTTTTCAAGTTGTTCCATCAAGCTCAGCAGCAATACATGACAGTGATCTCGACAGTTTCTCAAGTCAGGGCAGCCTGGAATGACATGATGAAACAGCTGGTGTCAGTGAACAACAGGAATCTAGGACAGAACAAAATAGGAAGAGTCCAAATCTTGGACACTGCTGTCCAATGAACATCTTGTTAGAATATTAACTTGATATAAAATAACTGTCTTTTACCAGATATCAAGTGACAAAGCTGGAGCAGCAGTTGCTTCAGCAGTTTTAGAGGATTATGGAATTATCACTACTACTGATAAGATGAACGTAATTGACAGGTAACAGTCCAATTATCTTTTACATTAGTATTTGATTCAAATAAAGTATTTCGCATAAATGCATACATTTCAAACAAGTGTTGAAATTTAAATATTCAGTCAAAATCTATGGAGCTTGCTTAAATAACTGTCTTTAAAATTGAGTAAATTTGCACTATGAACTTTGCAGGAACAAGCTGAGAAGAGAATGTAAAAAAACTCATAAAGCCATAAGAAAGGAGGATAAATTGTTTGAATTGGTGGATGTTATTTATGTGGATGGTCGCAAAGATGCAATAGTGGTGACAATTGAAGTGAATGGCAAATATTACAGAAGAACTGAGCTAGAAGAGCACTATGTAACTGTAGGAGAACCTGGTAAGATTTAAAATTTTGATCTTTATTATGCATTTTGTAACAGATATTCCTCAAAATATTTATTAAGATGAATTTTGGATACAGAAATTGGAAAATAGATATAAACCCTGAAATATCTGAAAAATTGTCTCTAATTTCTGAATACTATTTCGGGTGATTTCTACCTCTCACATGTGACTCCAAGTAATGGCAAGGGGTCAACTATTGCAACAGAGATATACAAGGCCCTCAAAGACACTGAATTACAAACCAAACTTGCCATGATAGGATCTGATGGGACTAATACAATGACCAGTTCCAGTGGTGGAGCTATCAGATGCCTGGAAGAACTGCTTGGTAGACTTTTGCAGTGGAGCATTTGCCTACTACACTGTAATGAGCTCCCCCTTTGTCACGTCTTTGTTACTTTGGATGGAACAACAAAGAGCCTATACTCATTTTCAGGAAAGATAGGGGTTGAACTTGGTGGAAGTGTATCTCGGTGGGATGTGATTTCATTCAAGCCAATTAGGAATTCAAAATTTCCAGTTATTCCTAACGACCTTTCAGCACTGATCAGTATTATGCTTACAGAATCTGTATGGCTGTTATGCTTGGCTGTGTTGATCCTGATCTTGAGCTCCTTGAAGTTGGACTGATCTGTCATTCAAGGTGGTTGACTCTGGCATGTAGAATCCTCAGATTTTATACATCTCAAAGGAAGCCTTCCAAAGTTCTGGTCACACTTGGAGTTTTGTATCTTGGTTCCAGATCAAGTAGTAGTATCGATGCACAGATGGTGCTAAGAACTTTTATGATGTGCTCCAAAGGATCCTGAAATTTCCTCACAAGGAAGCCAGGGAGATAGCCCTAAAAACCCTCTACCAAAATGCATACTATGCTCACCCTGAGAATGTATTAATTGCCATGCTTGCTGATTCAGACCCACAAATCCGCAACAACGCAGTTAAGAAGGTACTTTCGGTCAGAGGAAATAAATCAGTTGAAACAGTGATAGACAGACTTCGAAGGTGGTGACCTGAATAATTGATTCAGATGAGGATATTGAAGTCCCAGTGTTACAGCCTGACTTGAGTGTTGTGAGAGATGGTAGTGTCAGGAGATTCATGGTGCCTAAAATCGATAACGAAGCTCGAGGGTATCTCAAAATGATAAACTTAAATTCATCTGACATTCATGAGCCAGCCCCCTATCATACCATCTCTAAGCAATGAAGAACTCATGAACATAAGAAAGGAAGCACTGAAACTCAACCAGCCTTGTCATAATCAGGGTGTAGAGAGGCACATTAAACTTGTAACAGAGGCTTCCTCAACTGTGGTAGGATTTGAACATCGTGATAGCATTATTTGACAAAAGATAAAATCAAGAAAACTGGTGAAAGTGTTCAGTACAAAAATACAATATTCTGAAGCTGTTTAGATTATTTTTTATTACTTTGTTTAATGAATGATACTTTAGATTAATCTTAAGTTGCTTTGTAATAGTTTCAGTAGAAAATTGTACATATTTACCACAAGTTGTTTAAAAAATTGCCAAAAAAAGGCTGAAAATTGCAGTTTTTGGCCAAAAATAATATAATTATGGATATTTTGATGCATTATTTAGCCTGCAGCCCTCTGCAAATGTTTTAATTTGCTTCAGAGGTAAAACATACATCATAAACAGTTTTTAAATTGTCTTTCTATCATGTCCAGAACCTGAGATAGGTCACTGGGTTCAAATTTTGGTCGCATGCACATATGATTCTGTATAAATGGCTGGTAGCAGTCAGTTTTGTATGCAACCACTTCCTGTCTTATCCACTCCTCTGCTGATGATTCCACTCTTCACTTCTCTACCTACTTTGCAAAGCATCCATCTCAACAGTCACTCCATGATTCATGTAGAATGGTTATGGTATACTTGACCTCTGATCTTTCTGCCATCTCTGATTGGGGTAGAGAAAACCTTGTGGCTTTGAATGCCTCAAAGACTCAATTCCTCCATCTGTCTACTCGTCACAATCTTCCACGCAACTATCCACTTACCTTCAACAATGCACAACTCATTCCTTCCTCTTCTCTTAACAATCTTGGTGTTTCCTTTTCTTATAATCTTTCCTGGAAAGATCACATATACTCTTTTCAAAACAACTTCTAAGAGGTTAGGTGTGTTGTACTGGCTCTGCAGTTTCTTTACCCCAACTCAATTGCCCTCTCTGTACAGGGGTCTTGTCCACCCCTATTTGGAGTACATTTGTATTAAAAAATTTCAGCCAGTGTTTATACAAGAAATTTGTCCAAGGTATGCAGGAACTTGAGTAAGGAATTTTTGTATATGTTAATGAAAGTATTTTCTTGCAGGGAAACAAAATGAATAATATTGACATTGTCTACACTCTTTGGTCCAATCTTAAAAAAACTCCCTCTATGGATGTTGGCCAAGTTGGATTCCATAAGGATAAAGAGGTCAGATCTTTGATAATTCATAAGTTGAGTGTAAAAGAGAATTTGCTTCACTACATCTTTTTACAGGAAAAGAGTTTTTGTTTTGTTAAGAATGGAATTTGAGTTGTTTATGCTAATCCTAGTATAAGGAGAACCTCATCTTGACCTTAATGATTTAAATTTGTTCAAATTACTCTTTTCACAATTTTGTACTAATAATCATGCTATTGGATTTTTCTTTCACATCAAAGAAAAACTTCCAGACTACCTATGTTTTTCTTTGATGTACAGATACACTTGTGGTGAACCCAATTCATACATGATTGGCAGAACAACTTGCCAATTTCAAGTTTGAATTGATGAACATAGAGAGCATACTAGTCAGGCAAATATTTTATTTGCTAGACCAATGTATTCTAATATCCAAGATTCATATGAAATTGATCATTTCATAAAAGACAATAACTTTAAAATCTTATGCCAAAGAAACAATACTAACCTTAATCTTCTAGACAATCTTTATATTCACTCAAAAACTCAAATTGAATGACCTATACTTCTTTCAACAGTTCATGTATTCAAAGATAAACTACACTCCAAAAAACTGAAAGGGTTTAAACTAAATACTTAAATTTAAATCTTTATTTAACCTGATAATGAATGATTGGCTAATGATATAGAGCAGGGGTTCCCAAACTTTTACCACCAAGGACCCCTAAATATTAATTCCGTACGGACATAGACCGGACATAACGTGAAATGGAAATTTATTTTAATATAGTTAATGTTACTATTTTTCCAAAAGCTTAGAGACCCCCTGGAAGCTTCCTACAGACCCCTGGGGTCTGTACAGACCACTTTGGGAATCCTTGATATAGAGCATGTCATCATTTTCAACAGAAGACTCCTCTTTTATCATTTTAACTTTAGGTCAAAGTGAAATATTTTGTAACTTTTGTCATTGTCATTTGTAAATTTTAAGAAAAATTATCTTAAATTAGGATGGTACCATTCCAATTCTTTCATGTTTGGAATGCTGCTGTAATTTGTAGCCAGTGTACAGTTATTTTGTAAATTGAAGATACTTTTATCTGCAATTTAAGCAGAGAGGTGATTCTTTCAGGCATGGAGGTGTACATTCCATATTCTATTCCTACTATTAATGCAAAAAACCTTGGTGTAACTTTACTTGTTGTAATGCTATCTGCAACAGAGGAGAGAATTCAGAAGGTACCATCACCATCCAACTCTTGACTCACACTCAGCTTATATTTCTGCCTGGAATTGTGCAAAATCTGTTCTTTAACTCGCCAAAAATTCCTTCATCCACTAAAAATGTGAAAACCTATCCAATTCTAAGTCTTCTCACACTTTCTGGCATCTAGCTAAGAACCTCTTCAACAACTTTACTTCCTCTTCTTTCCTCTTCTTTACTCTTCTTTAATAGGAAGATTCTTAAATATCCCTCTTCTCACAATCTCCTTTCAGATTGTCAGTATAGATTCTGCAAAGGGTGCTCTACAGGTGATCTTCTTACATATCTCTCTGACTCTGTCATCCTCCTCCTTTCAGGATTTTGGTGAAACACTTGCTATTCTGCTGGACATATCAAAAGTTTTTGATAGTCTGGCACAAATCTTTAATTTTGAAACTGCCCTACTTCAGTTTCTATCGTTCTATATGTGCCTTCTTCTCTAATTTCCTTTCTGGCCAATCTGTAGCTGTGGTTGTAGATGGCCCCTGTTCTTCTCCTAAAGCTATCAACAGTGGAGTTCCTTGGAGTTCTATGCTGTCATCCACTCTTTTCCTTTTATTTATTAATGGTCTTTTAATTTGCACTTTGTCCTATTCACTCCTATGCTGATGATTTCACTCTTCACTTCTCCACCTGCTTCCCAACGTGTCCTTCTCAACAGTCACTCCATGATTCATGTAGTGTGGCTATGGAGCACCTGACTTCTGATCTTTCTGCTGTCTGATTGGGGCAGAGAAAACCTTATGGCTTTGAATGCCTCAAAACTCGGTTCCATCTCTCCACTCATCACAATCTTCCACACAACTGTCCCCTTAACTTCAACAACACACAACTCAATCCTTCCTCTTCTCTTAACATTCTTGGTGTTTCCTTTTCTCATGATATTTCCTGGAAAGCTAATGTATACTCTTTCCAAAATGGCTTCTAAGAAGTTAGGTGTGCTGTACTGCCTCCGCAGTTTCTTCAGTCCCATTCAAAATTGCTCTCTCTATACAGGGGTCTTGTCTGCCCTTGTATGGAATATGCTTCCTTCTCATGCGTGTGGTGGCTCAACCCACACAGCTCTACTTGACTGGGTGAAATTAAAGGCTCATCAATCCCCTGCCTCTTACTGTCTTCAATACCCCATCTCTTTGCCACAATGTTGCCTCTCGCTATCTGTACCATTGCTATTGTAATGGACACACTGCTCTTCTGAACTCTAACTGCATGCCTCCTCCTTTAAGGAGAGTATGCAGTACCAGACTTTTGACACATTCTCATTCCTTTTCTGTTCAACTCTCTAATGCAAGGATCAATTGGTATTTTCAATCTTTCATCTACTCAACCAGTCAACTCTGGAACAATCTTCATTAATCCACCTTTCCCCCCTGTCTATGACCTCCAATCTTTCAAACACAGTGTGTCCAGGAATATTGAAAACCAATCTTAGATCTTGATTTTGGCTTTCTTCTTCCTGTGTGTGTGTTGGGGAGGGGGGCATTTTTGCAGACATTTGCTGGCATTTGCACTTGGCCCCTCTTTCCTGCATAAAATTATATATATTGTGTGTGTGCGTGTGTGTGCATGTGTGTGCACACACACACACTCGCACTGCAGTGAGGTTGCATCAGGAACAATCCTTACTCACTCGCATTCACTTCATCAGCTGACATGACAATAATGCACCTGCCTCAGGGCAACTTTTCCACAGCCCCCCACAGACTACTTCATGGTTTACCCAGACCACTTCACACACCTTGAGCCAGGACATTGCCAGCCCATTGCTCCCATACACCACATCACTCCACTTTTTTCTATTCAGCAGCATCTTTCACCCTCCCAGACATCCAGGTCCCACTGACCCAAAGCCTTCCTCCACCCCATCCCTTCCTCAGTCTACCCCTACCCCCATCCTTCCATTGCTTCCCCAGTCTGCCCCTCTCCCTTTCCCCCTCCGCCTCTGACATGCAATTCCTCTTTAGCATCCTCTCCTCAATCATCCTTTCCATATACCCAAACCATTTTAATACTCCTTCAACTCCCACCTCTCACAGATATCAGTGTTTCTCACATGATCAATCTGCCTCACCCCACAGATCGTCCTCAAGCATTTTTTATTTCCAGTACATCCACCTTTTTCCTTTCCTTCGCATTTGCCACCCACCCATGCTTCACATCCTTACAACACTGTTGGCACTACTATACCTTCATATATACCCATCTTTGCTCCATTAGACATTGAGCTTTCCTTCCAAACATTTCTTAGGGCACGCAGTACCTTTGCCCCTTCTTCCACCCTGTGCCTCACCTCTGCCTCCATCATCCCACTCCTTGCCACATCCACCCCCAAGTACCTGAAACATGCCACTTCTTCCATTTCCTCACCATGCAAATTTACACGCAATCGTTTACGAACCTCCCTTTTACAGCACCACATAATCTTGCTCTTAGCTTCCTTCTTTCACACACCCTCCTGAACTCAGTTACCAGTCTCTGTGGCTTTTCTCTTGAGTCTGCCACCAGAGTCATATCATCCACATATGACAACTGATTCACTTCCCAAGAACCTGCCCCCGCAGCATGCTTCACCCCCATTCCCCTCCCCATGACCCTTGCATTCACCTCTCTCATCACGCTGTCTATAAACACATTAAACAACCATGGAGACATCACACACCCCTGTCATAGACCTACTTTCACCGGAAACCATTCACCCTCCTCTCTTCCCACACATACACATGCTCTTCTCTCTCGGTAAAAACTTTTCACCGCATTCAACAATGACCTATGCACCCCATATAGCTGCAGCACTTGCCACAATGCCTTTCTGGCAACCCTATCATACACTTCACTTCACTTTGTAGCCCCCGGGTTCTCTTATGCGAACCGGGCGGCACTCAGGTATCCCGCTACCACCGTGGGACGGGTCCATAGGTCTCGTAGAGAGGTAATGTTGGAGTTGTCTCTTTGTTGAGAGAGAGTGTGGCAGTGTAAGAGTAGGTGTTCTGTGTCCTCAGGGTGGAGGTAGCATTTTTGACAGGTGGAGGTGTCAGCTAGGTGGAGTCTGTGTCTGTATTGTTGGAGGGAGGGGTGGTGGCCTGAATGGAGCCTGGCCAGAGTAACTCTTGTTTTCCTTGGGAGGGTTTGTTCGCTCTGATGGACTACAGGGGGAGTATCGTGAAGGACAGTGTTGTGTGGTTGGTCGAGTAGGTATTTCCGGGTAAATTCTGTGTGGAGATGTTTAATGGGGTTGATGTTTAGGGGAGGAGGGGGGATATTGTTCAGTAGCTGCGAATAGTGAGCAGCAGGAGTACGTTTTTTGTTGCGGGGTGGGGGATTGTGTAATGTGAGATGGTGACAGGGGTGGTCTGGGGCCAGTGCTCTGGAGAAGAATTGAGTCCCTGTCATGTTCATGTGGTGTTCGATGGGGAGTATTTTCGTATCTGCATGTAGATGTGGGATGGGTGTGGTTCGGAGGCAGCCAGTAATGCTTCTGAGACCTCTGTTTTGTGTGGTCTGTATCTTTTTCTGGTTTGTGTGGGAGATGGACGGGGACCAGGCAGGGGCAGCGTAAGTTAGGGTAGTATGTACAAACTGTTTGTATAGGATACTAAGGGATTCCTTCTGCTGACCGAATGTTGTGGAGGTGAGTGTTCTGAGAGCGTTGAGTTTTTTTGTTGCTTTGGAGCAAATGTTTGATATGTGAGGGGAAAAGGCATGTGTGTGTCTAGGATGAGGCCGAGGATTGGTGGGGTTTTGTTTAGAGGTAGGGGATGTCCCATGAGGGTGACTCTCGGGTGTGCTTGGGATTCGTGGTGGTCTGAGGTTAGGAGGGTGATGGAGGATTTTTGAGGGGATGCTGACATCCTATTATTAGTCAGCCAGAGTTCCAGATTGGTAATGTACTGCTGGATCAGGTGTGTGGCAGTGTTACGGTTATGGTGTTGTGCTGTTATGGTCAGGTCATCTGCATAGGAGGAAACGTGGACATGGGGGGAGAGAGGTTGTGGGAGGTCATGCATGAAAAGGTTGAAGAGGATTGGAGAGAGTATGGAGCCCTGTGGGACGCCATTGTATAGTCTGTAGGTTTTGGATGAGTGTTGTTTGTGTATGACTTTGCCAAGTCGGCCTGCAATGAGATTAGTAAGCCATTTCTTGTCATTGGTGGGGATGTCGAGATCAATAATCTTTTGTGCAAGAATGTGGCGTGGGACAGTGTCGAAAGCTTTGTTGATGTCGATGGCAACAAGGACTGTGCGGGCAGGGGGGGGATTGTTGGTTGAAGCCATCTAAGATGTGTTGGGTTAGGTTTGTAAGAAGCGTTGTGGTGGAGTGGGCGGACCTGATGCCGTGTTGGGTTTGTGAAAATGTAATGTGTGGTTGTATGCGTCTTAATATCAGTTTTTCGAGGACTTTGGAAATGGTTGAGAGAAGGGAGATTGGCCGGTATGAAGCAGGTAGGTTGGGGGGTTTATTGGGTTTCAGTATCGGGATGATGTGTGCCAGCTTCCAGGTAGAGGGTATGACATTGTGAAGCCAGGAGTAATTGAATATGTTTGTGAGGGCTGCAAGAGCAATTGGACCAAGGTGTTTGAGATGTATGTTTGAAATGTGGTCTGGGCCTTCGGCATGAGAGTTTTTAAGGGATTCTATGGCTGCAGCTGTGCCTTGGGGTGTAAATGGATGTGGTTGTTGTGGGTCGGCCGAGAGTTTCCGTATGTTTTTGAGGATTTTTCTATTATTGGGAACAGTGATTTTGTGGCTAATTTTGTGGTTAATTAGCCCTATCATACACTTTTTCAAGATCCATGAATGCCACACACAAATTCCTTTCTTTCTCCAAGTATTTCTCTTGCAGCATCTTCAACCTAAGCACCTGGTCCACATACCTTCTACCTCTTCTAAAACCCCCTTGCTCCTCCCCAGTCTGTTGCGCCATGCAAGCCACCACCTTACTGGCACACTCAACAGACTAATTTCTCTATAATGCGAACATACATTTTTGACCCCTCCTGCCTTTATAGAGGGGTAAGATACATGCACTCCGCCAGTCCTGAAGCACCTCGCCTCTGTCCATACACACATTAAACAGACGCACCAACCAATCAACACTACAATCACCACCTTTTTTCAAGAGCTCCATAGCAATCCCATCCATTCTTACTGCTTTTCCACCTTTCTTCCTGCCTAAGGTCTCCACCCACCTGAACATAGTCTATTCCAAGAAAGATTTAATGATACGCGGTAGCTGAGGCAATTAGCAGCGGGGTGGGGGCTAGTGGGTCCTACCCGGTCTTTCTTAGGGACAAAAATTGCTCAAGGAATTGGTGCATGTGAGAAGCAATTCTAGTTTTTAGTGCTTGCACAGAAGTTTTGTTTTGGTGTTTTACTGCTATGTAAAAAAATTTATACCGTAAGTGAAGTGAAAAGGATAATGTAGCAAAATTAAATGATATAAGAGTAGGCTCTACTTGAATTTCTCAAGACTTTTAAATTTAAAAAGCTTAGCACCATTCACAGCATCTTTGGACAATTTTTATCACCATTTGGCATTTACAATATGGTAAGACTAAGAACACAATACATGCTCATAATTCTGTTCCTTTAAGATTTTAATTATAGTCATAGTATGATTTTAATGATACACATGTTGCAGCCTTAATGATACACACCTGCAATTAAATAATGCACAAAGTGTGTAATAATACACGCTAAAATAGCCTATGCACCACCACCTCCCTACGGACCAAACCATTCATCACAACTCTCCTACTACAAACCCCCTCCCTGCTCAAACATACCACATCTGGTTCCCTATCTTCCGACATGTTCAATAGTCCCTCAAAATACTAATACTTACTCCACCTTGTCTTCACATCCCCATCGACTCTTTTCAGTTATATATATATATATATGTAATCATGATTCCTGCGATTTCAAACTAAGTAAACAAAAGAAAGACAACATATAATGAAGGGTTGCAATGACTGAAATAAAATTATTTAAATCAATTTAAATTATAAAGTAAAAAAACTGATTGAAATCAAAATATGATTTTTCTTTCTCACAGACTAGAACTATTCCATCAACATAATATCACTGGGTTTTATTGTAATGGCGACTTGACTTTCATGTTCATTGATATGTTGTAATCATGGCATGTAATCACGATTAGGATTCCTTTTGCCTTGGAATTGATTAAGATTCATTGGTTTTCCAGGACAAATGGAATCGATTATGATTCATTGGTTTTCCAGGACAAATGGAATTGATTCCAATGATTACGATTCTTGATTATGTCTGATATATATCAGGTCATCCCATAAGTAGTCATTTTTTTTTTACCTTTATTTCTAAATGAAAATAAAACTACATCAAAATAAATTTTAATCAATTATATATCAGGTCATCCCATAAGTAATGTCGTTTTTTACGATAGATTAAGTTTAAATTAGTCCTCCTCGGTTTAAGCATAAATTTTCCGAAGGTTATATCTAAGAGGAGATCTATCGTGTTTCGCTACATACTTTACAGACCTTGACCAGTGAAGATGTGTGTTTTGCTTTATGTGAACCCCTCATAAACATGGTGGTATCAGAAGAGCATATCAGGCATATAATGCTTTAAGAGTTCAAAAAAGGGAATAGTGCTACTGAAGCAACACAAAACATTCAGGATGTTTATGGCAACGATATTCTGCATGTGAGGAAATGTCAAAGATGGTTTCAAAAGTTTAGGAATGGTGACTGCTGTTTGACAGATGCAGCACGCTCTGGATGCCCTGCTGAGTTTGATGATGACCTGCTGTTAGCTGCACTTGAAGAAGACTGTTCAACAACTGTCGAAGAATTGGCCCAGAAACTCAATTCATCCCTCTCCACCATCCATCGACATTTGCAACAACTCGGGAAAGTGCCTAAGTTAGGAAAATGGGTGCCACATGAATTGTTGGTCAACAATCTGAGGGTGCAGGTAAACATTAGCACAGCTCTGCATTCCTGTGAACTCCAAGATCCATTTTTGCACCGTTTAGTGACTGGTGATGAAAAGTGGATACTGCACGAGAATGTTAAGCGCCATCGACAGTGGGTTTGTGCCGGAGAACCAGCAACACCACAGCCAAAACCAAATCTTCACCCTCGGAAGGTGTTGCTTAGTGTTTGGTGGGATAAAGGTGGTGTAATACGCTTTGAAACCTTACCACACAACCAAACAATCACCGCTCAAGTCTACTGTCAACAACTGGATCGATTGAACACTGCACTAAAAGAAAAGAGACCACCTTTGGTTAATTGGAAAGGAATCGTGTTCCACCACGACAACGCACGTCCTCATACTGCTCAGATCACTTCTGCAAAAATTGAGGAGCTTGGGTGGGAAAAACTTCCACATCCTCCATATTTTCCAGACCTTGCGCCTTCAGATTATCATCTATTCAGGAGTCTGCAAAACTATCTTCACGAGAAACAGTATACTTCTTTAGATGACCTGCACACCAGTCTTTGTACGTTTTTTGCCTCAAAACTGCCTGAATTTTATAAACATGGCATTGAAAAGCTTGTAGGACGTTGGCAGAGCGTCATTGATTCCGATGGAAAATATATACTAGATTAAAAATTTTCAGTTGAGTTTTTTTTTCTTTCAAATTCCGATCTAAAAAACGACATTATTTATGGGATGACCTGATATTTAACTTCACTTTCTATGACTCTCTGCCACCTCTCTACGAGCATTTCAATTCTATGTTAATAAAATTCCTTCGGTTTAGAAGCAAAAAACTCGGAGAGGGTGATGTACCCTCGAGGGTAGCCTCGAAACTTTCTGGTTCTTCCCATCAAGATAGTTTTGAAGACTTCTGAATAGGTGGTAATCTGATGGTGCAAGGTCTGGTGAATTTGGAGGATGTGGAATTTTTTCTCAACCAAGCTGTTCAATTTTGGCAGTGGTGATTCGAGCAGTATGAGGATGCGTGTTGTCCTGTTGAAACACAACACCCTTGCGATTGGTCAAAGAAGGACGTTTTGTTTGCAATGCAGTGCTCAATCTTTGAAGTTGCTGACAGTAGACTTTGACTGTAATGGTTTGATTTTTTTTTTTTTTATGCAGGAAGGAGTAGCTAAGGGCAAATGCCCGCAAAGCAAGAAGAAGAAGAAAGTCAAAATCAAGGTCCGGGTGTTTTCGAGATGCCTAGACACTGCGTTCGTTTGAAAGATGGGAGGTCATAGACAGGAAGGAAGATGAATTGAGGAAAATTGTTCTAGAGTTGACCAGTTGAGTAGATGAAACACTGAAAATACCGATTAATCCTTGCATTAGATAGTTGGACAGAAAAGGAATGAGAAAATGTAGAAAGTCTGGTATTACGTGCTCTCCTTAAAGAAGGAGGCATGCAGTTAGAGAGTTCAGAAGAGCAATGTCCATTATGATAGCGATAGTAAAGAGAGAGAGAGAGGCAACATTGCGGCGAAGAGAGAGAGAGATTGAAGACGTTCAGTAAGAGGCGGGGAATTGATAAGACGAAAAGCCTTTGATTCTACCCAGTCAAGTACGGCTGTGTGAGTTGAATCACCCCATACATGAGAAGCATACTCCATACAGGGGCGAACAAGACCCCCCTGTACAGAGAGAGCAACTGAGTCGGGGTGAAGAAACCGCAGAGGCGGTACAGCACACCTAACTACTTAGAAGCTGTTAAAAAAAAACTATATAGGGTTATGTTTGATTGCTGTTCCCTGGGCCATCCGTTGGAAATTTCCAGCAGATATTTATGCTCAGATATCGGCAAAAACCCTACGTCTTTTCGTTAAAAAGTTGTGTTTGAGGTGGTCTTCAAAAGACCTTGTTAAGTAGTAGTTGTTTTTTTAAGGTTTAATTAATATACCTTTGATATTTAACGATGCCGAATGGTAAAGGAAATTACCATACCTTATTTCGTTGGGCCTTGCTTCTGGTTGTAGGGTGCGTGGCTCTTTCGATGTAAGTGATAGGGTTACGCAACGAGTTTATTCGGTTTAATTAATATAGACATTCACTATACTTAAATACCTGAAGGAATAGGCCTATCCTTGTGTTATTAGTTTTATATTGTTAGGTATTCACTCTGAACTTATAGGAAGATTAAGCACTTCTCCCTTGCCTAAAGCATTGCTCGAAACTCGACAGCCCTGAGATGAGCTAATATAAAATTCCTGTGTCTTCAATTTTCGCTGACTTTACAAAGTCCCCAGACGTCTAATTTTTAACTCTATCAAAAGCTTTTGATGTGTCCAGTGCAATAGCAAAAGTTTAACCGAAATCCCGAAAGGAGGATCTACAGATCTAAGGCTAACAAAGACTCAAGATCCACTCTAAGGTTAGCCCGAGAAAAAGAAGAGAGTAGGGGGTTAAAAGAAGAGAATAAGGGGTTAAGTAAGTAGTAAAACCTATCATTCGTGGGTTAACATTCAGAAAAAGAAAGAGAGAGACTCGCCATCATCATCCGCCGGCCACTGCCGACAAGTCGGAAAAATAGTCGAAGAGAATAGGAAAGGGGTGAAAGATGAAAAGTAGTAAAATAAGAACGCTTACAAACTACGGATGTACCGAGATCGCTTTTTAGCCGATAACCGGTAGCAATAATTAAAAATAGTATCGGCCGATAACCGATACCCAGCTAGGGTTTATTAGTTTGTCATATTTTTGTAACATATTCATAATTTATTTTCTGTGTTGAAAATTTGGCAACAAAGCAGTAATCCTTTTCATTAAAGATTGCAACACTGCAATAGATGTCATAGTTTTGTTTGTTATATAATTGGACTGCGGGCCTATGTTGGGCTTAGTAAATGTGTTTTTTAACCAGCTAGCTGGATTAATATTGTGAGCTATGACTACAAGATAGTTTTTTGGTTTTCTAGGCTTTATATCTATTTCTCAAAGGATTTACACTTGTTTGATTGTCTGTTTGAAAAGAAAATTGGGTAAAACTTATGTGCTACATTTCTTAGGACCGAGGCTATGATTAAAATCAAGTAAAAGCTATGATGAAAAAATAGCGAGTTATGTGAAGTGATAAAACAATAAAATATTGGAAATTTCATCTTCTTAATAGTCTTTTATTCATAATTTTGTAAAAATCATACTTTTGAAATATCGGCTGATACCGACACCGACACATCCCTATTACAAACCATGCAAACAGTCTTAACTCAAACACTGTCATACCATGCAAACTACAGACATGCAAGTAAAGAGAGGATAAGAAAAGAACAAAAAAAAAAAAGTAAGAAGAGTATAACAAAAAGTGGGTTAGTTTGCGCTACGTTTGTGTTTGTCTATATATATATATATATAATAATATATATATATATATAATAAATATATATATATATAATATATATATATATATATATATATATATATATATAATATATATATATATAAATATTTTGTTGCTGGCATTAATCGTCAACAGACTCAAACCTTGACCATTACTCCCAGAGCTCCTGTTGCTAATTGTTTTATTATTTTAAGCGACGTTAATATTTTTAAATTGCCTATCTAAACGGTTTTTAAACATATTAATGCTGGTAGAGTTCACGACGGACGCAGGAAGATTATTCCATTTATCCCCTACTTTAAACGTAAAAATGTTTTTAGTGATGTTAGTAATGAAACGTCTGCAACGTAATTTAAATCCGTTATTACGAGTATTACTATTATCGAAAATGAGCAATTTGTCAAAATTTACGTTATCGATTTTATTAATGATTTTGAAAACTTCAATAAGCTCCCCTCTTAATCTCCTAGCTTCGAGTGAATGCAAGTCTAACTCTTTAATCCTATCTTCGTAAGACTTGTTGCGTAGTGACAGAATTAGTTTCGTGGCGCGTCGCTGAACCCTTTCCTACCTATCAATATCCTCACGCAAATACGGGCACCAAATTTGAACGGCATATTCTAAGTGAGGCCTGACTAGGGACTTGTAAAGGGGCAATATAATAGTCTTCGATTTAAATTTGAAATTACGCGCTGTAAAGCCTAACATCCTATTAGCTTTTGCGCAAGACTCCAGGCACTGATTCCTAACTTTTAAATCCTTAGATACGCGTACGCCTAAATCTACTTCTTCGTCAACGCTCGCTAACTGTCTATCATCCATCATGTACGTGTAATTGTTGTTACGAGAGCCTATATGCAAAACTTTAAATTTGTCTACGTTAAATTGCATCTGCCACTTATCCGTCCACTCCATAATCCTACTTACATCGTCTTGGAGCCTATTTCTATTGTCCACGTTAAGAACTTTACCGTCTATTTTAGTATCGTCCGCAAATTTTGACACGTTACTGGTCAAGGCTACATCTATGTCGTTAATGTAGATTACGAATAGCAATGGGCCTAACACTGAACCCTGAGGGACACCGCTACCAACATCCAACCACCCCGATTCCCTTCCATTAACAACGACCCTCTGTTTCCTGACACGAAGCCATTCCTCTAACCAGTTAGCTACCTGACCGCGTATACCGTGTGATTTAACCTTCACAATTAATCTTCTATGCGGAACTGTATTGAACGCCTTTTTAAAGTCTAAATAAATAACGTCAGCCGCTCTATGCCTATCGTATTCGCGCACTACTTCGTTATAAAACTTCAACAAATTAAACAAGATTTATAGCGTCGAAACCCATGTTGACTACTATTAATCAAATCGCGACTTTCTAAGTGATCGACTATACGATCCCTAACTACGGATTCCAAAAGTTTACCGACAATTGACGTTAAGCTAATAGGCCTATAATTGCTAGCTACTGGGCGGTCGCCTTTTTTAAAAATGGGCCTAACTTTAGCTAATTTGAAGTCTTAAGGAAGAATCCCCGCTTCCAGTGACTTGCTAAAAAATTTGAAGGGGCCTACGATAACATCTTTCAAATTTTTGAAATGTCTAGGATAAAGCGCGTCAGGGCCTGGAGCCTTGCTAACTTTCAGCTTATCGATATAATGCGCAATCTCACCCTCATAAACAGTTATGTCATTCAAAATAGTCTCGCTTCTAAATGGAACAATATCATCCACGTCGGGGACATTATTTACGTCTTCTACAGTAAAAACTGTAACAAAAAAGTTGTTAAAAATACCCGCCATCGGCTGAGCGTCGGAAGCCAAAGCGCCGTTAGCGTCCACTAGAGGGCCTGTTATCTTTTATCGGCTTACGGTTATTGACTTAGTCAAAAAACTTTTTTGGATTATGCTTACTATCCGCAGCTACAAGTATCTCAAAATTACCCTTAGCATTCCTAACATCTTTCAACCTGACATCTAAGCTCGATGTATCTATTAAAGTTAGCTACCGTGCCATCGCACTTATTAAGTCTGTATGCTCTGTTACGCTCGTTTATGAACTCGCCTATTTCCCTAGTCCACATTTGGGCCTACCATGATTACTAGTGTGCTTGGGCCTACATGATTACTAGTGTGCTTGGGCCTTCGCGGAATAAACTCTTTCGATATTCAAAAAACTTTCTTTAATCACCTCCCAATGAAAATTTGCGTTATTACCCATAAATAAATTATCCCAGTACACTACTCTCATCCTATCTGCAAAACTATCAAAATTAGCCCTACAAAAATCAGGGACTTTTATTACGTTACTATCCTTACTGTTTTCTATCAATAACTTAAACCTAATAATTTGGTGATTACTACATCCCAAACTCTTGTTTACTTCCAAACCTTCGACTATATTTTCCTTGTTCGTCATCACTACGTCTAAAATATTGTCACCGCGCCTTTGTTCGGTAACCATCTGTCGTAAAAAATTATCTTCCATGAACTCAATCAGTCTCAAACCCTTATCATTACCAGTAAATGTCTCGTAATTAACGTTAGGACAGTTAATCTCCGACAGCTATACTATCCCGATTATTAATAAAGTTACAGTACTAAGAAGTGTGTAAAATCTAGTATCGGTATCGAGGGGTTGAACGGGAGGTCTATAAACAGCAACTAAGTTAAAGCTAATACTACGCGCCCTAACTTCAACGCATTAATTGCTGCCAGAAAATCTCTCAACCTCAATAACCCAAAGGGAATTACGAATGTACAACAAAATGCCGCCACCAATCCTATGTAACTTATCATTAGTAAAAAGTTTAAAACCCGCTATATCAAGTTCCCCCAACAAGTCCCGAGTTACGGTATTTAACCACGTTTCGGTTACAGCAACTATATCGTAGTTCCCGGAATAAATTATCGCCTTAAATTCGTTCAATTTATTTATAATACTACGCGCGTTACAGTAAAAAGATGATAGAGTCAGAGAGATATGGAAGAAAATCGCCTGTAGAGCGTCCCTTGTGGAATCCATACTGACGATCTGAAAGAAGATTGTGAGAAGAAATGTGTTTAAGAATCTTCTTATTAAGGATAGATTCAAAAATTTGGAAAAGCAAGAAATCAAAGCAATTGGACGATAGTTTGAGGGTTGAGAGCGGTCACCCTTCTTTGGGACAGGCTGAATGAAAGCGAACTTCCAGCAGGAAAGAAAAGTACCAGATGAGAGACAAAGATGAAAAAATTTGCCTAGGCAGGGTGTCAGTACAGAAGCACAGTTTTTAAGAACGACAGAAGGAACACCGTCAGGACCATACGCCTTCTTAGAGTTGAGCCCAGATTGGGCAAAAAAAAACCATCTTTAGAAGGGATTCTAATTTCTGACATAATAAAGTCAGAGGGGGCAGGAGATGGAGGAACAGCACCAGAATCGTCCAGGGTTGAATTGTAAGCGAAAGTTTGAGCGAAGAGTTCAGCTTTGTCAGGAGAAAAGACGACAACTGTGCCGTCGGAATGGAAAAGAGGGAGGGAAAGAAGACAAAGTAAAGTTGTTGAAGAGGTTCTTAGCTAGATGCTAGACAGTGTGAGAAGATTTAGAATTGGATAGGTTTTCACATTTTTGTCTGATGAAGGAATTTTTGGCGAGTCAAACAACAGATTTTGCACGATTCCGGGCAAAAATATAAGCTGTGAGAGTAAGGATTTGGATGGCGATGGTACCTTCTGAAAGCCTCCTCTCTGCTGCAGATAGCATTAGAAGAAGTAAAGTTAAACCAAGTTTTTTTGCATTAGTAGTAGGACTAGAATATGGAATGTACGCCTCCATGCCGGAGATGGTGCAACAGTTCAAAATAAACCACTCCTTGGATATCCCACCAAACGCACAGCAAAACTTTCCTGGGGTGTAGATGTCCTCTTGTCTGTGGTGTAGCAGATTTCCCAGCACTAACCCACTGCCGATGACGCTTAACATTGTGATAAAGCACCCATTTTTCATCCCCAGTAATGAGTCGATTCAGAAACGGTGCTTGAAGTTGCTGAGAATGCAATGAAGAGCAAATGTTCACACGATTTCTACAGTTGTCAGGTGACAATGTATGGGGAACCCACTTCCCAAGTTTCAATACTTTTCCCAGTCGTTGCAAGTGGCGGTGAACTGTGGAACCGGTTGAATTTAGTCGCTGAGCAAGTTCTTCAACAGTTACAGCAGGATTTTCTTCAAGTGTAGCTATCAGAAGATCATCACTGAACTCAACAGGTCGGCCCGAGCGCGCTTCATCAGTTAAGCCCTCGTCACCAGCTAAACTTCTGGAACCATCGTTGACATTTCCTTACATTTAAAGCTTCCTCCCCATAAATATCCTGAATATTTTTTGCGGTTGCAGTCGCGTTATTTCCTTTTCTAAACACGTAAAGCATTATGTGCCTAATGTGTTCCTCGGACACCTCCACCTTATCCGTAACGGTGAAATAAACGAAGATTGTTAACGCGATGAAACTCACTCAGACTGAGAAGTAACGTGTCGAAACAAAAATTTGAGTTTTCCACAAAATATACATAGAAACGTTTGCAAATCTGATGCGAGTTTAGCAATGCCAAAAAATGACATTACCTTACTTATTAAGTTATTACTTATGTCCTCTTCACTCCTACGTGGAGCATAGGGCGTCAACTGTGCTTCGCCATCCGGTACAGTTGGCTGCTTGGGCTTTAACTTCTGGCCAGGTTCTTCCAATTCTCTTAGTTTCCATCAGTAAGGATCTCCTCCAAGTCATCATCGGTCTACCCCTCTTCCTTCTTCCTTGCGGATTCCATTCCAAAGCTGTCTTAGCTATTTCTCCCTCTTCTCTCCTCAAAGCACGCCCAACCCATCTCCACTTCCTTCTCCTAATTTGCTCTTCTATCCTTTCCTGGTTTGTGATCTGCCATAGTCTTTCATCTGAAATTCTATCTGGCCATTTAATTCCCATAATCCTTCTCAGACGTAGATTCACAAACACTTGCATCTTCTTTGTCAATTCTTTTGTTACCTTCCATGATTCACTACCATACAGGGTAACTGATTTAACATTACTGTTAAATATTCTTATTTTAACTCTCCTTGACAACTGGTTTCATCTCCATACTGGGTTTAGCAGCACAAAAGCACCTGCAGCCTTAGTCAACCTTCTTCTATCATCATCCTCCGCTCCTCCATCCTTTGCCACTACACTACCTAAGTAGACAAACTCGTCAACATCTCTCCCAGCTCAACCTCCCCAATTCTGAAGGCTCCATCTCTGCCATTTAATCTCATTGTCTTAGTTTTTCCTTTATTAATTTCTAATCCTAACTTTCTTCCCTCTCTTCACAGACCCTCCAGCTTCGCTATCATATCCTCACGCCTCTGTGACAAAAGGCACAAATCGTCGGTGTAATCCAATACTTCCAAAACATCCAGCAATCCCCAACCAATCCCCCTCCTACCTCCCTCAACCACTCCCCTCCTTACAGTATCCAGCATTAACAAAAATATCACTGGTGACAACAGACAACCCTGTCTCACTCCAGTTGTTACTTCAAAAGGCCTTGTGAACTTCCAGTTATGTTCCACTCTGCAAGAAAATCCTCTGGATGATTCTTCAACGATATTAATAATCTTCTCCGGTATTCCATAGTTTTCCATCACTGTCCACATACAGCCTCTATCCACACTATTAAAAGCTTTCTCAAAGTCTACAATGCCAAATACAGGCTGGACTGCCACTCCAAGCTCTGCTCCACAATAATTTTCAGTGTATTGATCTGATCGGCACAGGATCGGGTCTCTCTAAATCCTGCCTGTTCTCTTCTTAGCCTAGCATCTACCTCCCTCCTTATTCGTTCCAAAATAATATGGGTCAGCACCTGTCTAGGTATAGACAAAAGTGCGATTCCTCTCCAGTTGTCACATCGCGATAGATCTCCTTTCTTTGGTATTTTCAACAGCAAACCCCCTCTCCATTCCTTGGGAAGCTTCTCGGTTTCCCATATTATACCGAAGAGTCCATGCAATTCGTCTGTCATCATCCCTGGGTCAACCTTCAACAGTTCTGCCTCTACACCATCCATCCCTGGCACCTTTGCTCCTTTTAACTTCTTGATAACCCATCAGATTTCAGCCTTGGTGGTCTGACATAAATGTTCAGCTCCTGGTTCCCTCTCACCTCCTCTTGAATTAACTCCTCGGGTCTATTTCTATTGAAAACTTTTCTGAAATGCTCTTTCCACCTTTCCAATTGTTGCATCTCCGCAGTCAATATAGTTCCATCCTTCAATTTTACTTTTCTTGTCTCTCTATAATTTCTCCGTGTCAGTGTTTTCGTTATCTTATATAATTCCTTCGTATTTCCTCTCCGCACTGCTGTCTCTGCCTGTTGCGCCATCTCGTTCACAAATTCTCTCTCATCGTTTCTGGCCCTTTTGACCTCTCGATTCAGTTGTTGCCAATTCTCCCCCAACTCCATCCTGTTTATCACGTCTTCACATCTGTTCATTCTTTCTTTTGTTTTCCTTCTTTCTTTTACCGCATTCCATGTGTCCTCAGTCATCCTCTCTCTTTTCTCCTTTCTGAAATCGATTGTCTCCTCTGCAGATTTCCGTAAGGTGTCTCTAAATCTCACCCACTTTCTTTCCACCCTTTTTACTCTATCCTCTCCATTTTCTCCATGTGCCAAGACTTCCTCATCTTCATCCTGGCGAATAGCAAATCTATTTCCCACAGCCAATTTGTATTCCTCTTTAACCTTCCTTCTTGCGAGCCTATTTACGTCGAACCGTCTCCTTCCTCTCTCGACTCTTTCCTTGGCTTTTGCCAGTCTCAATTTCACCTCAGCTATCACCAGATGATGATCGTTTGCTACATCTGCTCCTCTTCTATTTCGCACATCCATCAGCGATCCTCTCCACTTCTTCCTAATGGCTATATGATCAATCTGGTTTTCCGTCCCGCCATCAGGTGACATTCAAGTAATTTTATGACTCTCTTTATGCGGGAACAGGGTACCACCAATCACAAGCTCCTGCTCTCCACAGAAATATGCGAATAATTGACCATTTCTATTTATTACTCCTATACCATGCTTGCCCATTACATACTCCCTGTCTTTGTTGTCTCCCCCCACCTTTGCGTTGAGGTCTCCCATCAGGATAACAATGTCTTTTCTCTTAACTTCCCCCAAAACTGTAGTGAGGTGTTCATAGAACTCTTCCTTCTGCTCATCCTCCACTTGTTCTGTAGGCGCATAACATTGAATAATTGTTATGGGTCTAGCCTTCGTCTTAGATCTTTCTCTTATAATTCTCGAAGATATTGGCTCCCATTCCAATAAACTTTTCTCCACCTCTCCTGTGAGCAATATGCCTGCGCCTTCTCTGTGTTCTTCTCCACTTGGTCTTCCGGAGTACAATAGTTTCTGGTATGGTCCCACTCGTACTTCTCCGTCTCCTGTCCACCTCGTTTCACTCGATCCCAGAACCACCACCCTATATCTCTCAGCCTCTCTTGCAATTTGCTTAAGCCTCGATGCCTCGTACATAGTTCGTATATTCCAGCATCCAATTCGTGTCCGCTATTTCATGCCAAAGTTCGTCAACTTTAGATTCATCCGGTTTTGCACAGTTTCAGTTTCTGTAACCGTAGCATTTAGGCTGTGCAGGGAATTAACCCACAGCAGTCGAGTCCGGTGGTGGGGCTGCCACCTTAAGGTCTCCGAACATACCCTGTCAGTTTTTGGTCCACGGACGTAACGCCACTCCCCAGCGGGGAGCTCCCCTATCCGCCACCTGGGGATCCGCCCGATGGGGGAACTGACAAAGACCCCTCACGGGACATTACTTATGGGATGACCTGATATTAGAGTTGCACCGATACCAATATTTTGGCCGATACCGATACCGATACTACAAAAAAGTGCCGATACCGATACTTTTTAATTAATTAATAGTTTTAAAATTGATTATTAATAAAAGTTCAAGTAAATGATATAATATCTCAATTAACTTAAAATGCCTTTCCCAATCCCAACTTTAGTTCCATTTAATTTCATAATAATATAATATATTATAATATATAGCTAGAGCCTGTAATTTAATTATGTTTAAAATTGAATGTACTAAAAAAGTAAAAAACATTGCAAACAAACAACTTATAAAATTATGTCTACAATACAATGTATAAATTTTTAATATACAGCTCTTCAAATACAATAATTATACCGGTAGTTTAATGAGGTTTGTTAAGCATTATAAAGTTTTTTTTTTCATTTCAATAAATAAAGTAGAGTGTAATTAAAGTAATAGTTTGTATTTTCAAAGTTTTTATTAATAAAAATTACAAAATTCAAATAAATGTAGTACATTAATAAAGTCCTATAAAATATTATTAAAAAAAACAAAAAAAACTTTCTACTGTACTGGGCCACTGCAACAATTGTAGTGTAAAAAATACAAAATTCAATATAGTATCTATAATACATTGATAAATCCTTATTATTCAGTACCGTATATTGAAAAAATAACAATTTGTGGTTACTTGCACAAAATGAAAATCTTATTAATAAAACATTGAGAAAAATCAAAACTATCGATGAAATCAATGATACCATCTTGATCAATATTGCTGCTACCTTCCAACATAAGCACACCGGACAAAAAATTAGTCACCCCTAATAGCACCGATAGTAGGAAGTTCAAGGTCACACAGAGGGCGCTGATGTAGCATTGGTAAGTGACAAGTAGCGGTGATGTAGCACACAGGATCCGATCTGTTTCGTGAGGTGGTGAAGAACAAAGTGTGTGTTGGATATAGTCTGCAAAATGGGTCGTGAGGCAGACGTTACTCAGTGGCAAAAAGGAGCCATCGTGTTTGGCAGAGCCCACGGACACAAAATGTCTGAAGTAGCCCAATTTGTTGGTGTGTCAACGCGTACTGTCCAGCGAGTTTACAAAGAGTTGTGTAGTTCGCAATCAACTGACAATCGACAGCGTAACTGTGGCCGGAAAACAATTCTCGACAATAGGGGCCACCACCATGTTTCTCGTCTAGTAACTGCAAATCGTTTTCAAACCAGAGAACAATTGCTCCAAGAAACCAATGAGGTTCTCCAGCGACCAATTTCCGAACGGACATTGCGACGAGAACTGCATGCGATGGACATCTGGAGCAGGGTACCACGGAAGAGGCCGCTGTTAACAGCAAGTCACAAATTGGCACGTTATAAATGGGCTCAGAGGCACAAAAACCGGACTGTGGCAGATTGGAAACGTGTAATTTGGTCCGATGAGTCCCGTTTTTGTTTGTTCTCCAATGATGGGAGGCGATGAGTACATCGCAGGTCCAATGAAGCCTTTAATCCTGAATGCGTCGAAGGTGTTGTTCAGGCTGGAAACAGAAAGTGAAGCGCAGGAATAGACACCCACGGACTCTGGCGGAACTTCGGGACTGGCTGATGAACGAGTGGCAGCAAATCGATGTTCAGTACATGCACAACCTCGTAGAGTCTCTGCCTCGCCGGATTCGTGCGGTTATCAAGGCCAGAGGCGCCGTCACACGTTATTAGGTACATTCTGAGAGGGGTGACTAATTTTTTGTCCGGTGTGCTTATTTTCATGGTTTGGATCACCTGAATTTTCATCATTGTCGTCTCCAGTTTCCAATAGTTTGCGTTTGGTTTCAATAGATTCTAAGGTATCCACCATCATACTTAATAACATTTCAATACTTGTAGAAGTACCTAAATCTGATCCATCATCATTAGACCTAAAGAAGTTCAAACATTTTATTTTTAATTCTTGGATCTAAGAATGTTGCAATGATCATATTTTTGTCTTTAGTATAGTTACTACATCTAGTTTCTATAGTCATTTTTACTGAAAACTATTACTGTAATTCGAAATTGTATATTTATATGATACTGTATTACTGTATTGAATATTTGTAATCTTGTATAGGGGCCTATAGTTACATTTTATGATTTTTTGTTTTGTTAGTAAATGTAAACATTGCTAATTTTGATAAAATATATATTAAACAACTAAATAAGATATTACTGTAGAATAATAAAAAAATTTAATTTTATATAAAATAAGATAATTTCTTCAAAAAACAGTAATTCAAAGTATCGGTATCGGTTTTCAGAACAGTATCGGCCGATACCGATACTTTGTGAAAAGTGGCCGATACCGATACCGATACATCGGTGCAACTCTACCTGATATATATATATATATATATAATATATATATATATACACACACACAGGGTGTTTTACAACCGGTCTGCCATACATTTGGTGGGGTGATTTCGGGGTGATATCGAGTAAAAAAGTTAATATAACATCGGTGCTATTTCCAACCGTTGCGGAGCTACGGACGTTTTAAGGTGCACGGAAAAGAAATAAACGAGAGTATTAATCTGATGTATTTATTGCTACATTTCATGAGATACACCTTATAGATGTTCAAAATGTTCGCCTCGGTTTTCAATACACAGCACAGCCTTACTCGTTCCAAACAAGAGTCCACTGCCCATTGAATCATTTCGGTGTTCTCGTATGTAAGCAGTGGCATCCATAATCCGACGCGAGAGTTCCTCTCTCGTTTGTACTTTGGTCTTGTAGACCATCTCTTTCATAAGGCCCCATAAAAAGAAATCTAACGGGGTTAGGTCCGGAGATCTCGGGGGCCACGATGTTGGACCAGCATTACCAATCCAACGATTCCCATCGTGCTGAAAGAACATCCTGCGCCTTGTCTCCAAGGGCACGTCCTCCATCAAAAGCGGCAATTCGTTCGTCAGGAAGTTCAGATAAATATCAGTAGTTGATCGTTGTTCCAAAACGAACGGTCCAGTCAACTGATCTCCAATTACACCGCACCAAACATTCACCAAGAATCGATGTTGAAAGTTTCCTTCAACGATACCGTGGGGATTATCGGCGGACCACAAGTGGAAATTTCGTTTATTGTTAATTCCATCTCGAATGAGTTGTGCTTCATCAGTAAACAGTATGCGATTAAGAATTTGGCGATGCATAACTCCACTGGCAAAATTGAACACGTTTATCGTAATCATCCGGTTGAAGAGCTTGCACATGTTGCAAATGATAGGGATACAAACCCTCATCATGTATGGTTCGCCATACACGCGATGCGGATTCATCAATTCGTCTTGAAATCCTTCGAACACTGGTAGTTGGGCTACGTTGTACTAGGTCCTGCATGCGCTCCTCCACAGCAACGGGCCGTCGTGCTACATGTTCTTGGTTACGTGGAACAATCGTCGCTGTTTCCCTTAATTTCTGGTGTGTGTCATAAACACTTGCCTGTTCGGAAAACGTCTTCGATATTCCTCAACTGCCGCTCTGCTGTTACCATTACAGAATCCATAAATGAAATGGATATCAGCGTATTCAGCGGGTGTGAACTGTTGATTTATTTTGATTGTTCGCCTTAGTGCAACATAGTGTCTCGTACCACAGATCAGAACCAACTGAAAGAAAAACTAAGGATTAGTAGTGGTAACTTCGTTAACCAAAACTACCATCAGCACCAGTGCCACTGTGTTTGCATGGTTTGTAAGTGTTCTTATTTTACTTTTCATCTTTCACCCCTTTCTTATTCTCTCCTACTATTTTTCTGACTTGTCGGCAGTGGCCGGTGGATGATGATGGCGAGTCTCTCTCTCTCTCTTTTTCTGAATGAATGTTAACCCACGAATGGTAGGTTTTGCTACTTATTTAACTCCCTATTCTCTTCTTTCTCTCGGCCTAACCTTAGAGTGGATCTTGGGGTCTTTGTTAGCCTTAGCTTCTGTAGATCTGTCGAATTACACACAAGTAGGGATTTGTTGTTTGCACATCTTAAAACATCCGTAGTTCCGCAACGGTTGGCAATAGCACCTATGTTGTATTAACTTTTTTACTCAATATTACCTCCAAAGTATGGCAGACCGGTTGTGGAACACCCTACATATATATATATATATATATATATATATATATATATATATATATATATATATATAATTAAAAAAAGTGTGGGCATTTTTCAAAAAATAAAAATTCTAATCTTTAAATGGCGCTGTATTAAAATAGGTTTCTGCTAAGTCAATCTCTAACCTTGGTAACCTTGGTTTTGCTTCCACCCCAATTGTTCATTCTAACGAAGGTCAAGCTTGTTGCTCCACCTTAGACCTACAGTTTAATGTGGAATACGAACCACGATTCACCACCAGTAGTCAGAAATTACAAAGTCCTCGCTCGGACTCAATCTCACGGCGACCTGATCAGCAAGCCCAGTGTACCCATTTATCTACCAACCAGTATTTTGTATGAAAGGATGAACAGCTGGGTAAGCTGCGCACCGACTACCATCGCTGGGAGTCGAACCCGGGTCTAGTGGATTTGTAGTCAGCGATGCTAACCACCATACCACTACTTTTAAGAAATTATCTTACAGAAATAAAATTATAAAAGTAATCCCCTTGTGATCATTAAAGATGTAGAGTCAGCCTCTGTGGTATTGAAAGCTTCGTCTTGAAATGTTTGATGAAACCAACTGTGAAATTAGGTTAATAATGAATGCAAAGAATTCTCTGAAACGAAATACTGTGCGTGGGTGTACCTGCATCCGATGTTTGAAATTGCTTATTGTAGCGATGGGCAGATATATATGAGAGAAACTTGGCAGGCATGACAGTTTTCAGAAGTATAAATGTTACGGCCTTTTTGCGAAATCGGCCTTTTTACAAAAGGGCCAAAAAGCCGGCCTTTTTGCATAATGGCATTAAATGTCAGACCACTTTGCAAACAGACCTGCATATTGGCCATTTTGCAAAATGATTGGTAATCTTGCCGGTCATTCTGCGAAAAGGCAGAACTTCAGTTAAGAGATTCAATCCAGTTCGATATAGCTTCTGGGGAGTCCTGTCGTATACCATTCGAAGCTTTGTCGAACTGGACATTGAATGCCCAGTTAGGTCAAGTGAATGCTTGATTAGGTTAATTGAATGCCCGGTTAGGTCACCTGTCTACCCTTGACGATTGGTTCGGTTAAGTCGTGATATTTTCGTTGTTTAACGAAAATTTCACGACTTAGCCTAACCAATCGTCAAGGGTGGATTGTTGACCTAAGCGGGCATTCAGTAATTTCAGTCGAATTGGATTGAATCTTTTAACTGAAGTTCTGCCTTTTCGCAAAATGGCCGGCAGGATTACCATTCATTTTGCAAAGTGGTCAATATGTAGTGGCCTGGCATTTAATGCCATTACGCAAGAAGGCCGTAACATAAACACTTAAAGCACGTTTAGTGAAGTGATAAAAATAAATTAAGAATGATCTATGATACACGCTAGTAAGTTCGTTATTTCCAATAGACAGATTTGTTTCGTAGCTAGATTACTCCCATGAGTTCAATACCAATGCAGTCTCTTTGGAAAGGATTTCATATATTTTATACATTTATATTTCTTAACACGAAGTAGGATTTCACGAGCAAATGTCAAACTCGAGCGGTGAGATTACCATAGTTTGTTTCAGTACTTAGTAAAACATTTCAATGGTGTTTCATTTCAGGTATATAAAATTCACGTAGAAAAAAGAATAAATGAAATAGTAAATAGGCTAAATAAAACGAAGGAAGAAACGCATCCCAATTTTAGAGATGAAAGGGAGGACAGAGATAGATTGGAAAGAAACGCGCGGAAGAAGAAAATGAAAGAACAACAACAGAAAGAGAAAGAAGACTCGGAAAAGAAGAGGAAAGAAGCGGAATTAAGGTTGGTTCATTACGAATTATGAGGGAATCGTGGAAACGAGGATCTTATACGTAAAGTAATTCCCACACACACTAGTCCTAAACCGTTTCAAATCCAACTTCCAACCATTGTTGCGAGTTGGGTTATCATTTAAACTAAACATACTTCTAAAATCGACATCGTTGAACCCGCGTAAGAGCTTGAAAACCTCGATCAGTTGACCGCGCAGCCTCCGAGTTTCAAGCGAAAACAAGTTCAGGGCGCGTAACCGTCGATTGTAGCCCATATGCCTAACGGAAGGGATTAACTTTGTGGCCCTCGCCTGCACTCGCTCCAGCCTCTCAATATCTTTCCTGAGGGTGGGCGACCAGAACTGCACAGCATACTCCAGGTGCGGCCGAACAAGGGAATTGTACAGTGAGAGCACAATCTCCTTGTTCCGAAACTGAAATTGCCTCCTGATATAACCCAATAGTTTCTGGGCTTTCTTTTCCACCTCTACGCACTGTTTCGTAAACTTAAGGTCGCTGCTAATTAGCACACCCAAGTCCTTTTCTAAATCAGTCACCTCGATATTACTACCCAACATCGAGTAGTCCGACTTGGGATTGGCGTAGCCAATGTGCATCACTTTGCATTTACCCAAGTTAAACGGCATTTGCCATTTTTTGAGTGTGTAAAGACATTTAGGACCTCAGTCTGCGGAAATTTCTTTTCCTATAAAATAGTTAATATCTGGAACCAACTTCCCTCAGAGGTTGTTTCCAGTCAAAGTGTAAATCTGTTTAAAAATAGGCTAGACAAAGTACTGAACACACTCATAGTTTAAGATTAAAACCTCAGAAAACTCTGCAGGAGTTCGCTTGCTCGGTGTCTCTGTGAGCAAGCTAAATATAGAGCTATTTATATATTCTCCACTTTCCTGTAAAATTTCCTTGGCTACTTTTCCAGGGTCAAGGTATTTTCTTCAACCTTTTTCCGTACCTGCCTCTGGCAGGGAGGGGAGAGAGCCTCTACTTTTCTATCCAGTTTTCTACTACTGCTAGGATAGTTGAAAGAAAAATAAACTTTCACAAAATTTTCCCTGGCACCCGTTGCCATTGGTACCTCCTCGGTATGGGCCGCAAGGCCTTTTGACTTACTTCTTTTCCTTGTAACTCTCTCTCTCTCTCTCTCTCTCTCTCTCTCTCTCTCTCTCTCTCTCTCTCTCTCTCTGGGTGTTGTAAACTTTATACTTGGGGTGTGACAGCCCTCCGGTCCCGAGTCGTGGGATTCTAGAGAAATTGGCTGCCAATTCCTTTAGGTTCTCTCTCTTTCGGGAGGGCAGGTGAAGTCTGTTGTACAAACCTGTCCCGTGGGTTACTAGGACCCCTTCCCATCTCACTCTGTCCTTTTAGCTTAGGTTAGGGATGTTCTCCTCTGACTGCAAAAAAAAAAAAAAACTTTTAGTAGTCTTTTTCTCTACTGTTACGATTAGGACGCTACTGCTATCTCATGCGTGGGAAGAGAGGCTTGGAACCTCTATAAATAACACCATTTAACTTCAGTTGTAGGTAAATATTTAGAGGGGATAATAGCTAGTAGGATTGTTGACCATTTGGATTCCTACAAGCTACTTGGGGACTCCAACATGGGTTTAGACGGCATAGGTCGTGTCTCACCATCATGCTCGAGTTTTTCTACGTCATGTTGAGTGAGTATGATAAGAGTAGGGCGATTGATTAGAAGGCCTTTGATAAGGTACCTCACCGCCGGCTAATGGCCGAAGTGCGCGCGCTGGGTATTGGTGGGGAAGTAGGTAGGTGGATTGGAAACGCGAAAAATGCCACAAAGTTAATCCCTTTCGTTAGGCATATGGGCTACAATCGACGCTTACGTGACGCGGGTTCAAAGATGTCGATTTTAGAAGCATGTTTAGTTCAAATGATAACCCAACTCGCAACAATGGTTAGAAGTTGGATTTGAAACGATTTAGGACTAGTATATGTGGGAATTACTTTAACACGTTGATAGTTTAAGATTAAAACATAAGAAAACTCTGCAGGAGTTCGCTTGCACGGTGTCTCTGTGAGCAAGGTAAATATAGAGCTATTTGTATATTCTCCACTTCCCTGTAAAATTTCCTTGGCTACTTTTCCAAGGTCAAGGTATTTTCTTCAACCTTTTTCCGTACCTGCCTCTGGCAGGGAAGGAGCGGAGGGTGGGGAGAGAGCCTTCTACTTTTCTATCCAGTTTTCTACTACTGCTAGGATAGTTGAAAGAAAAATAAACTTTTAATAACAGGAACAGTTCCTCGGTGGATCAGTTCAAGAAAAGGTTAGACCAAATCTTGCACACTATTTGAGTGTGTAGAAAATTTTCCCTGGCACCCGTTGCCATTGGTACCACCTCGGTATTGGCCGCAAGGCCTTTTGAGGTACTTCTTTTCCTTGTAACTCCTTGTAACTCACTCTCTCTCGTGGGATTCTAGAGGAACTGGCTGCCAGTTCCTTTTGGTTCTCTCTCTTTCGGGAGGGCGGGTGAAGTATTTTGCACAATCCCGTCCCGTGGGTTACTAGGACCCCATCCCATCCCTACGCTGTCCTTTTAGCTTACATTAAGGATGTTCTCCTCTGACTGGAAAAAAAAAAAAAAAAAAAAAAAAAAATTCTTTTAGTATTAAGTCTTTTTCTCTTCTTTTACTATTAGGACCCTACTGCTACCTCATGCGTGGGAAGAGAGGCTTTGGAACCTCTATAAATAACACCATTTAACGCTCGTAGGTTGTGAGAGACTGGGATGGAGGGGTCCCAGGCGTAGGGGCGCGATGAATGGAGTGTGGCTAGTGCCCCGTTAAGCCCATTCCTAACGCGTAATGGCCTGACCAGCCCCCTGCGACCGTTCTTTGGTGACCAATTGATGGTGCTTGGCTGTACTGCTCTGAGGTGAGAGAGCTTTACTGCCCAGCTGGCTGCCAGGCCAGCGTAAAGTCTCGGGCGTAGCCTCTGGGTCTGGTGGGATATCCCTTGAACACTGGATTCTAAGAGTCTGGCCGCTTGTGAGTGACTAGTAAGACTTAGTAAGGGGCTGCATCTCGCTGTCGCTCCTGGCGGAAAATCCGTGATGCTTGCGTCGCGAGTGTTTGTCAGTTGGTAGCTGGCGACACGTTTGGGACTGTCCGGCCCTGGGGAGACCTTTCGTCGGTGCGGCAGCAGGAGAGGTGTAGTCTTCTGGAAGGAATGAACGTCACTTGCGAAAAGGCGGATGCGTCTACGCGCGGGATGAATTCACCCCCCCCCTTTTTATATACTGGTCAGAACGTTTTTGGATAGTTTTCATTGCTAGAACGCTTTATCTTATTCAGAGTATTCAGAAAAAACAAAACAAAAAAGAGAAAATATGGCAGGGCCAGCTAAATTGAAAGCAGAATGCTTTAAATGTAAAGTTAATCATTGGTGCGTAGACTTCCCTGAGGGTAGTATCAGCGATATCATATCCCTTAGTGTATGTTTGTTTTGTAAACTTAGAGACAACCACGAAAAGGAAGTTAAAGAGCTAAAGGAATTAGTAAAAAAGCTTGAAGCTAGGGTCGTAGCACTGGAAATCCAACCCAGTGGACAAGATCAAATTAAAAACACACCAGCAGATTCAAACTGTAAGATTAAGTATCTAGAACAAAGGGAGGGCTCAAAGAAGGGGCTGATAGAGAAGGGTGGGAAGGGATCGATAGAGAAGGGTGGGCAGGGGCCAATGAAGAAAAAGGGTGGGAAGGGGCCTGCTGATGGCCCAAAGAAACCGAAGGATGTAGCTACCAGTCGGGGTGGGTCGGGTGGTGTAACTGCGTGTATGGGTGGCGACGGGTTTCGAAAGGTCTCGGGCAAGAAGGCTGCGAAGCCGAAGCCTGAGACCCCAGTTGCCCCTGTCAAGACCTCTAACCGCTTTAGTCTCCTGTGCTCGAAGGAGGAAGACACCGTTTTGATTGGGGACTCGCAGATCAGGGGCCAGGAGAAGTACTTTGCTTCTGCAAACCGGGATGGGAGGAAGGTAAGGTGCTTACCTGGTCGGGGAACGGCGCACTTAAGGAAGGAGGTAGAGAAGGTGCGCGTGGCTAGTCGGAGGACTGCGATCGTTGTCCACGCTGGTGGCAATGACCTGTTCCTCAAAGGCGGTGGGGTAGGTCTTACAGAAGGGATCATCACCGAGATCATGTCTCTTGCGGATGATCTAAAACTGAAGACAGACAGGGGAATGTTAATGGGTATTTTACCGCGAATGGATGCCAGTGACCACGCGCTCAGTAAGGTCATTGGCATCAATGAGAGGGTACAAGACTTGTGCGTTCCGCTGGGCGTGAAGTTTATTGACCCCTTCGATGCATTTTCGGGTAGGTGGGACCTTTACTAGAGGGATGGTGTCCACCTCAATAACAAGGGTAAAGGTGTGCTAGGCGCGCTGCTCGACCGGCACCTATACAGAATGGTGAGGTCGAGTCCGGGGAGAGATGATGGGCCCCCACCGGGGAGAGATGAGGATGAGCCGGTGGCGGACGTACCTTCAACTGAAGGGTGCGTCGAAGTACAGGTGGGTGACCCTCCTCCTACGTTGGAGGGGGCTCAGTCTCCCGCGGAAGTTGCCCCCTCGTTAGTGAGGGGCTCTTCAACTCCCGACAGCCCTGGCTGTTCGGGAAACGGGTCGTGCTAGGGGGTGGTCAGAATAGGGAAGGCTCCCTCCGTGCAATGCTTTTTAATGCTAGGTCAATTAGGAACAAGTTTCGCGAGCTACGGGCGCTCTTAGCATCAGAATACCAGGATATCGTTGCTATCACCGAGTCCTGGATTCATACTGATCGTAGGGACTACGTTGGGGAGTTCGAAATTCCCGGGTATAGAATGTTTCGCAAAGACCGCACCCGTGGGGAGGGGGGTGGGGTACTAATATACGTCAGAGACACGTTGAGTCCGGTTGACTGCCAGTTCCGGTCGGAACGGGAGCTGCTTGGCGTCGATCTGAACGTGGGAGGGACGAACTATAGGTTAATCTTGGTGTACAGACCTCCGCATCTCCTCCTCGAGGAGGATACAGCCCTGTACACCGAACTCAGTAGCCTGCTAGGGGATAGGGTGTGTGTAGTTTTAGGAGACTTCAACTGTCGCGGCATAAAGTGGGAAAACAGGACTGCCGATGCTGAAGGGAGGAGGCTAGTTGACTTTGCTGATGAGAACTTCCTCGCTCTGGGTCAACGAGCCTACACGAGGCGAAAGCGTTCTAGACTTAGTGTTCACGACCGAAGACAACCTCGTCACTGGCCTCACCGTTGACGAATCGTTGGGCGGGAGTGATCACAGTCTTATTAGGTTCCGTGTGTGCGTCCCTCGGGTGAAGCGTAGTAACTCGAGAGGCAGTAAGCTCGATCTCCGGCGGGCGAACTTTGTTAGCCTCAGGGATAGCGTAGGAGATATGGGGTTAGAGGTCGGCGGCGATGTTGAGGGAGTGTGGAGTGCATTCCGGGACGAGTTTATGGTGCTGCAGTCTGCTGCCATACCCTCAAAACCGGTCACCCCTGCTTCAACGCAGCCTAAGTGGTTCAATCGTGACATCGCTTCGGCTATCCGAAATAGGAAAGTAGCGTATAGGAGGGCGAAGGCCAATCGTTCCCATGAGAACACTTTAGCGTATGTCCGCCTGTGTAGGGAAGTGAAGGCGAAGGTTAGGCTAGCGAAACGTAACGAAGAACTACGGGTGGCAAGCCTCTGCAAGGGGAACCCTAAGGAGTTCTTCAGTTATGTTAATACTTAATGAGTACTTTGCGGGAGTGTTCACCAGGGAGGACACCCGCATCATCCCCGAGCCAGGTGTGAGGCACGAAGGTGCTGGCCTGGATAATGTTCGATGTACCGCGACAGTCGTTGCCGATAGAATAGACAAACTGAGCGCGTTTAAGGCTCCTGGGCCAGACCAGTTTCTCCCCAGTGTGTTGCGGGAGTGCGCGACCAGGTGGCTCCCCACCTGGCTACAGTCTTCAACAAATCGTTGGAGACGGGTCAGGTGCCTGGTGACTGGAGGGAAGCCAACGTGACCCCTATCTTTAAGAAAGGGGATCACGAAAGTCCAGGGAACTATCGTCCCATTAGTCTCACTTCAGTTGTAGGTAAATTATTAGAGGGATAATAGCGGATAGGATCGTTGACCATTTGGATTCCTACAAGCTGCTTGGGGACTCCCAACATGGGTTTAGACGGCATAGGTCGTGTCTCACCAACTTGCTCGAGTTTTTCCACGTCATGTTGGTGAGTACGATAAGAGTAGGGCGATTGATATACTTTATCTCGACTTTCAGAAAGCCTTTGATAAGATACCTCACCGCCGGCTAATGGCGAAAGTGCGCGCGCTGGGTATCGGTGGGGAAATAGGTAGGTGGATTGAAAACTGGCAGAGGGTTGTAATTAAAGGGGCTAGTTCGGGTTGGGCCTCGGTCACTAGTGGGGTTCCTCAGGGTTCCGTTTTGGGGCCACTGTTGTTTATCATTTACATAAATGATATCGACGGTGGCATCGTCAGTCGGATCGCCAAATTCGCTGATGACACCAAGCTTGGGGCCAATGTTGGGACGCCCGAAGCGATCGAGGAACTGCGTGCGGACCTAGGTAGGATAGGAGAGTGGTCCGAAAAATGGCAAATGCCGTTTAACTTGGGTAAATGCAAAGTGATGCACATTGGCTACGCCAATCCCAAGTCGGACTACTCGATGTTGGGTAGTAATATCGAGGTGACTGATTTAGAAAAGGACTTGGGTGTGCTAATTAGCAGCGACCTTAAGTTTACGAAACAGTGTGTAGAGGTGGAAAAGAAAGCCCAGAAACTATTGGGTTATATCAGGAGGCAATTTCAGTTTCGGAACAAGGAGATTGTGCTCTCACTGTACAATTCCCTTGTTCGGCCGCACCTGGAGTATGCTGTGCAGTTCTGGTCGCCCACCCTCAGGAAAGATATTGAGAGGCTGGAGCGAGTGCAGGCGAGGGCCACAAAGTTAATCCCTTCCGTTAGGCATATGGGCTACAATCGACGGTTACGCGCCCTGAACTTGTTTTCGCTTGAAACTCGGAGGCTGCGCGGTCAACTGATCGAGGTTTTCAAGCTCTTACGCGGGTTCAACGATGTCGATTTTAGAAGTATGTTTAGTTTAAATGATAACCCAACTCGCAACAATGGTTGGAAGTTGGATTTGAAACGGTTTAGGACTAGTGTGTGTGGGAATTACTTTACGTATAAGATCTGTGACACATGGAACAGGTTACCTTCGGAAGTTGTGAACAGTTCCTCTGTTATTTATATATTCTCCACTTTCCTGTAAAATTTCCTTGGCTACTTTTCCAGGGTCAAGGTATTTTCTTCAACCTTTTTCCGTACCTGCCTCTGGCAGGGAGGGAGCGGAGGGTGGGGAGAGAGCCTTCTACTTTTCTATCCAGTTTTCTACTACTGCTAGGATAGTTGAAAGAAAAATAAACTTTTACAAAATTTTCCCTGGCACCCGTTGCCATTGGTACCTCCTCGGTATGGGCCGCAAGGCCTTTTGAGGTACTTCTTTTCCTTGTAACTCTCTCTCTCTCTCTCTCTCTCTCTCTCTCTCTCTCTCTCTCTCTCAAAGTGATGGAAATATTAGTTTAAAAATGAAATTCGAAACCTATTTTCCCACAGTGGGAGATACGGCCGTGCGACATTTCATTAACGAGTATTCTGCGAGCTAGGTTAAGTTGTTATGATTGTGTCTCGATAGATTGCCCCATCGACGAAATTGGTATAGGTCCGGAGGATGGGCGTGAACTCCCGGGATTCACCTGATTCCGAGCAATCACGGAGTTGGCCAGCTTAACCCCCAACCATGACGGCGGCGGCAAAAGTCGAACTCAAAACTTTCACGGTCCGAGTCCATGCCTCGACTAACCGAGCCGTAAGGCCTCGGTATTAGAGTAAATTTTGTATAAAATTTAAAAGAAACACGAAAGTAACCGCTATTTAATTTCAACAGTGACTGATGCGTAAGTATCGAATAAATCACTAATGGTCGGTATTTACTTCCCAGTTCATATCCTAGAAATGTTGCATTTACCGAAGCTTCTTATTAGGTTGGAACGGCACCGGATTTATTTCCACACTGTTAACTTAACTTGCTAATTAATTCTGTGCCTATTATTGTTTAACTGCAGGAAGCATTTGCATCCCAAGCAGTAGCACTTGAGACTTCAAGTAAATTTTGAAGGTTGAGGCATGCCAGCTGTTGTTGACTGGGGACCACAAACTAAATCCACACATTTGACTGCAGACTAACTCAATCGTATTACGAGCTCGGGAAAAGTTAATATGGTTATGGAATAAGGAAACTAATAATTTCTTTATATTTAGTATTGATTGTATCATATTGTGACGAAGTCCAGAAACCATTGCGTGAAATAATTCAAACTTTCTCAATTTTTTTTCACTGACCGAAGGTCGAAACGGTCTTTTCATATTTTCGTGGTCGTCGTGGTGAACTTTTGAGTAAAATATCTTAAATGAGAAATGTACAATCTTAGTTATTGCATATTTTGAATGCTTTTCCAATGTATTGCAACTGCAAAAATTTTTGTTAACAAAAGGTCCTCTTTTTTTAAATAAATAAAACAAACAAACTTGTTGATTATTCTGGAACGTTGTTTTTTTTTTCTAATGTGCACATTTTTTAAACTGCAATTTAACGAAATTTGTTGCAATGGATTTTTTTTTTGACATCTAAGTTTAGAGATAAAGTTATTTATGGCATATTCTGAAAACTTTATTACGATACTGTAATGTATGGATTACATTGGTGAACCCGTCTTGACGATTATCGTTATTTCGAGAAACTACATTTTTTTTTTTTTTCAATTTTAGGAGTTACAATTCGTTGTTCCAGTCTGCGAGTATGATGACAAATAAAGAAGTCTCGGGTTATGCTTCGGACGAATTTATGTAACAATAAAAATATTATTTAAAGCTATTTATTTCACCTTCAATATTTAGTTAATTATGAATGCGAAACATTTTCATCCTTTGCTTTTAATATTTGTCGTCAATCTTAAGTTGTTGCGGGTTGTATTCAGTCTTCTATGAGAAATTTTATATTCCCAAAGTGTGTATAACAGAAGTATGAAATGTTTTAAAAAAGTTTGGTGAAAAAAGTGTGAAACTATTTATTTTTTAAGTAGAATGGGTACGGTGAAGTAGTTCACAAAACTTCTCTTTTATTAGAGTAGGCCTATTCATCTGAAGATATTTGAATTGTAATCGAGTTGCCAAAGGGTTGAACCTCGCAATGCTGGTTATATAACATATCTCTGTGTTTTTATCATCTTGAGCCCATACCCATTGAAGAACAGTCGGGTGCCAAGTTCTATGTGTTGAGCATTTTCTTTTTTTGAGGAGCAAAGAAAAAAAACCCGCCTGTTTCTCATAAATATAATTCACATGGGCTTTATATCAGTTTTTGACATATTTCTCACTTATGATCAAAATATGGCTTTTTATCGTGAATGTGGTTTATATTTATACTTTATTAAGCAATTCAACGATGGTCACTTGTAATTAGCGGATGTATACTGTTAGGGTGGGGCGAAAATATATCGAACTCAAGTTGTCAGTATGAAACATAGGTGGATACTAGAGCACCTTTTCAGCTATCTTAAAAACATCAACTTTTATAGCCTATGAATATGTGCATTCTCGCAACTTTGGCCTCAATTTTGAAAAAAAGCCAAAATTTTGAAGCAAATTTAGTTTGGTTAAAAGTTATAACAATATTTCCTTTTATAAACCAAAACGTGTGTTCGTCACTAAATTATACGAGGTGTAACTGCTATCCTCTTGTTGATTCACTTAAAATCTGACTTTGTTTCTCTTTGAATTCTCGAGCCGAGATTTCTTGCTGAGAATAACCATTCCATGGCGGGCGTCATGTCCGTAGACTTTTTCACTTGCAGAGGAGATTTCCTTCACATTTGTTTCAACTGCCTGGGAATGACACAGGTATGTGTCAAGAACTATGCGTTTTTGGCAGTCATCACTGCTACTTATAACATCAGAGAGTAAGGAAGGAACAGTAATATCCATTTCGTTCCAATCAATCATCCATGTAGGTCGAAGCTGAGAAGTTGAGCCTGATGGATTTCTTGTCAAACATTCGAATTTCACCCGGTATAACACTCCTTTTCGCTTGTAGCACTTTTTCGACTGCTAGCTTCCGAATATTCTTATTCTTATTGTCAGCGATAGCAGATAAAAGGATATTTTCAGGATGACTAAAGTAACAGTCGTTTTGTAACACGGGACAAATAATTATTAATAATGATAGATTGATAGAACTCAATCGTGAAGAAAGAGTTTTTGGCCCCATCCTGGCAAGACCAGTTTGTGTTGATATAGAACCATGCAGGAGCATCGAAGTTCAGTATAAAATGAACAATCCTTTGAAGTGTGTCTGATGGATTTTTCGCGCGACATGTAATAACGCAAGAGACGATTTGCTTTTGTCAGCCACCGTGCATCATTGAGAGACCCAGGTTGAGCAGTTTCTAACAATTTGATAGCTGGACCTCTATCATGACCGTTTTGAATTGACAAACACGCCTTATGGGGGTATTGCTGGTCACTGCTGAGATCTGCTAGCACTACTTATGGTAAGTCCATCACTTTTCCAGCGAGAGGTGGAAATTTTGCAAATGGTCTGTTCTTTGGATCAAAGTTCAGATCCTTGCCGATTTTGCCCTGTGAACTTCTAGGTCCTGTCGTTTGCCCGTCAAAAACTTCCAGGTATTTTCTCAAGGGGAGCTCATTAGTGTGAAGTAAGCAAATAAACCATTGTAATGGTCTTTCCAATGTTAGCTCTAGTTTTCTAATTACTCCATTTGATTTACCTGTATTTACATAAGTTGCATCACAAACTACTGCTTTTAAAGTCGATGCAGAGTTGGGGTCAGTAATTACTGATATAATTTCTTTAGCAATATCACTTGCCCTTCCACTTTCAGGTGCAACATGGTCAATATATTCGTTTCCTGGAAATGAAACTAACACACACAGTGGTCTTCATTCAAAGTCCGCTGGCATTCTCCCACTTTTCAAAGAGTTTTATCAATTTTTCCATCAAATCCAAGGCAAACTATTCTTTTAATCTGTTCTTTATGCTGTTTTCTTTCTATGCTTCTCCACAAGGTTCTTTAACGACGTAGTTAACTGGGATCAATCGTAGTATTTTCAGATAATAGATTAAGATCTTTTAACACAGCATTAGCAATTAAACAAGCATCACGGTTGCTTATTTTGCATCGATCAACTGCCTTGCATAATTCTGGATATTTGTGTCGATTTTGAGAAGTGCTAGCTTCTGAATCTAACCCGTACTCACTCAATTCGAAATCTTTTGATGACTTTTTTAAAATTTCAGAGCTGATCTCGCCAATATCACAAAGATTCAACTGCATTTCCTGGACAAAACTCTCTTGTTTATCTTTAAAGAATTGTCTTTTATGCTTTCTGGTTTCCATTTGTTGTAGTTTTGAAATTTTCACTTTGTCCAACTTACCTATAATCATTTTTCGTTCAGTATGTTCATCAACCCAGAACTCCCATTCATCATTCGGGATTTTCTCCGCCTTAGCGTATTTACACTCACTCCTTTTACGAGAACCGGAGGCTTAGCAGTTACAACAACATATGTCAAATAAATTTCTGGAGGAATCGTATTTACTTTGAACAGTGCTGGAAGATCTTTTACTCATGGGATATTTTCTAAGTTCTTGTCCCTTCTCAATTAATATCTCTACCTTAATTACTATTTTGAAGTCGATTGTTGGAATGGACGCACTGATATATACTATATACATATATTATATATTAAGGTAGGTTGATTTTCCGCATTTTTTTAGATATCGACTTTGGAAACCGCTTAAAAAATCGTACCGAAAAATCCCGCTTTTTCACAATTCGGCCGAAAAAAAACGCTATTTTCATAAAAAAAATCCTGAAAAAAGTTACAATTTTATTGAAAAAAAGGTAAAAAAAAACATGTACAGAGTCAAATAGACACATTTAGATCCCAAGATCATCATAATTTTCACTGTAAGATCCCTTAGAAGCAAAGGAAGGCCTCATCTGGCCGCTTAGGGCTTTGGCCAGAATGTGTTTGTGCCTTGATTTGAGTCCATAAACAGTATGGGAAGCTTCAGATGTCAGCTTCCAGGGACGGCCCTAGGGTTGCTGGCGCCCCGGGCAAGCTGAACTTCGGCGCCCTTACAAGTATAATTTTAAAATTTGTTCACAATGAGGAAAAACTACAAATGTAGGAATGAAGAGTTTATTACAATTAACGATATTCACTCAAAGTACAACAAAACATTCTCAAAATGGAACGATGTATGAAAATATAAGAGACAGTGTTGCCACTTTTGCCTGAGGTAAATCCACAAAAAAATGTAAAAATTCCACAAAGTGGCAACACTGATGAGATATCATAGGATGGCAGCGCTGCCAGGCGTATGTAATTTGTGCTCAACGCTCACCTACGCTGCCACATCAACCCATGTGACATGTCATCCCATGTCGGGCCAAACTGACCTTAGCTTTACTGGTAGTCTCTAATGCTATTGGCTAATATAATGTTATAATCCTTGAAAATTTTACTCGAGTTGCCGGTACCTTGAGCTGGCCCTGCAGCTTCACGGCCCTTTCAACACTGAGAATGTGAAGGCAGATCAGGCAGCTCCAGCTTGGTGCCATTCAGCAATGCTTCTTGAATAGGCTGACCATATTTCCTTGAGACAAAAACGGGACATTGGGATGGCAAAAAAGGGACGGGGTTATGTAATATTCTGTATTCATGAAAAAGTAAGTACATAAACCGGGACAAAATTGACATATTTATTAAAACGACGGGACGGCCAGGAAATATAAAACAAACGGTACGTATGGTCAGCCTATTCTTGAAGCTCCTGGTCAGAAAAGTCTTCTGTGAGAGCAGGTTCACAGATGCCACTTTGAGAAAGGTTGATTAGTTCTGACCAGTGGGTAGCTTCAATGTTGATGGCTGTGATCTTCTTCAGCCTCTTCTTGGCTGGCTTCCCACTTCTGAAAGAATAATAATTAATTTATTTTTTATTCCAGTTCAAGATTTAATCCTTATTAGTCGAGCAGCAAGGCAAAAGCATTGTACTTCAGGTTCTTGAAAGCAACACCCTGGATTTCTTCAGACTGCTGCTTGATCCTCTGGATCATGTTGAAGATGTACAGCTGCTGATTGTGGAACTTGCTGTCCCTTTTGATCTCAAACCAACTGACTGCATACACTTCCACAATGAACTTGATGGCCTGGTAAAGCTTATCCTGTAGTTCTGGAGGGTAAGCACCTCTGGTCCACAGACACATCAATCTAATTGACAAGTGCAGATTATGTGCTGTGTTTGACAATTTTCTTTCTCGCACTTCAGAGCATTGTCATCACAGGGACGAACAGGTAGCTTACAGGTGCAAGCAGAAATGTCAAAAAGTTTATCCAGCTTTTCCTCCAGATTCTGCTCCTGGACTGTAGAAAGAGATTTCCTGTTTATCTCTCTTGCTTTCTTGAAGCACACTTTATCCACCAATTTCACTACATAATATTCCTCATACAGGGACAGCCGCGGGTTCACTGCCTGCCAGATCTCAATCACATCCTTTGCTATCATTTTAGCAATATCATAGTCTTTCAAGTCCGGGTGGCTGTTTTGGAGGAAATAACTTGGCGGAGGGTAGGAGGCTCTGTTTTATCCAAAGGGGAAGGCTGGCCACTGAATTTTTTGGCACTATCACTTCGAGTTAACACTGCAGACTTCCGTTTTTTACCCATTTTTATGATATATCTGAAAATAAACACAATTAAATGAACGCATCATAAAATAACTTAATTTAATACACATTTTATAGGTAAATATCATTAAAAAATACAAAATAATACACTGATAAACATCTATAATGCATTTACAATAAGTTTCGAGCATCCTTTTGTTAAAAAAGCCGAATTTTAATTGATTATTTTCATGAAATAAGGTCCGATATTTTGTTTGTTTACATTGCGCGATTTTACGCGTAAAATTCGGCAATTTTACAACTTAAAAATAATTAACAATCCTCAAAAAATACAATCATTTTCACAAATATGAGTTGGTGCAACGTTTTTTATACATTAATACCTTTCTATCTAGACTAGTCCAAGATCACAGTTCCAAAATCAACCTACCCTATTATATATTATATTAGATAGATTAATATAATATAATCTATCTTACCGATCTTGTCTTCCGCGATAATTTCGGCGTATTTCTGAGTGCTAAATGTTGCCATAATGAATAAAGCTTTGAAAACATCCTCACAAGTTGGTAGTTGGAAGCTCTGCTGGCGTTCCGAAAACGGAATGCTTCACTTTTTATCTTATACTAGAAGAGGCCATTGGAAGTTATGCTATTAATCTGAAACAAAAGAAAATAAAATGCTGAATCAGGAAACGCATGATTGGTCAAACAAATGATAGATCACAAATACACATGATAGTTCAAACACACATGTTATAATGTTTCAGACCAACAAAGACCCTAGGATCCACTCATGGCTGGTCTACCTAACTGTTCGTAATTGTATATTGTGCATGTCCTCCGTGGTGACGGAGGGGACTTACAATTTTACGTGGGTTCCGAACCACAAAGAACATAAGAACATACGAAGTTTTTATAGTGGCATACTAGGGGCCACTTCGGCCCATCGAGGTGGCTCCACTATGTAAAAACTGCCTGTACATTGGCAAGAACCAATTTTTACAAAACTAAATAATTATCAATTTAAAACTAAAGATAGAATCTCTGGATCCAGAGGATCAAGTCATAATAGACTACTATCCACAAATATGTTACACTATATCTATTTATAACAGACATGCAAATATATCAGATCCAAAGAATCCAGTCAATTTCATTACGGTATCCATCACTACCAGTACCTTGCCAACCCAAAATAAGTCACGGTCCATATCAATTGCGGACCAAGTCACAATTTATAGCAATATATCAGGTCATCCCATAAGAAATGTCGTTTTTTAGATCGGAATTTGAAGGACACAAAAAACTGAACAAACTTTTTAATTTAGTATATATTTTCCATCGGAATCAAAGAGACACTGCCAACGTCCTACAAGCTTTTCAATGCCATGTTTATAAAATTCAGGCGGGTTTGAGGCAAAAAACGTACAAAGACGTGTGCAGGTCATTTAAAGAAGTATACTGTTTCTCGTGAAGATAGTTTTGCAGACTCCTGAAGAGATGATAATCTGAAGGCGCAAGGTCTGGAGGATGTGGAAGTTTTTCCCACCCAAACTCCTCAATTTTTGCAGTAGTGATCCGAGCGGTATGAGGACGTGCGTTGTCGTGGTGGAACACGATTCCTTTCCGACTAACCAAAGGTCTCTCTTCTTTTAGTGCAGTTGTTGACAGTAGACTTGAGCGGTGATTGTTTGGTTGTGTGGTAAGGTTTCAAAGTGTATTACACCACCTTTATCCCACCAAACACTAAGCAACACCTTCCAAAGGTGAAGATTTGGTTTTGGCTGTGGTGTCGCTGGTTCTTCGGTACAAACCCACTGTCGACGGCGCTTAACATTCTGGTACAGTATCCACTTTTCATCACCAGTCACTAAACGGTGCAAAAACGGATCTTGGAGTTCACGGGAATGAAGAGCTGTGCTAATGTTTACCCGCACCCTCAGATTGTCGACCGACAATTCATGTGGCACCCATTTTCCTAACTTAGGCACTTTCCCGAGTTGTTGCAAATGTCGATGGATGGTGGACGGGGATGAATTGAGTTTCTGGGCCAATTCTTCGACAGTTGTTGAACAGTCTTCTTCAAGTGCGGCTAAGAGCAGGTCATCATCAAACAGCAGGGCGTCCAGAGGGTGCTGCATCTGTCAAACAGCAGTCACCATTCCTAAACTTTTGAAACCATCTTTGACATTTCCTCACATGCAGAATATCGTTGCCATAAACGTCCTGAATGTTTCGCGTTGCTTCAGTAGTACTATTCCCTTTTTCGAACTCGTAAAGCATTATATGCCTGATATGCTCTTCTGATACCGCCATGCTTATGAGAGGTTCACATAAAGCAAAACACACCGTCTTCACTGGTCAAGGTCTGTAAAGTATGTAGCGAAACACGATAGATCTCCTCTTAGATATAACCTTCGGAAAATTTATGCTTAAACCGAGTAGGACTAGTTTAAACTTTATCGTGAAAAGCGACATTACTTATGGGATGACCTGATACATTACAATATATATACTTAGGAGGAAAAGTGTAGGTGTGGCTGTAAAGACTGTACAGTAATGTGGAAATGTGTGTGCACCCATTTTGGGTCTCTCATTTAAAGGTGTTTGTGGGGCATGTGAAGATCATGAGTTTTTCAATACCTCACAGTACAATGGGGGCACCGCTCGGCAGAGGAATATCTTTAAATGGGGTGTGTAAGGACAGAGAGTATCCCCTAACCCAAGATGCTGCCTCCCTATATCCCACAGCACTTGTGTTGAGCTGTTGAATCTATCACCTAAATGCACATAATATATATGAAATAAACAAGTACCATTCATGCAATAAAAATGGGCTTAAACACTATCACCAGATATCCTTTGCGGACATCAAACTATCCAACCTTTTGAAAGAATCGATTGTATCGGAAGTCACCACTACTTCTGTCAGACTGTTCCAAAACTTAATTACTCTGTTTGTAAAACTGTTTTCTTAAATTTGTTCTACATCTTGGCTTAAATAATTTCATACTATGACCTCTCGTCTGGTTATTGTGATCTTTAATGAAAAGAGAATCAAAATCTATCTAATCCAACCCTTAATTTTACTACCTTAAACTATACCCAATATATCAACATATGCGTCTAATCGATTTTTAAACATGTTTATAGACGTGCTACTAATTACTTCTACCGGCAAACTATTCCGGCTATTTACTATTCTATGCGTAAAAAAGTTTTTGGCAAATGCTGTCTCGAACCTTCTACTTGTGAATTTACACCCGTTATTTCTAGTCCTATTATATTGGGATATTTCGAAAAAGCTATATCTATCTACGTATTGAACCCATTCATAATTTTGAAAACCTGGATTAGATGCGACGGAATCATCTTAGTTGCTCGTCTTTGAACTCTTTCGATTTTGTCTATATCTTTGCACATATGCGGATTCCAAAATTGAATCGCGTACTCCAAATGTGGTCTAACTAATGATTTATAAAGAGGAACTCTAATATCGCGCGATTTGTATTCAAAATTCTGAGCTATAAAACCTAACACTTTGTTCGCTTTATTGACCGCTGCTGTACTTTGTTTCGCTACTTTTAAGTCACCAGTGACAAAACTCCTAAATCTTTTTCCTGCTGTACGCTTGTTAACTCTTTCCCTGACATACTATACGCAAAATTACCGTTACGCGAACCCACATGTAAAATTTTGCATTGATCGACGTTAAATCTCATTTGCCATGTGACTGACCAATCAACGATTTTATTCAGATCATTCTGGATTTTACCTCTATCTTCGTCATTAATTGCCTTACCACCCAGCTTCATGTCATCCGCAAACTTTGAAACTGTACTGACTAGGCCGACATCTAAATCGTTAATATATATATATATATATATATATATATATATATATATATAAGAAAAAGCAAGGGGCCCAATACAGAACCTTGAGGAACGCCACTCGCTACATTAGCCCAACACGACTCCGCTACATCAACGACCACCCTCTGTTTCCTACCTCGCAACCACTCTTCTATCCAATTTATTACTACACCCTTGATTCCATGAGCCTTAGTTTTCTCAATGAGTCTTTTGTGCGGTACGGTGTCAAACGCTTTTTGAAAATCTAAATACACTACATCAACCGCCCGATGACGACTATCGTAAACGTCAACCAAGCTTTGAAAAAATTCTAAAAGATTAGTTAAGCAAATTTGTTTCGCCTAAAACCGTGCTGCGTATTTCTAAGTTATGCAATTCTAAGTGTTCGACTGTACGATCCCTAATTATTGATTCCAGTAGCTTACCTACAACAGACGAACTGATTGGCCTATAATTTCCTGCCGCACCTTTATCGCCTTTCTTAAAGATAGGTGTTAAGTTTGCTAACTTGAAATTATCTGGTACGCACCCCTCAGAAATAGACGCATTAAAAATCTTTGTTAGCGGCAAAACAAAGCTATCTTTTAATTCTTTTAGTTGTATGGGATATATGGAATCCGGCCCCGGTGATTTACGCGTTTTCATTTTATCAAAGTAGCGCATTACCTCCCCTTCACTAACCACAATATTATCCAAAATATTACCATTATCAAAAGGTATTTTGTCTATGACCGTAGGGATATTCGTTACATCTTCTATAGTAAAAACTGACGTAAAGAATTCGTTTAGCAAGGTAGCCATTTCCTTGTTTTCAGAAACTAGATCTCCGTTAACAGTTTTCAACGGCCCCAATACACTTTTTACTGGTTTTCTATTGTTGACGTATTGAAAGAATCGCTTGGGGTTTTCTTTACCGTCACGAGCTATGGAGATTTCAAATTCGCGCTTGGACTTTTTTATTACAGTTTTCGCTTCACGCTTTAGAGATATGTAATTGTTTCGTAACAACAAATTGTCTTTATCGCACTTATGTAGCCTATAAGCCCTATCTCTACTCTTTATAATGTTTCCTACTCTAGAAGTAAACCACAAGGGCTTGTTATTTACTTTCGCACGCTTAATTTTGTACGGTACTCTTTCCTCATTTATAGTCCTAAAGACTGTTTCAAACGATTCCCACATTAGTTTTGCGTTGGAGTTCCCCATTACGTTTTCCCAATTGACGTGTGAAAATTTATTTCGAAATTTACAAAAGTCTGCTTGCTGGAAGTTAGGAATTTTAATCGAGTTAGCTAGTTTCGAGTGACTTACTGAGAGGACAAACTCTACCATATTGTGATCGCTATTGCTTAACGGTTCTATTACTTGAAGATCAGTAATTAGCCTATCATCCGTAGTTATTACTAAATCTAAAATACTGCCCAATCTCGTAGGTTCCCCAACCTTTTGAATAAGAAAGCTATCCTCGAGAAAATTAACTAAACGATTACCTTCCGCGTCTCCCTGCATTGTATCGTAATTCACGTTGGCGCAATTAAAGTCACCCATAACTAAAGCCTGCTCACTACCTATTATTCTCTTTAGTTCACGATATAACCCTTCGTCCGTATCAGCTGTTTGATTAGGAGGGCCTATATATAACCGCAACAAGAAGTTTGAAATCGTTCAATTTAAGTTCTGCTATAGTCGAATCTATCGGTTCTGGAATTGTGTGCTTTACTTCTATAACGTTCGCAATATTATCTTTGATATACAACATAACACTGCCTCCTCGCCTACCTATTCTGTTTTTAACAAAAAGTCTATAGCCTCTAATTTGATACTCCCCTACAAAGTCACGTGTTTCAGTGCTAAGCCACGATTCATTTATCGCAATTACATCATAGTCTTTACAAGCAATTAAAGAAAAAAATTTGTTTATTTTATTTCGTAAGCTACGCGCACTTAAGGATAGAACCTTCAAATTGTTTGTAATTGCGACACCTTCGCGAGCGCAGGGGAAATTTGTGGAATTTACGCTGGGACCGTTCGAGTTACGGCAGCCTGAAAAGAAGAGACAGTATTATGAAATAGTCATCCGAAACGCGCAGCTCCAACGTCATTAAGATGAAGTCCATCTCCGAGGAACAAGTCCCTCCTGCCGTAGAAACTGTTCCAAAAATTCGCAAAATGCACTCCTTCCTGTTGACAAAGAGACTTTAGGTTATTGTTAATATAGGTCGCCTTGCTGTAGAAATCGTTACGTTGGATAATTCGAGGAAGAATACCTCTTAAAACAATCTTATTCGTTTTTTCCTTTAATCGCTCTATTAAGTCCCTGTACCTAGCTAGCAGTTCTTCCGATCTAGAATTTAAAACGTTATTAGTACCGACATGAATAACATACGTTGTGTCCTCAGCGGTACCGTCTGTAAAATGGTCAACACTATTAGTTGTATCCTCCACCATTGCACCAGGGTAGCAGTAACGGCGCCTACGACGAGGGTTTCTCCGACAGAATTCCTCGAGTTGCCCTCGAACAATGGAATCGCCAACGAGTCGTATTTCCGGTTCATCAGCATCTTCGAAACCTAAAACAGAAAACTTATTGTTTGTTATTACTGGTAGACAGGTCTTAGGTTTCCTCAATGGGGCTCCATTACGCACTCGAACGAAGGGTTGGGAACTAGGGGAAGAGAGAGGGCTATTAGTACTATTTATATTATTAGTAGAAACTGAGGCAGGAGGGGTCGTAACTGGAGTCTCGAGGGATTCTAATTTTGCCATCAGGAGCATCACGCTTTCTTCAAGCCTCACTCTGGCCTCCCTCTCACGTTCTAACTCGTTCCTCAGGACTTCCATGCTTGAGTACCACCTGCAAACTAACTGTTCATTATTACTAGCCATTGTAAACGCGTAAGCGGCAAATTTCCCTTCACAGCGACTGCAAGTACTTGACGGAGGTGCCATGCTTTTACTTAGTTAAAAAACAAACAAAAAACAAAAATAAAACGAGCGTTTGGAAATTAATAAATTACAACGTAGGTCTACCGCGTGCTTATTGTGCCGTCACCTGCGAAAACCCGCAAAAATGTTCTTGAAATGCAGAAACAGGTTCTTGTAACAAATTTATACTAAATGAATATATAATTAAGCTACCGACGAAAGATCTGTAAAAGAAAGAGTATTAATAATACTTATCTGATCGTGATTCGACTGACTTTTTTCCTTTTTTCCCACGGTGCGTGACCACACACTACCTGATCTCCCGAAGGAAGGGAAAATGAACCTTATGACTCCTCGTTTTCTGATAGATTTGAAAAACAAACAAGGCAAGCCACGTGCACTAGCCATGGATTAATCAAATAATATAGTACTGAATAAAGTCAATAAATGAAATATATTCGTTAATGAATGATTAGTAACACGAAGAAGTAATTTAGTTAAGAATGCACCAAACACTATTTTTTTTTTTAAAGACACCTCAGCGAAAACCACTTATTCAATTGATAACACTGGACACTCGATAAAACACGTCTGTTCACAAGGAAAGACTGATCTCACATGAGGGAAACAATGTTTATTAATGGTTTTTTTTTTATAGACATTGGCATTAATTGAGTTTATTGTTGAGATCCTCATACCTGTGAGGCGAAAAATTAATTTAAGGAAACCTGCTAAAAAGGAACTTTTGTGGTCTTTGTTCGCAATTTATTTTTTCATAGTTTGCCAGCACCGAAATTAATATTTCTAAAAGATATGACATTCCTTAATCAGTGACTACTCTGGCATCTTTTTCAGCATGTTTCATTAAATTAAATTTTTTCAACCCAAAGTGACATAGAGCTCCATCTCGTTGAGAACGCCATCTGAACGAAGTTGGGGTTCAAGAAACTGTTGAAGCATGTCAAGATAAATTGGCCGTTACCGTAGCTTCTGTAAAGAAAAAGGGTCCATAAATCTTCGATCTTGTCATACCCAACCAGACATTAACGTTGGGAGAATATATCTCCCATTCGTAGAACTAGGTTGGTTTTTCACTAGCCCAGATACGGCAATTATGTCGATTAACCTTTCTGCATGTGTGGAATGTCGGCTCATCGCTGAGGAGAATGTGGTTTAACAAGTTTTCGGTATGAATTTTTTCAATCAAGTCTGTGCACATGGCGGCTCGTCTTGGACAATCTTCCTCGTGTAGTACTTGAATATGGTAACTTTTCTTTTTTAATGTTGATTTTAAAATCCTCAGAACAGTAATTTTCGGTATACTCAGTCTACGTGATGCTGCGCGAGTTGACATTCTAGGATTTGTTTCAAAGGCATCTCTTACCAATTCGACATTTTATTGAGAGGGACGTGGACGTCCAGATTAGGGATGCACCGGAACCGGAACTTTAAAAAGTAACTGGCCCGTTACTCTTTTATAGCTCTATATAGGCCTAGTTATATTACGTAGGTGTACATTTATTAATGTAGCTGTGGGATAATTTTTAGTGAATACGGTATATTATAAGAAGCTGGCAGCCTGGGTGTTATAGTAATGATGATAAATCAAATTCGTTTTCTGTTTTCAGTTATCATTTGAAGTTTAAAGTAAATTTTCTATAAAGTCCTTTTTAAATAATACATATAGAGCTAAATTTTTTATCACATCGTATTATCATCATGAGCCATTGACTAATACAGCTGTTGAAGTTGCAGAATGCAAATTATGTAAAAAGGGCATAAGGAGAGGTGGAAAAGGATGTCTTCCTAAAAACTTTAGTACGACACCATTACATGAGCGTATGAAAGCAAAACACATGCTTCAATATAGAGGGAATGAAGTGGCAAATTCAAAAAAATCCAAAGCAACAGAAAGTGAAGATGCTCAACCACCCCTAAAACAAAGGAAACTGGCTGCGATGGAACGCCAAATGTCTCTGGAAGAGAGCTTCGATAAAAAAAGATTTGTGATATTAATGAACAACGAGCCATTGATATTCATCGCAAAATTCTAAACATGATTGCTGTGGACAATCAGCCTTTTACCATTGTAGAAGATCGAGGCTTCATCGAGTTAAGTGCCCACCTTTAACCAAGATATATGGTACCAAGTAGAAGATATTTTGCTGATGTAATGCTTCCTCAAACTTATGAAGATGTAAAAGGTGAATTTTGAAGGAACTGGATACGGCCAATGCGCCATATATATCTTTCACATCAGATATCTGGACCAGTCAACACTCGACTGAATCATTTGTGTCACTTACTGGGCATTGAATTAACAAAGATTTTCAAAAGATGGGTCCGGGGAATCATAGCGCTCGAGCGCTTGAAGGGCGCTCAGCGAGTCCGAAAAGATGGCACAGGAAGACCGCGAAAAACCCGATACCAGACGGAGGGCTTCCAGAAGGGCAAAGAGCTCCGCGGAAAAGATGGAGGCCTGAACCGGCAGGGGGATACCCTGGGAGGTAGGTGACAGCGACGGAGAGAAGACGGCGGCCGCGACACCTGCAGGGGAGTGCGAGCCGTCGGTGTAGACGGGAACATCGTCCGAGTGTACGGGAAGATGGGCCAGAAAAGAAGACCGGAGGACGGTAGGAGGAGACTCCTTACGCAGGCCACGGAGCGCCTGGCAACGGCAGATAAGGGTGGTCAGCCAGGGGGGCGACAGGTCGAAGGAGAACGGCAGAATAGAGGGTGGGGGGATCCCCAGGGACGAAAAGATCTCGGCCAGAGAGGCAGCGAAATGCCACGTGTCAGGCCGGGGTAGCGCCTGGGAGATCGCGGAGAAGAGTAGGGACCTCGGGAGGCGGCAGATGCGAAGGTAACACTTCGCCATGAGAAGGCCCCGGCGAAGGGGCAGGGGGGGTGTCCGCAGTCCACCTGAAGACTAGCGACAGGGGACGAGCGGAAGGCACCCGACGCCAGGCGAAGGCCACGGTGGAGAAGAGGATCCAGCATACGGAGTGCCGGAGAGGAGGCGGAGCTGTAGACCACACAGCCGTAGTCGATGCGGGATTGCACCAGGGAGGTGTACAGGCGCAGCAGAGTACGCCTGTCCGCCCCCCAGGTCGTGTGGGACAGGTGACTCAAAAGGGAGAGGGTGCGGCGAGATGATTGCCGCAACCGCCTAAGGTGTGGAACCCAACCGAAAAATCCGTCGAGGGTCATACCCAGGAATCTAACGGATAGGACGAGGGGAAGAGGAGTGCCGGCAAGGGTAAGGGCGAAGATATGCGACAGACGGAGGCGCCGAGGGCGGAAAAGCATACTGGAAGACTTAGAGGGTGAGAAAGCATAGCCAACTGAGGACGCCCAGCGAACCACCGCGTTGATGGCTAGCTGGAGTCGACGTTCAGCCAAAGACGGGAGACGGCCAGAGCAATAGATAGCCAAGTCATCGGCATAGAGGGAGCTACAAACGGAAGTAGGCAGGACCGTGGCGACTATGTTCATCACCAGTGAGAAACGCAGGACGCTAAGAACACTACCCTGAGGGACACCCTCCTCCAACGGAAAGCGGTCAGAGAGGGTAGAACCGATGCGGACGCGGAAAGAACGGGCGGACAAGAAGTTATAAATAAATGAGGGGAGAAAGCCTACGAAACCCAGGGAGCGTAAGCAGTCAAAGACCGCGCTCCGCCGGGTAGTATCGTAGGCCTTCTGGAGGTCGAAAAAGACGGCGAGAACAAAGTGACGCCGGGAGAAAGCCTCCTGCACGTCGTGGCTAAGGAGGAGGAGGGGGGTCGGTGGTAGACCGGAAGCGCCGGAAACCAGCCTGGGTAGCAGGGTATTGGTCACTCGCCTCCAGGGTAAGGGACAGCCGCAAGGCGACCATCGCCTCCATAACCTTGCAGGCGCAACATGTCAGGGAAATGGGGTGATAGTTCGACGGGAGTGAGGGGTCTTTATCGGGCTTCGGGATGGGGACGACGATGGACTCACGCCACCGGTCCGGGAATGAACCCTCCAACCAAATCCGGTTATAGAGGTCCAGTAAAAAGCTGAGAGCCGAGGGGTGGAGGTGCCGTAACAAGTCATAGGGGATATTATCGGGGCCGGGGGCGGAGGGCCTCCCGAAGCTCTGTCATGCGGAAGAGGTGATTATAGGGGTCATCCCTATGAGGTGGAAAATCCGGTGGGTCGCGGCGGGAGTGAGGGGAATCGGAACTGGAGATGGCTGCGAAGTGCGCCGCGAGTGCGTTCGCGACGGCCTCCGGATCGGATACGAACTCGTCGTCCCCGACCCGAAGCACCGGGGGTCGAGGGGGGACCCTGGTCCCCTCAAAACTACGCACCTTGCGCCAAACAGTCGAGGGGGCAGTCGAGGAGGAGATCCCGGACACGTAACTCCGCCAGGAGGTACGCCGGGCTAGTTTCAGGACCCGACGGGCCACTGCCTTCAGGCGCTGAAACGCGATCGTGTGCTCCGGCTGGCGGGTCCGGTAGAAGCGACGGCCGGCCCGGCGCCGCTCCCGAACGGCATGGGAACACTCTGGGGTCCACCATGGGACGCTGCGCGGCCTGGGGGAGCCAGAGGTACCGGGGATGCAACTGGCGGCAGCCGAGAGGATCTTACTCTTGAGGAAGGCGAGGGCCTCACTAACGGAGGGAAAGGCTGGAATTGATGGCGAGATCGCCGTGCACCTCGCATATGAGGCCCAGTCTGCTCGGGCGAACAGCCAGCGCGGGCGGACATTGGTGGGGGGGAGGAGACGGGTCGGGGTAAGACACACTGGGAAATGGTCACTGCCGGAAGAATCCGGCAGGACCTCCACAGTGAACTCCGTCACGATATCGAGGGAAACCAGGGAAAGGTCGATACAGGTGAAACTGTCATGGGCCGAGTGGAAGCAGGTTGGGGAGCCATCGTTCAGAAAGGTGAACTCGAGCTCGTCCATAAGGGAGAGAAGGGTCCCGGAGAGAAAGGTGGAGCAAAACGTCCCCCCAGGCCGGGTCCGACTGTTGAAGTCTCCGAGAAGCAGGAAAGGGCGGGGAAGCTGAAGAATTAGGTCACGGAGAGAATCGGGTGGAGGGCGTACGTTAGGGGAGAGGTAAAGAGAGCAGACCGTGAGCTGGCGCCCCAAAGAAAGGCGCACGGCCACAGCTTGCAGGACAGTACGGAGCGGGAGGGGGCGGAAAGGGACGGAGCGGTGTACGAAGACCGCGGAGACCCCCCTGCCCGCCCCATCGAGAGGCGGGGAAGGGAGCCCGCAGTAGCCGGACACTCGAGGGAGGGAACGGGATCCCAGAATCGTCTCCTGAAGGCAGAAACACGCCGGACACCTAGAGGCCAGGAGAGAGGAGAGACTCTCGAGGCCTACCAGGAGCCCGCGGATGTTCCACTGCAGGAGCGAGGTATAGGGAGGGGTAGGAAAGTCTGCGAAAAGGATGGTTATGGGGTGGGTGGGCCGATCGGGCGGCCCGACGAGATTAACAAGGGGATTGGAAAGCCCCGGGTCCAACGGGGGACGCCGAACGAGGGCGAAGGCGAGGGTCACCCCGACGAGGGGGCGATGTGGAACCAGACGCCGGCAAGTCCTCCAGAAGAGGAGTCACCCGGACATCCGGGGGAGAGCGATGCATAGAAGGGGGTGCGAGGGGTATCCAGAAGGCCCCTCCCTTCCCCGGAGGTGCAGGGGAGGCAGGACTACGAGGGGGGGGGGGGAAATTATACCTCAGCCGGAGGTACAGGCAGGTCGAGGAGAGAGATGGGGCGGGTCAAGCGCGGGGGCGTGCACGTCCCACCCACGGCAACCAGGCGGGCGAGTTCCCCCTCCAGTGGGTCCATCGATCGGGCCGGAGAGGGATGTATCTCAGCCCCCACCACGAGGGCCGTCGAGGACCCCAGGGGGGAGCGTTCATAACGGTTGCGCAATGGGGACGGTGAGGACACCAGGGCGGTAGAGCGAAGGGGGCGTTTGTGTTTGGGAGAGGAAGGTGATGCGAGGCCTACGGCCTCGAACCTTTCGGGGTTACTAATGGCGCGGCGCTTGCGGCCCTTACCCCTCCGTCGTGCGGCCCGCATGGGTGACGGCGGGTCACGATCCGGAATGGGGGTGGCCGAAGGCGCCGGTGGGGAGGGCGTAGAAGGGGAAGGGGGGGTTGCCGACGAAGCATCGGCGTTCGCGGAGGGAGCACGTGGGGACGCGCTGGTAGTACGGGGAGCCGCGGTAGGAGTCCGCTGGGCGGCAGAGGATGGACTGGGAGTAGCGGACACGGTGGGTGGAGGCGCGTTGGGAACCGCCGGTGAGGACGGGGTCTGGGCCGGCGGCGGCCGGGAACGGAGAGCCTCGGCGTACGAGGTACCACGCCGGGCCTCGCAGCCACGCAACCGGTCCCGCGCCTCCCGAGCGCTGAGAAACTCTGATGAACAGAGGGCCCGAACCTCCCTCTCAAAGAGGAAGGACGGGCAAGAGCGGGATGAAGCAGGGTGTGGTCCATGGCAGTTGGTGCAGGAAGGCGGAGCAGTACAGGGAAAGGGGTGGGGAGGGCCGCCGCAGCGGACACACAACGGGGCCGGCTGACGGCAGGAGCTGCTCACGTGGCCAAACCTATTGCACTGAAAACAGCGCGTAGGATCTGGCACGTATGGTCGAACCGAGAATTCGCACGCTCGTCTCTCACCAAAGCCCCAGAATACCGAAACGGGGGGCACCAGTGAGTCGAAAGTGAGGAGAAGGGGCGGATGGGGATCGCGATCTGTCGGGAAAGCGGTATACTCTCACAACACCCTAGGAGGCGAGGTCAATCTGGAGGTCTTCCACCGGGATAGGGAGAAGACGAGCAGCGTAGATTGTGCCCTGGCACTGATTGAGGCGGGGGTGGGGGGACACCGTGATCCCGCAGCCCAGGACATTGGGGATAGCGAGCGAGAGGAGGTTTCGACAGAGGAACGCGACCTTATCAAATGGAGCCATCCTCTGAGGCCGAAGGTCAAAACGAGCCGTCCCCGTCACCCCATGGATCGCTCGAAAGAGGCGTTCATGGTTAGTGGGGAGGGCTTGGAGGAGGAGGGGCAGAGGACGAGGAACTTGTCCACCGTCCTAAGCCGAGCGAAGCGTCGGGCCAACACCACCGGTACTTCGAGGGGACGGGGAGACGAGAAAGTCGGACGGCGACGTCGGGTCCCACGTCCCCCAGGGGCCGAGGAGGCCGGGGGCGATGAGGCCCGACCGGAGTGGAAGGCGAACCGGGGCCCGCGGGCTTCCCACCTGAGGGCGAAAAGCAGGTGGGTCCCTATCGGGACGTGGAATATGGGGGGATCCAGGGGTCGGGGGGTCCACTGCAGGTCCATCCGCCACTGGCGGGGTCGGGCAGCGGCGCCACGAGCCTGGGGAAAGAGGGAGGGATGTGTCGGCAAGAAGAGCAGACGGGGTGGGCGAGGCTGCCGACTGCCCTTACCAGACCCAAGGTCCAAAGAGGTAGTCAGAGGGAGGTCAGATGCACAAGCCGGGTCGTCAACAAGGTCCATTAGATTTGTAAAAGTTTCCATAAAAAAAAAATAAAAATTTTGTTTCGCGCCCGGGGCCACGGGGAACCGATTACCCGGGGCCCAGGGACCAGCGCATGCCGGCGGTGGATGGTGCCTCGTCCATGTAGGTACCCCCGTTTTCAAAAGGGGCCATTGCAGCGTCGAAAGTTCTCTCCCGCCGGCAGCAAAGACCAAGGCCCCCCAGGGTCCAGGCAGGGCACCCTACCAGCCAACTTAGTCCGGCCCCGGCCATGGGAGCGAGACCCCCAGCGACCAGCCCCGGCAGTCCACGGGGCGCGCGAAGTGTCGAACAGAGAAAGCAGAAAAAAACAGAGGGGGCAAGGAAGAGGGAAAGAGGGGAAGACAGGAAAGGGGGGGCTGTAGGATAGCAGGGTATACTTAAAAGTCCTACTTCGCAACCGGGCAGGGGACCCGGCAGGGCCCCAGCCGCGGCTGACCCCCCTGCCACATGGAGGCAGGA